>CM041779.1:132451845-132944389 GCA_023374045.1 Limonium bicolor | reverse complement strand
AGCTGATGAAGAATAGGTTCTTGGAGAAGAGCCAGGTGCGTTACCGAGCCCTCCACGACACTTGTGGGGGTCTGTATAGTACCACTCTGCAGGAGACGAAGGCCTACCTTTGTACTTGGTGGCCAACACGTTGATCATCGACAAAGGTGGGGATCGTGTTATGCACTCGTCCTACTGGCCCATCAATGACCCTAGTAGGGTCAACATGTATGCATGGGGGGCTAGGACGCTAGCATATCTGTACCAACAACTCGACAGGCAGAGACTCGTCCACTGGCTGGTTGCTTGACGTTGTTTCAGGTGAGAACTTCATATCGAGCGCACGAGTTTAGTTTTGTAAATAAATTGGTTGGGTGTTTAATGGTTACATATCATTACCGCAGTGCTGGATATACGAGTATTTCCCCATGTTCAGGCCGGAACAGCTTACAAATTGGGATGATACCTCCGTGATGGCTGTTATAACCCAAGATTTTGTTATTATTTTATTTCGTGCAACGTTGCCTTTTGATGAGATATTTCATTACTCAGGACAAGGAAGTCCATTCTAATTAAGCTGGGGACGAGGAAGTCTTTTTCCTTTCTCATTTGATTTTCTGGTGAGATTAATTCCTTAATTATTTTATTTCCTTCCCTCTTGATTATTACTCTCGCTTCTAACTTCTAATCACGTTCTCACGATCTCCCTTACGCTCCTCTTCTCTCAGTTGGAAACCCTCAACCTTCTCTCTTCTCTCTCTTCCAAATAGTACGATCAATCAAGTGCCCAAGTCCTGCTGTAGTGTTCTTGCAATTCGAGTTCTGTTGTGGATCCTTCTCTCTGCATTCCGGTCCAGATTAAGGTAAGGGCGTCAGGTTGTTCGTGTGCAATTCTACAATTGGGGGAGCCTACTCTCTTTCTGAATTAGTTTTCTGCAATCTGATTGTGGTTCAGCGTTGGTTCTTGCGTTCGATCAATTCCTTCTGCTGTCGGCTTCGTCTGTGGGTTCGTCGTCAGAATTCAGGTAAGGATTGTGTTGCAGTTTCCGGATTTCAGTTTCAGTCTCAGGGATTAAGTTGCGTTTCTGATTCGGGGTTGCTTTTGTGTTCAGTCAGAGGCTTGGGTTTGCGTTGTTGGAATTGCGTTTCCGGTCTACGTTTCGGGATTCTGCTTGATTGTGGCTCTGCTGTTCAGATTGTAGTTCTCTGCTGTATTCGAGGTAGGTGGCTTTCGGATTCGATCCGTGTGTTCAGCCTTGGGGAGTTTGGGTTCTGCAAATTAACTCAATGATTTGATCTTGTGTTTGTGTGTGGTTCATGTCTGTTTAATGCCATTTCAATGGATTAAACCCCCAAGGTTGTTTTGTAAATGTGTGTGTTGATTTAGATTGGTTTTTGTGCCTCTGTTCGTATTAAATTCGCCTCTGTTTTCTGAAATTTTCGGCGTGTCTGAACTTCTGTCCGACCATTGAAGTTCGGACATGCCCATCTGCGCTCTAGATTTCTGAACTGTTTGATGTGTCCGAACTTCCGTCCGAGCTTCTAAGTTCGGACGGGGTGCGAGGACGAGTCCGGCTTACGAGTTTCGAATGGTGTCCGAACTTGTAAGTCCGGACATAAGTTCGGACACCCCCTTTCTCATTCCTCTGTTTTGCTTCGACTTGTGTCCGAACATTGATGTCCGGACACAAGCTCGGACACTCCGCGTACCTGTTTTCGTAAAACGTCCGAACATCCGTCCGAACATGGATGTTCGGACATCTCTGCCTCTGCTTCTGTTTTAAGTCTCGACTTGTGTCCGAACATCGATGTCCGGACACAAGTTTGGACAGGCTACTGTTTTGGCCATAACTTGCTCGTTTGAGCTCCGTTTTGACTTTCGTTTGCGGGGTTGGATTCCCCTTCTGATTTCCAAGCTATCTATGGGCTTTCTGGTGCCTTTGGTGCACATGTGCTTATTTGTATTTAGGCTTCTGTTTTGGGACCTAGTTATCTCTGTGTCTGAGCCTTTGGATGGCTGGTTACGCTGTCTCGTGGCGCGCTATGTAGGATCCTTCTGTTCACGGGTGATGTTCCCCGTTCTGTTCACGGGTGTTTACACCTGTTCTGTTTACGAGTGAGGTTTCCTCATTCTGTTCACGAGCTGGTTGCTCGTTCTGTCTGTATGCTGTGATCGCTAGTGTCCCACTCTGTTTTCTGCTTCTGTCTGCTTCTGCTCTGTTTAGTCCCTTAATGAATGGACTTCTGCTTCTGATTTCTGACATGTTTATGGATTCCTTGACTCCTTCTGATTTGTCAATATTCTGTAAAATGTTTTGAGCATGCTGGTTGATGAAGTTGGTCATCTACTGGGCATAGTTGTGTGCTCATTCCCCTACTTCTAACACTTTTGCAGATTGATTAGCGAGGATCGTCTACCCTCAGCTTCTGGAGTTTAGTCGCTTGTTATTTAGCTTCTTTTGAGACCTTTGTATTGAATTTGAGCCTTTGGGCATATTTCGTTAGCTTCCGCTTTTGACATCCGTTTGGTGGGTTTTGTAATGACTTTTGGGGATGTTCTAACATCTCTTTGATTATACTTTATTTAAGTATCTCGTTTGGGCCTTATTTGTTTATCTGTTTAAGTCTGTTTATTAGAGCCTTGCGTTATTATGTAATAATACGCGGCATGTAATACCCCTAACTCCTAGGCCAGTGTTTGGGGGTGTTACAATGGCGGTGAGGTGGCCTCGTTACACGACGAATGTTAGGGCTGCCCATGGTAGGTTAACCGCCTTATTCGGTTAACCGGGTCTTCGGTTTTTTAAAATTCAATTCCATTACCATTCCATTTAGATCGGTTAACCGGATTCGGTTAACCGTTTAATTCGGTTTACTAAAAATCAATTCCATTACCATTCCGTTTAGACCGGTTAACCTTTAGTTCGGTTCGGTTTTATCGGTTAACCTTGTAGCCGTATATTTTTTTATTGATGAGACCCATACCATTAATATTATAGTATAATGTTGAGCATTCACCTAAATCATGAGTGACAAATCTAATATATATGACAAAAATATAATAATATGTATATTCCCTGAATAGCTAGCATTAATTATTATATAAGGTGAGCATTAATATTTGAAGTTTTTCATTGTTCATATAATCGGTTAACCATGGTTAACCATGCGGTTAACCGTTCTGGAAAATTCAATACCGTTACCGAAACCGAAACCGGCCAATTTACACGGTTCGGTTAACCATACCGCAAGAACCGATACGGTTAACCTGAAAACAGGTACGATTCACTTCAGTTTCGGTCGGATACCGCGGTTTCGGAATTTTTTGGACAGCCCTAACGAATGTGACGGATGACAAGAGGCTACGTTACGTGAGGGGGCGGCTAGACACCATCTCATCCACTGAGGTACGAGTTGGTTAGCAGTTGTAGTTGTAAGAAGTTGTTATGTGTCGTATCGTCAAACATTGTTTCCAATTACATTTGTTGATTGTTTTTTATTTAGTGAAACGTAAGTTGATTGGTTGCCGTTCGGTTTTGATGGTACCACTGTATTGCATGGGCACTCCTGATTCTATGGCACATTGCAGTTCTTGGACGTTGCAGAGCCGTAGATGCCCGAGCGATGTCTGTTACATTTTGGATTCGTGCAGACCATCTCTCCTCAGCCTATCAGATCCGACACCCTTCATTGTCCCCAACACCAGAAGACATATTGGGCCACGTACGACTATGAGACATTCGTGTGGGACAACATGACCGGGCCCACCAGGTGGAGATTTCTCTGACGCTACACACATGCCATAGGACATGAAGCCGGGTTACATTCGTTGGTTCCAGCGTCGTTCCCATCTTCGGGTGCACCCCCTTAGAGCGGATGGTGGCCCTAGTACACGGCGAGAGGATCAGGTCAAGGTATTTACCTTTTCTAGTTGAGTTATTGTTGTTTATAATTGCTTTTAATTACTAACGTGAAATTTATACTTTACTACAATATTGGGATGACGCAGTTCTGATTATTTTGAGCATTGCACCGGAGAACAACCAGAGCTGGCCTGAAGGCGTCGCCCCCTGGATTGTTGATAGGCTGGAGATGGCGATCGATCTTTGTCGGCTTAATGTCAGTTTCACCCCTGATTCCCCCACACATTGCAGAAACCAAAACCAGCCTCGCGCTGACATGGAGTGGTACATCGCTGAGCACCGCACCAGAGGACTTAGGCCTAGAGGGGAGGGTATGCACCGCAGGCACATCGAGGCTGCGTGTTGGCATGAGGATGATTGTGGGCACGGTGATCATACAGGAGGACGTGTTGATGGGAGGGGAGGACGTGGTGATGGGAGGGGAGGACGTGTTGATGGTTGTGGTGGGTATAGTGGGGGTGAGTATGGTGGGGGTGGGTATGGTGGGTATAGTGGGGGTGGGTATGGTGGGGGTGGGTATGGATGTTTTGGACTGTTTAGTTGATGTTGTTATTTGAACCTTTATTTTTTGTACTAATGCTTAAACTGGTGTGGTGATTGTATGTTTAATATTTGTTTATTTGCTTTTCAAATAATTCATTCTTGTTTATGTCATTAGGATGTCAATTCCTCGTGAACCATTACACCGCATCAATGAATTATGGGGCACAGTTCCAACGTGGTCCGGGACGGGCAATGATCGATATAGAAATTGGAACTCCAAGAAGTGTTAACTATCTCACATCGTCATTAAATCAAATTGTGAGATCACATTTTGATAATCATCAGTTGTACATCTATTCAATTGTCTATCTTAGGATGGACCAAGATCTATACAACGACTCTATCACCCACATACTAACCGATGCAGACATACGCATGATATTGCAGAACTACTTAGACCTTGGAGAAATAATAGAAATAGTTAGGATTCTTATGAAGTATGAAGATGATTCAGACTTCGAAGACCCCGGTATGATACAAGGTAGGGCTAAGGCGACCGTAGAGAATACATTGCACACTATATGACTAGTACGATGAGAGGATGTCCCCCAATTTGATTAGTATAACTAGTTTTGGATGTCATCTATTGTTAGTCAATGTAAACAGACTTGTTAATTGTTGTGCGATTTTAAATAATGCATGTGTTGACTATGTTGTAACATTATGACGAATGACGTGTGACTAAGTTGTAACATCAGTTGTCGTAGTATGAAACTCCAAAGCAGAATCACTTTTGAAGTCCTGAAAATATGTTTAAAAGAGGTTTCTAGCTTCGTACAAAAAATCATTTTTTGAGCAATCTCCAACGGCAAACCAATCTCATTGTGAATAAGAAGAACACACCAAACATATTAGAGTTGTACCGTCATACAGGAGACATGAATTGCTTGAGGATTGTGGAATGCATTTCAGGCATCAGTTGTCGTAGTATTAAACTCCGAAGCAGAATTGCTTTTGAAGTCTTGAAAATATGTTTCAAAGAGGTTTCTAGCTTCGTACAAAAAAATAATTTTTTGAGCAATCTCCAACAGCAAACCAATCTCATTGTGAATAAAAAGAACACACTAAACATATCAGAATTCCACTGTCATACAGGAACCATGAACTGCTTGAGGATTGTGGAATGAATTTTGGGCATCAGTTATTGCAGCCATGTGTTAAGATAGGGTTATGTACGCATCTTATCACCTCTTGAACTGGAAGATGGGAATTTGTTGATGTTTAAAACTGAAAAGAGACATTTGTAGTCGGTTTAGGCGGAGCAAATTCATCTTCTATTTCGAAATCCAACTGTTCGTCCGTATCTAACTGCATTGTCGATAAGATAGCCCTTTGGTATATCATGATTCTCGTAGATTCTACTTAGAGAACATTCAACTAGAATGAAATTGGTGGAAATGACAGACAATAATTATCAAGATGGGAATTTGTTGATGTTTAAAACCGAAAAGAGACATTTGTCACCATACTTGCAGAAATATACCCCACACGTCAACAATTTTCTTGTCTCTTAGTTTGTTTAAAATGATTGATTTATTCAAATAAGTACAAATATGTAAGAGTGAAGACAATTAGAGAAATATTTTTATGAAGACCGTAATTACGACTGATTAATTCAGAACAATAGTTTCTGCTTCTCCATTATAACTCCAAGTATACACTACAAGAGTAAATAATACTATTTTCAAAACAAATAACTCTGGTTTTACAGACACGTTTCTTAAAAAAAAAAAGTCACTCCATGTTCTAGGAGTTTTGACTGTTACCTCTTAGCGACAACAATGGCTGAAGCAGATTCCACTATTGGTCACCAATTTCACTTCTTTTCTAAGAGTTTTGAATGTCACCTGTTAGTGACAACAATGGCAGAAGCATATTCCACTATTGGCCACCAATTCCACTTTTGTTGTAGGAGTTTTGATCATCAACAAATTCCCATCCTATACAGATTGTCTATCATTTCCCACCAATTTCACGTCTCTTTTCTACGACACATTAATTTGCATGTGGAGATTGCTCAAAAATGACTTTAGATTGGAATTTGTTATTGCTCAGAACTTAAAAGTACACTACTAAATTTCCAATAAAATTAAGTCATTTTTGAGTAATCTGATGTTGTAGAACACCCCATCACCTATACATTGTGAGTCAAAAGATGGAACTATAAATTTACTGTCAACCAAGAAGTCAATTACATTCCAACACTTTTTATTGTGTTCACAGTATAACAAGAAGTTTATTAAATTAAACATTATAATCTTCTAAAACAATTCTGCCAGATCCACTAATCAGGGGAAACAGACGATACCAGTGTTCGTTACGCGCTATGTACGGATCCAGAAAATGTGTAACCGCGGGTTCATGCCAACTTCACCACATGGGAATCATGCACGGGACCGGACAATCATCGATTGTTTGTACTCTAACAAAATGAGTTTCATCACACACCAATGCAATACTGACCTCTGCTACTGGGCAACCCAATCCCTGGTCATCACGTAGTGGTAGTCCAAACAAGCCTCCTGCCTTTATACGCTCGCCACGTGCAAAACTAATAATAACAATGTTGTATACAGTGCACAAGATAAGGCTAATGTCGAGAAATTCCATCCAATGCCACGTGGGTGCAAAAGAGTCTTCAAACCAATTAAGTTGTGTGTACTATCTATCGTACCAATCCCATTCATATCACTCCAGCCACCAGTCTGATCTACGCTCCAAGTCATCCATGCATGCACGTCTAACCGCCTTCCATTGGTTTTCATCGTTGTACACAAAATCAGCAATAGCTCAAAAACCACAATTACCATCGCCACGTATCTCCCTGTAAGCTGTAATGTAATCAAGTAATAAAGGATCATGCTCAACCCAATACAAAGAGGTGTTCCAGGGATACCAGTTTGTAATGGTGCCCGTTGTTGTGGATGATTATGTTGCATTGTTGGGCCTTGTCCAGTTTGACTCTGCTGGCCAGATGACCATTGTTGTGATTGACTATGTTGCATCGAAGGCCCATGTTCAGTTTGATTTTCTTGTACGGGAGGGCGCCAATGAGATTGACTTTATCTAAACGGCTGGCCACAGCTGCCGAGACCTAGATGTTCGTGCTTAGACTTGTCCCTGGTGTTAGGTCTCTTCTTCTTTTTAGTAGTGGGCCTACCCTTAGGCACCTTTACCTCTGGGGGTTCTAAATCAGTGTGATCATCCTTGGGCTCCCATAGTGGCTTCCACGTATTGAAAGCTACTTCGATTGATGTAGGATCAAACTGATCAGACAGATCGTCATACCATAGACCTATGCACGACAGTTGTTCCTCAGTGGTGTAAGACTTATCACATGTTTGTCCTGGAGCTTTGAACTCTTGTTGATGGTCATATCTAAGCGTTCACTAGAAAATGTGGACTTCTTCAATTGGTAGATTCACACGGGCTTGAATGTACTGAAACATACGATACACGTATGGTAATCCCATCGTTGAAGTAAATGCAAGATATATTTAGACGCCGTTAGGTGATCATTAGCTCATCTTCCGGTTCTTAACTCTTTCTGTAACATTTCCATGCACTTAAGACTGACTTGACCGACTAGAAATTGAAAGTGGACTTGGTGGTCTTCCAAAACCCTTCTATCAATGGAAAACTCGAAGTCTTGTTTAATATGGAAGTGTTGCCCTTCGATGAATCTGTGTATACTATCAAAGCATGTGTCTAGAGATCCAGTGGATGTATGAAGGCAGCACTTTAGAGCTAAGTGGGCGCTCTTCACCCTATAGATGAAAAGGCCATTAGTTACAGAGAAATGAGAAACCCTACCAATACAAATGAGAGAACATGTTGACTATTGAATTTAAGCAAACCTGTTGGTAGATGTGTTTCCGAAATGCATGGATATCTTAACCCAAGGCTCACAAAATTTCTTCATGCTGACATAGCCATGCGGTACTCAAGTATGAAACGAAGGGACTGTTGGCTTCGTACGACTGAAACCAATTTTCCATATAGTTCATCATGCTCCACGATGGTGGGGGCGTAAACTAATCGCTTCCACCGATACACTACTACTTCGGCTCTATCAGCGTCAACACCCATTATCTTGATCGCTTTGGCAGCCACGTTCCTGCATATATGCCATCGGCATAGAAGATGTGGTACAGAAGGACATACCACTGAAAGGGCTTTCACTAGAGCCTTCTCGTTGTCAGTGACAAACACATAAGGGAGATAAGTCAACACTTTCATCAACTGATTAAGCATCCTTGTGTATGTCGACTCATCCTCTCTGACTGCAAAGCAGAATGCTATACAGAAGTTCTTGCCGCACGATGTCACTTCGACAAACTCCGCCAGAGGCATCTTGTACATGTTTGTCTTGTAAGTGCTATCAATTAGGATCACGTAAGGGAACATCTTAGTGAGCGTCAACAAAAAAGGGTGCACAAACAAGACAAGGCCTAGTCTAGATTTATTCCCTGCAGCAATCACATTTAATGAGTACAAATGACCAAAATTATTTACATCCACATAATCTAACACTTAACAAACGTGTGAACACTTACTTGCGTCTTTCTCGGACCACCAACTGTAGTTACGTTCATCCAGCGAGTGCATGAAGGACGCTACATCTGTACGTCCGTCACAATCCTCTCTTCTAAATTTTGCAACTAGATTATGAATTGATGTCTTATTGGCGGTACTTTCAGGGTTCTTGTAATGCAAATGGGCCCACATCTGTCTAGGCGCAACACCGCTCTTGTACAAACTTTTCATGCTTGATCTCTCATCGACGCTAAAGTGAGGATGGATGAAGTGATATTGTGGGTTACTGGCCAACTCATGGTTGTGCGTCGGCTGCATTATGTGGATAGACCAGCCCGTACGCTGCCCACCCCTGATGCTTAGGCGGAACGGGTAGTTACATTTCTTCGTGCCACACCGCGGCCTTTGACTAGATGACAATGATTTTCCTCTGCTAACCTGCGGCTTATGCTTTCCATACCTCTCACACGTCAGTACTAATTCACCGTCGTCTCTCGTAGTCTGTTGGATTAGATAAACACTATTAAGCCAGCCGATGCGAATAGCATAACAAGCCGCCTCCTCTCTACCCGTAAATAATTGGCTCGTACTAAACACATGACTTGTGTCTATGTTGACTGATTCTTCCTCGAATTCAGCATCATTCTCACCCTAAGCAAAAAATTAATACGTCGATTAGTCAGTACGACTCGTAAACCCTAATACTACATACTTTAGAACAAATACCACATATGACATGCAAATAATCAGCAAAGCAGATCATCACAAAGTACACGAAAATACAAACGTGACGGCGCAAACGGATTGACAAATGGAGCAATAACGAACAAGATATAACGGTTTTAAGAATAGACGCCGGCGCCGACAAAGAAGGGCCGGCACCGACGCCCGTATTAAAGGCCGCGCACGGGCGCGCGTACAACAGGGATAGCGCTAGCCGATTTCAAATGGGGCGTGCCGGCGCCCACATAGAGGGGGAGGCTCTGGCACCGGCCATCGTCTGCATCTTGGAAACTCGTTTTTTTACTTTTCTCATACATTTTTTGACAAATTCTGACTACATTTGTACATAAATTACTAAAATAACAAGGAAAAGTACCTCAGAATGGGCCCCTCGTGAGTACTCCTTGCTGCTAATATCATCCGCATACTCTTCTTGCATTTTCGGAAAGCCACCTTTGTTATCTCCTCCATCTTTTTTACTCTTCTTCTTACCGAAGAGTTTTTTCTTCAAACTTTCAAAAACCATATCATCTTTTTATCTCTTTAACTTTGTCTCTCTAATTATAAGATTTCTGAATTTGAATATGATTTCATAACGTATGAACTTCCTTTATATATTAAAATTTTGGGTGCATCCGTAATATGTCACAAACTGTGGGTAAATATAGTAATTTTTTAAAGATATTAAAGCAGGGGTAAAATGGTCATTTCCGACTGTACGAATTGAAAACATGACTGAGCGTATTGACCCTCTAACTATAATATAAATATACGAAATCTAAAAATGTAAAGTATACTTTTTATCATGAATATTTTAAATAATAGTTTGTATACAGTATATATTTATTTGTAACCAAATTAATTTCAAAATATTGAACCCATGTGGTCGCACAAGCCTAAATGTTTTGTGGAAGATTTGAAATATGTTAAGCTGGACCAAGCGGTTATTTTTCATTAGCTCTAGTCAAAACCTATAATTTCATGGTCTTTAACTAGCTCAAGTCAGTCTACTTAAAGTGTGTTTTGTATGATCAAAATTGTAGTTTTGACTCTTTTGCTTATCAATATGTAAAAATACATATACTTGTTGAGACATAAGAGTTTTACTTTATTTTACATAGATTTATTTTCCTTTGTAGTATGTAACTAGGAACATTCTATTATGTACTTTTCTAGCTTGTACTTAGGTTATTCTATAATTTTGCTCATTTGCTTAGTTGACTGGTCCTACTAACTATAAAAGGCTCATACATGTACACTTCCTCTCTATACAGTCATACGTGACTATTGTCACAGTTTAACAAAAACATGAAACCCTTTCTATTCTATGTTTCCTAACATGGTATCAGAGTAAACCTGGGATTAGGGTTTTACTTTCCCGACAAAACAAGATCTCACTCATAATCGTCGTTCTCTCTTCTCGAAATACCTAGCTTATTAAAATCACCGCCGAGCAAATTTACGATCCCCTCATTCCTGAAATGGTTGAAGGAGACGAAAAAGATGAAGTCGAAACATCCGAAGAAGGAAAAAAGAAAGTGGATCTTGAAGTCTTGAGCAGCTACACCAAAATGGGCCCAGAAGACGAAGAGCTGTATACGCATCCTTCGGATAACCCAGGCATCGTTCTAGCTTACAAATTCAATGGCACCGGCTTTGCTAAGTGGAAACGATCATTCATTGTTGGTCTGATATCAAAAAGCAAAGTAGGTTTTATAGATGGCACAACAAAAAGATCAAACTACCAGGGAGCGAAACAGAAAATTTGGGACAAAACCAACGGAATGGTCATCGGGTGGCTCTTCACAGCACTGGAAGACTCAATCCGTGAATCTGTCATGTACCTCACCACGGTGGAAGAAATTTGGAAAGATCTATGTAAGCGATTTGACAACCCTTCAGGCACAAGACTTTATTCCCTACGATAAGAAGCTCATAAACTTAAACAAGGAAGTTCGACAATAAATGAATATTATACCAAATGGGTGAAAATCTGGAACGAGGATAAGGAATTGATAGAGATCCCACCCTGTTCATGCGGTTCCGCTGAGGCCATCTCACAAATACAAGAAAATCAGAGAGTTCTCAAATTCTTGATGGGGCTATGCGAATCATACAAAGCCCTCTGCTCGAGCTACCTTCTGATGAAACCATTGCCAACGATTGACCAAGTTTATGCGCTCTTGCGTGAAGAAGAGAATCATCACGCAGCGCAAAAGAATCGCAAGTCCGACGGAGAAACAACTACCTTTGCTAATGCTGCCCTAAATCGTCAATACACCACCGGGGATAACAGAAGCGACAAAAAAAGTCCAAGTGTTTGCATTGCAAGAAAGTTGGACATAATGTCAATTCTTGCTACTGGGTTACTGGGAACTTCCCGACCCACTGAAAACACAATGTCAGCAAAGAAAGGAAAGCTTTCACTGAAGCTGTTTGTGAATCAAGAAGTGACGCCCTGGTAGAACAGAATTCTCATCCTGTCCCAGGAATGAGTGAACAATAGTTGAAGGCACTTGTTGCTTACTTGAAGACACAAGATCACTCACCGGGAAACAACAGCCAGATGTGCATAACCTCCTTGTTAAGAAGAAAAGAGGACTCGAAGCTTGATGAAGAAGCTGAATATTAGCGGCAATTCACAGGTAAACCCTAAACCTTGCTTAAATACTGGAACTCTTAAAGAATTGAAATGCATGTCTGATAGAAACTTGAGAAATTTATGGATTTTAGATACCGGGGCTATAGACCATGTATGATTGTTTCTCCATGATTATAAAACCTGCTCATATGATGTGATAATGTCAGATGGTCATACTGGTCTTATTCAAGGAGTAGGTAGTGTTAAAATTCATGACAATCTGATTGTGGGTGATGTTTTGTATGTGAAAGAATTTAGATTTAATTCGGTTATCTATTCTACAACTTCTGAAACAATTCAATGCCTATGCTCTCATACACCATGATGGATGTGTCTTGCAGGACCTTAATTCTAAGAAAGACCTGTTGTTTGGTTTATTGATGAATGGGCTGTATGTGCTGGATTGTAATAGAATAGGTCACCTGCTTGATAAATCTCAATTACCAAATACTTGTAATGTCACTGATCTGAGGAAAATGAGTGCCAATAACATTCTCATTTGGCACAATAGGTTAGGGCATGCGCCCTTAGAAAAGTTGTGTAAACTTCATTTGATAAAAAGAAATGAAATGCGTTCAGATTTTGTTGTGATTCATGCCACATGGCAAAAGCTCATAGGATTCCTTTTTAAAGAACAAACATTGTTAGTGAAAACATCTTTGATCTTGTCCACGTAGATATTTGTGAACCCTTTAATGCTTTAACATATGATGATAAAAAATACCTCTTAACTATAGTGGATGACAAGTCTAGAGCCTTGTGGGTCAAACTTCTTTAATCCAAATCTAAAGATTTCCAATTTATCAAATACTTCATTAGCCTTATAGAGAGACAGTTTAATAAAAATATCAAGAAAATCAGATCAGACAATGCTTTTGAATGGGGAACATCCAATGTGGGAAAACCTACTTTAGCACTCTAGGCATTGTCCATCAAACCTCCTGCCCTTACACTCCCCAACAAAACGGGGTTGGGGAAAGGAAGCACCGTTATCTTATGGAAACATCTCGTGCGATATTTTTTACATCTCATTTACCTATAGAATTTTGGGGAGAATCCATACTCTATGCAACCCACATAATTAATAGACTCCCAAGTACACCTCTTCATGGTAAAACTCCATATGAATACCTTTATAACACACAACCTAAATACAAACAATTTAGGGTATTTGGATGCTTGTGTTATATGCTAAACTTTGGGAACACTAGTGGCAAATTTAACCTAAAATCTTCTTCATGTGCCTACTTAGGACCAACAGTTAACCAAAAGGGGCACAAACTTCTTTGATTATCACATCACACAATTTTAGTCTCAAGGGATGTCTCCTTTCATGAATCCGTTTTCCCCTTTCAAAGAAACAAGGATCAGAGTTGTATATATAGTAAATATTCACCTACACAAAGTTTTACTGAACAAACAGAAGAATTTGGATATATTCCTAACTTCACTCACCCAGACACTTCTAATCCCATAATTGAGACTGAGACTCAATTCTCTGATAACAATGTTTCTGTTGCAACAGAAACAGCTACTGCTACTCCTGATCCTATTCCCCTTCATACTGAAACACCTGATTCTACTATTCCTAAAACTGTAGAAATATAGAACACCAATGAAACTGATCTAAGAAGATCATCCAGAGTGAGACAACTACCCACCCATTTAAGAGATTACCACCTGTATACCCATGCTACCCTGAATGAAGATCTCTTCACTAATATTATTTCTGATAGAATAAATAGAAACAAGGATAAAAGTCCTCACTTAGACATCCCTGATTTCTTTTCCTTAACAGATGAGACACCATCTGTTACATTCTCCCTCTATTCCATCTCTAACAGAAACAACATAAGTAAGCAATATCAAATACATGAACCCAAATCTTATGAACAAGCTTGCTTAAGTGAACAATGGATAAATGCCACGAATAAAGAACTAACAGCCCTCATTAAGAATCAGACTTGGGAATTAGTCAAGCTCCATAAGAATAAACAACCAATTGGTTGCAGATGGATCTAAAAAACCAAATTGAGGGCATATGGTTCAATTGAAAGACATAAATCAAGACTTGTAGCAAAGGGGTTTAGTCAAAGATATGGGCTCGACTACATAGAAACTTTTTCCCCTGTTGTCAGATTGACAACAATACGAACTTTGATTGTTGTTTCTGTCAAGAAGGGGTGTCATTTGAGCCAACTGGATGTAAATAATGCCTTCATTCATGGAGACTTGAATGAAGAAATCTACATGCAGTTGCCAAAAGGCCTAGACACCAACAATAAAAACCTCGTTTGTAAACTTAAGAAATCACTGTATGGCCTTAAGCAGGCTTCAAGACAGTGGTTTTCTAAGCTTACTAATTTTCTGAAAAACATAGGGTATCAACAATCAGAAAATGATCACTCTTTGTTTTATAAAACTCACAATAACAGATGCACATTCCTGTCTGTTTATGTCAATGGTGTCCTTTTAACAGGCAATGATTTAGGAGAAATAAACCTGGTCAAGGACCAGTTGAATAAAAAATTCTGCATAAAGGATCTGGGGAATCTAAATTTCTTTTTAGGAATGGAGTTCCTCCATCATAAAAAGGGCCTAATCATTTCCCAAAGAAAATTTTGCCTTAAACTACTACATGAATACAATTTGATAGATGAAAAACATGTTGTAGCTCCACTTCAGTTGGGACTGAAACTGAAACCTGATGAAGGAAAAGTTTTAGATAACCCAACTGAATACAAGAGATTAGTGGGAAAAATCAATTTCCTCACCCACACAAGACCAGACCTTTCCTTTACAGTTCAGTTACTTAGTCAATTTTTACAGCAACCAACATACAAACATATGTCCGCTGCTTTCGACAATCTCAAATACATTAAAGGAACCATTGACTACGGTATACTTCTGAACAATAGCTCTGATTTTTCACTAACTGCTTACTGCGATAGTGATTGGGCAAGCTGCCCTATATCTAGAAAATCCATTTCTGGTTATTATATATTTCTTGGAGGTTCGCCCATTTCTTGGAAATCCAAGAAACATGGCAGTGTTTCTCTGTTATCTGCAGAAGCATAATACAGAGCGATGAAAGTTGTTACAACAGAACTTGCTTGGTTGAGTAGATTGCTCAACCAGCTAGGTGTTATCAACATCACACCCTATACCTCTGAAGTGTGACAACAGATCTGCAATTTACATTGCAAAGAATCTTGTTGATCACCAACGAACCAAACACATAGAAGTGGATATCCACTTCGTAAGGCAGATGATCCAAAGTGGGTTAATATCAGTCAGTCACATACCCACTCAACACCAGGTTGCTGATTTCTCGACGAGGACACTACCAGGGAAGAAGTATAGATCCATACTGAAAGACATCGGTTTATTTCTGTTGCAAGATCAAACTCAAAATGATGAGTTCCATCTTGAGCGGAAGTGTTGACATAAGAGTTTTACTTTATTTTAAACAAATTTATTTTCTTTTGTAGTATGTAACTAGGAACATTCTATTATGTACTTTTCTAGCTTGTACTTAGGTTATTCTGTAATTTTGCTCATTTGCCTTAGTTGACTGGTCCTACCAGATAACTATAAAAGGCTCATATATGTACACTTCCTCTCTGTACAGTCATACGTGACTATTGTCACAATTTAACAAAAACATGAAACCCTTTCTATTCTATGTTTCCTAACAATACTTTCCTACAAATCCTCCAAACAAATCTTTTGACACTAATAATGGCTCAAAAATGTCCTCTTTTGACAAAATTGGAAAAGTTTAAAAACATAACTATACCCTACATCCTACAAAAATCCTAACAAGTGACACATCTAAAAGGACAATTTTGTTCTTGGCTAGGTTCATAGGTGACCCTAGCGGACCATAGTCAAACCCTAGGAATCATTAACTTTGGCAACCTTAGGATGACGTGTGTCACCCCCATCTTCCTAAATTTGGTGTTTGCTTGGCTTGACAATTTTTTTGGTGTTATCTTTCAACTTTCAAACGTTTAAATAAAAGAAAACAAAACAAAAACTCTCTTATACACATGAAATCAGATCATTGAAAATCTTATCCAAGTTTTGTCTTATTTCAGTAAAGACTTACGTTATCTCTAAAAAACAATCCATCAAGAAGCCTTCCAAATAAGCCAAACACTCTTTTCCGTACATTAATTGTTCACCTTTTTGATAGTATATTTGTGGTATAAATAGGTGAATCTCATATAGGTCCCACGTTCTACTCCAATAATATATTATCATATACAAAACAACTAGACCAAAACAGCCGGAAAACAACAATTCCGAACAGAGCCGAAACAATTTCATAGCCTATAAAGCTCAATCAATCTATTGAAACCGTCAGGGTAAAGCTCATTCGAATGAGTCGTTCTCATTCAAATGAAATCCCCAGGTTAGAAGACACTAATTTAGTGGGTTGGGGAATAGTCATCTTAAATGTATCAATCCTCCACCTCTGAGCTAGCTAGTAACATTCTTTTCTTGGCTTTTGGTATGGAATACAGTTACTGACAAGCTAGAGATAAACATTGATGGCAGGACCCAAATCAAATTGTAAACATGGGAGATTATGTATCAGTTCATCGAATTCCGTCTTATTTGCAATATTCTTTGTGGGTATAAATTGTACAATTAGGGAAGGACACGAGTACAAAAACAACTACAAATCTACATTCTATGTAGCATATTACATTCAATTCCATCCATTTATACGATCAACCTATATATAAACAATATACACGTGATTGTATAGTTACAAAAAATACGCGATCAACACAATCCCTATTTTCCCCGAACTTAGGAACCTATTGATTCTAGTAACCCCGTTTGTTTTCTCAAATCAAATCCAAAAGCTCTCTTTGTCGGGCATCATCTGAAGGGCTCTACAGGAGCTGTTTCTTGAAGAAGAGCCGCTGCCTCAAAACACTCCACAGCTTCCTCCAAAAACGCACTTTGTTCCCTGTACAGAATACCGAGATTGTACCATGCTGAATGGTTCGTTCTGTCCAGACGAAGCGCGTTCATCAGGAAGCTTCTCGCGACTGCAAATGTCTGGCCTGTGTTGCCCCGTTTCCTCATGACCTTGGATGATGAGATCAAACTTGGGATGTGTGATGGATCGATGCTTAATGCGGCTGTATAGTGTTCCAGTGCTCTTTGGTATTCTCCTTTCGCTTCGTGTAGTGATCCTGCAATGTTCGATCATGGATGACCATCACAGTCGAGCAAGCAAACTGTTAAAATGATGAACATTGTTGATGCTATCGTTACACAAAAGAACAACTGGCTAAAGTTACAAATAAACATAATGGATCAAACCTAGGAAAAACGCGCTAAAATGTTTGCTCTTTTTATCTGTTCTTGACAATACTTTCAAACTGTCCCTTATACTGAGCTTCTTAAACCAGATCGGTTCAATGGTTTCCGACAACAAATAGAGACACATATGGCGTCTGCAGGTGCTGAAGCAAGTACAAGAAGAGATATAGAAAAGCATAGCTGCACCTGTGACATGACATATGGAGGCAGAATGAGGATTGATGGCCTTGGCTTTGGAGAGACATGTCTCGACGTCGTTCGACTGAGACAAGCTAATGTATATATCAGCAAGATCAAGCCAAGTCTGCATTTCCAAATCCTTATCGTGTTGATTTCCATCTCGCTATTACACAAACAAAAGCGGACAGACTGGTAAGTGATCATATTATCGTGGCAAACAAATGAGGTAATCAATTGAGATCTCACTAGCATCATAAGCCTTAAATCTTCATTATTTATAATTGATAGGATCAAATCCTATCTTGCTAAATAACTCCAGTGGCCAAATAACTCCACTGAAGTGACCAATATCCTCTCAAAGAGGCCAAAATACTTTATACTAACATACTAGCCAAAATCCTAATCCTATTCAAACTATCAATAAATGCTATTCAAACTTAAAATAATACTAATGGCAATATCTACCCTAATAAATATTTAGATCATAATCCTATTCAAACTAATAATAAAAGCTATTCAAACTTACAATAAATACTAATGACAATAAATACCAATAGTGAAAACCCCTAGAACTTCCTAAACTACCGTAACTACTATGACTTTTCACTTATCATACCCTCCCCCTCAAACATCCTTGTCCCCAAGGTTGGAAAAGAAAAAGGGAAAAAATGACGACCTATCATCACCACTACTTTGTAATCAGGTTGTTGCATCACAGTCCACCATACTGTACCAAGGTCAAAGATGGGCCCAGTAAAATTTTCCGACTCTCTGCAGCTAGAGTATTCCCGGGTGCGGGAGTAAAGGCAACTCCAAACAAGAATTAAATCCAGAATAAGAGCCGGGTTTAGACTGTTTCGAAAAAAATAAGCCGGTTCTGTTTTGAACCATTATGTAGAAGATTGATCGGGTTTGACAAGTAATAGAGGAAATGGCCCGACGGTAGACTGGCTCCGTCGGTTATCTTCACCAAGTCTTTGAACGACAGCCACATCCACCACCACACTCTTCATTCTCTCTTGCAGCTTCATCTTCTCGCATGAGGCGGACAACTAGACACAAAAGCTTAAACATTTGCGAAATCGTTGGAAGATTCACCTCTGATTGTTTGATACTCCAAACTTTTTCACGATCCTTCTTGCCACTTGCTTGGTGAAAAATCGATGGAAGACGATGATGTGTCTTCGAACATGCTGGTGAATGCTTGGCGGTCGGTCAGAGAATAGAACTCGTCTAGACGAATTTGCGACTGAACACGGTGATGGTCTTGAAATGCAGATCTTGAACAAGGATAGGATTTTCCATATTTCTTCCAAAACGATCACCAGGTGCATCAATCATCCTCTCACCTCTTTTCTCTTTCTTAATCAGCTTCTACTTCTTTCTCCTCAATCGATTGAGCTTTCTTTGCCTCAATACTTTTTTAATTTCTCTAACTCCTGTTGAATGAATTCCTGTCTCTTCTAGAACCTTTCGATCCAATTCCCTTCTCTTCCTCTTCACGTTCCGCCTCTTCCTCTTGCCTTTTCCTTGTGTTCCCCTAGTCAACACCAATTGCTCAGCGATTGAAGCAATTGATTCCTGTGATTCTCAATCCTCCATCAACACCTTGATATTTAATTCCTCCATCTTAAACACAGCCTCCTCTTCCATGTCGATCGTCCCCCTCCGCTGAACTCCAGCTGTCACCTCCAATTCTATCCAATCTCCTTTTTCCTATGCAATCTCCAATCCACAAACAACAGTCGTATCCCAATTCATCCCACACTCCCAATCCAAAGAATCCTTCCTTTGAAAGTTCTTGAATCTTTCTTTAAGCAAATCTTGTAAAAAAAACCAATACATTTTATCCAAAATATTTCAAACCCATTCGAAAAACTTAAACACTGCTCCCACCATATATACTCGGCAGCCACCTGAAATCTATCGGCTTCGTCAATCCCATAGAAGTTGAAATACCGGTCAGCCACAAGCAACCAGCCTTCTGGGTCAACACCGTCAAAGTTTGAAGGTTCTAGAATACTGCCCCCTTCATTCAACATGTTGCTGTTGTGCGTAACTTCCATCAACGCCATCACCAGGATCGTCACAACTTCGGGTTCCTTTAAGGAGAAAGGAATTATCGGTGCAACCACCCCCGGTTTCTCTGTTTCCATCGCCATCGGATCTGAGTGAACGTACTTCAAATAAGAATCAGCATGGTTTGGATTCAGTTGATTACTCTTCTCATCCAAGAATGAGCCATGACCAAATTTTGCGATCGTCTCTCTCGGCATCCTCTCCACATGCTCAAGAATTTCAATTATCAACACCCTACTTTTCATTTTTTTTTTTCTGAAAATTTCCACTACCCAAGATCGGGCTCTGATACCAGTTGATAGGATCAAACCCTACCTTGCTAAATAACTCCACCGAAGTGGCCAATATCTCTCAAAGAGGCCAAAATACTTTCAATTCATTGATGTCTTTGCTTACAACCCCCAAACCTCATTTATACTAACATACTAGACAAAATCCTAATCCTATTCAAACTATCAATAAATGTTATTCAAACTTACAATAAATAGTAATGGCAATATATATCCTAATAAATGCTAAGATCCTAATCCTATTCAAACTAATAATAAAAGCTATTCAAACTTACAATAAATACTAATGACAATAAATAATAATAGTGAAAACCCCTAGAACTTCCTATACTACCCTAACTACTACTACCTCCTATTTTGAATGTAAGTTGTTTTAGAGATGAATCTAGACTGAAAAAAATCCAGATTCATCTTTAAAACGACTTATATTTAAAATAGAAGGGAGTATGACTGATCAGTATTACACCGATTTCAAACAATCAACTCAATTAATCAAAACGCCAGGATAGAAAATAAGTTGGATGAATAAGGTTTCTTTGGTGTCAGTCGTTCTCCATGCAGTTAATTGTAACAGAATCTATTAACATGGCAACATAGTGATGGTAAACACATAAACCACAAATCCAGCCTCGATGTTTTAACTCGTGACAAAGACACCAAAATTCGCTTCTCCATACCAATGAGGACATTAGTCTATATACTCCAGAGTGCCATCAATCCAATAGGCAATCTGTTTTGTGACAAAAAACCTTACAATAGCATACTATATAGTAAGAGCACCTCAAAATAAACATGTTTGTTCCCGCAAAAACTTGAAGGAACCCACAAAAACACCTAAACGCTAGAGTTGATATGTGACATGAAACAAAATTGGGGCAGAAAATCACAGCATTCGAGGGAAAAATGTCTCCCCACGCCTTACGTGACATAAAGAAACTTATATAGATTAACGACAATGTAACAGTAGAGAGAATGGTAGGACAGCAAACCTTCAAATGTCTCCTTCCCGATCCCAAGCTTTTACGTCGAACCTGCAACACTGCTAGAAGTTGAGAATATGTCTCAACGGCATCTTTTACATGTCCTTGAGCCAGTAGGATTTTTGCTTTGGTTCTTAATAAATTTCCTTGATCCCATCTGCCAGTCTGCTCAAGAGCAGCATCAATAATTGTCTCTGCATCCACAAAACGTTTCTGGGCGGACAAAACACGGGACAACAGGATCCACGTTTTGATACTCGAGCCACTTTCCATTTCCAACAGCCGTTTAGCGTATCTAAGAGCCAAATCCAACTTCCTCTGTTCAGCATACTGTACAGTGAGCTGATAAATAATCCTATGATCTTGTGATTCTGTCAGCTGATCAGCTCTTTCAAGGGCACCTAGAGCCTTTAACTGCCTTGTACTCCTCTCCGGATCAGAGCATGCTGTTCTAGCATGTTCTGAGACAGCCACACCTAAGAGAAGATTGGCAGTCCCCACCATTTGATTGCACTGATCCTCCATACTTCCAATGGCTCTTTGTGCATACTCTACCCCATCTTCTGCGAATTCGGGATTTTCCCCACATATTTTTGAAGCCATCATTAGAGCAGGACCACATGCAGTGTTCCCCTCTCTACTACTCAAAGCCAAGAGCTTTCTGATGAGATTTAAAGCAGTCGATATATCGTCATTCCCACAGTAGCAAAGAGCTAATGTATGATACCTTTCTTTCCTCTCAATAATACCAGGAAGCAACTCTTCCACCAGACCAGCAGCTGTACAGGTTGATCCACAAATAGATAAAGCAAACAATAAATGGTCCAAGATTGCTGGATCCCACTCAATAACTTTAAGGGTTGCTTTTCTAAATATAATCATTAGAAGCAGAATAGCCTCTTCTAAATTGTTCTTTGGCACAAAACAGGAATGAAGTTGTGTGCGTAAATCTGGAGTGGTTGCCTCTTCACCACTATACAAAAGGTAAATAGCAAATTCCTTTTGGATCCTTGAGGTAGTTAGAATGTCAAGGTCCCAATGGCGAAGCAGAACTCTCCTGTATGATAATATTGCTTCTCCGGGAGAATCAGACAGTTTACATAGCTCAGGGAGAAGCTCTGAAACTCTTGATATAGTATCCTTCAATCTACTTTCAACAAAAAAATTGGGCGAACCGTCAGGAAATGAAGATTCAACAATGTCCAGAACAACCCTGCATGATTGAGCAGCTTCTGCTTGAACAGAATCATCAGAAAGAAACTATATGAGATTACTAAACAGAGGTTATATCAGATGTATTTACTGTTCCAGATCCCTTTAACAGTTCAGATAAATCCTCCTTTATTGGCAGCCTGAGTTAGTATTTGTTATAGCAAAGACAAGATGGCTAGAAACATTGGAGTACTCTCAAAGCTGAAAGGTGTCAAACTAATGGGTATCAATTGCCTAAGAAATTGTAGTTAAAAGTAGTCAATCACATGCAAGGACCAGAATAAGTACCCACATTCGAGAAGAAACAAGGTACAGAAATAACAATTCAGCCAAATAGACATGACAAAAACGTCTGAAGGGAGGTTGCCACATAACCCTTAGAAAAGCAGATCAAGACAACAACAAACAATAGGAGTAAAACGTCACTTTGAACTGTGTATTTTGAGGCATGTTGAAATCTAGAGATCAGGTTTTGTGGCACGCATATTCCTTATTGCACTTTTGTTGGGTGGATTGCATGGAGGAGGATGAGGAGGAATAGACTAGCTACTAAGGATAGAGTAGCTAAATGAGGAGGTAATGTCACCTTGAACTGTCAAGTTTATGGCAAGGTGGAATCTAGAGATCATCTATATTTCAAATTGATTTTGCTACTGGACCGGTGAAAAGTGCGTGATAACTGGCAATTGCTTCAAGTTCCTGTGAGGTTCAATGATTGTATGAAGTTTTTTCTGAATAACTGTAGCAGGAATCTCATCATTTAGCTGCATAGTTTAGCTACTGTTACATGTTTAAAATATATTCCGCTGTTGGCACATGTTTATAAAGTCTATATGCAGTTTAGAACGCAAGAGAAGGGTTAATTTTTCATACGGAAAGGCATTGATCAGTTGGCTTATTTGGTTATCAGAAATGAAGAGAAGAAGATGGAACAAGTTCATAGTGAGGAACTACAGGGAGAATAGAAAGAGATGCTTCCTCATTCAATTTAAATCAGCACCTAAGTTGATCTCTGTTAGTGGATATTGTAGTTTTGTTTGTTTTTACAGGGTTGAGTACGTTGAATTCTGGCGGACTGCAGGTTGCAAGTCTACTGCTTTGTTGCCATTTTGGCTCTTGAATGAAGTGTGTTTTTGCCTATATTTAAAAATGACGAGAACGGATTTAGTTAAGGATAGTTGGAGCCTAAAAAAGCAATAGGGACTAAGGTGGATAGTAGGGCCAAAGGCCCATTATCAGTGACCAAGCAACAGCAGCAGCAAACATTGGCTAGAGTAGAGCGGCAATGGGATTACAATGAACACATACCGTTTGGCCCATGTGGTCCAGGCAGAGTTTACCCTGAATAGGCATAGCTAGTTTCTGAATTACTCTTTGATTGTTCTTGAGTTTCCAGCATTGTGTACATGAACTCTTTTCCTAGGGGCCTCAAGTACCAATAGGTGTTGTATAAAAAAAACAGGACTAAAGAATCTTATGTTTCAAAAGATGAACCAAACTTTACCAGTAAATTTCCCCAGAGCTTGAAGAGACTTTGCCTTCAGATAAAATGCTTCAAAAAGTAAACTGACTGCATTCATGGACATGGGTGGGGTGTCAAAACTTTGTGACCGCCTTCTCTTGCTTTCAGCAATTCTACTGTGAAGGGTGGACATTATTTTTGAAGAAACAGAAGTGACATCTATCCCTTCAAATACATGCAAAGCGGCTTCTATATTTCCCTTCTGGTATTCATATCTACCCAACAATGCTCTTGCTTCCTGAAAAATCAGAAATTTAAGTCTTTTAAAGACGAACCCAAACAAACATATCCAGTATAGAATATCAGTATATTCAAGTCGAAATAGGTCAATAAAAGGAGCAGACACGGTTCGTTAAGTGAGTCAATCCCTAGAAGAATCAACCATATATCTACACAACAATATGACAAGACAGTGACACTAGAGGGATAATGGTTCAAAATATCTTTGCAGTGCTATAAATGGTCATACTGGCAGACTATAAGTAGTCTAATCTGTGGAGTTAAAACAAGCCACCGCTCCACCAAAAGATTGAAATCATGGGAAGGTCTAGAACTCGCATACAGCTTAACAAGACAAAAAGTTGGAAAAAAGGTCTGTACCAACTACCAAGCAAATGCTCCATGTACACAAATCAAGGGATGCCGTCATGCATGACAGAAATTTGAGAACACCAAAAGAGGAAATTTTACCTCATAGTTCAAGCAACCATTCTCACGAAGAGAAGATTCAGCTTCTTCAATGTTCACAGCCTCGAGCCGTGGCTGAGCTCCACCACTGTGCAATTGAGATGCAGGTTCTTCGTCGATCATCTTGAACTGATCCCCAGAGCAAAGGCATTGCATCTTGCCCAGAAATTTGGATCTGATATTAACCCTCTTGTGCTCTTCAATTGCATTCTCGGTTGCCATGTTTTATTAGAAAATTCAAAGTTCTTCATTTGGCCCCACAGCGGACATTCAACACCAAAAACGAACAGTTATCACTTATCAGTAACCACAGGGTATATTTGTTCAGCAAAGAATTCTGAAAAGGTTAAACGGTATTTCACATACTCTTCAAGAATTAATATTGGATCGAGTAATTTGCAAGTATCTATAGAAAAAAGATGGGAAATGAAACAGATACAGAACAACAAACAGGAGAACAGAGCCAGCAATTCAGGTTAACATGCATAATACACAAAACAAGACCAGTCGCCAAATTTTGAATGGTGAACCCCTCTGCTTCTCAAATTCAGCCACGATCAACCAAACTTGTTGATTCAGCCCCTTTCCAATACGCACCGATGCTAAGCACAAAACCCACATCAAGAACGGAGGAATTTCCACAAAACTTAAACCTAGTAAACTGGACGAAAAAGACCACGGAGGGAAAACCCACCCAGGACAATGAAGGGAGAAATATAAATTCATCTAGAATTTGGCCCGGAACCTTACGCAAAGGAAGTTGGACTTTATTAGTAGATAAAACGGAAAAAGAAAAAACATTGATGCTCATCTTTGCTTTACTGCAAGTTTCAGCCCGATTTACCTTCTTTTTCGAAAAGCAAAGCAGACACTCAGTTTACACGTAAGAAGCGCCGCAGAATGACCACCATGAGAATGGCTTGTGCCCATCCTAACTCCGTCTTTCTTATTCCCACTTTACCTCACCAATTCAACCCAAAACTTCCCATCCTCTTCGAAAGAATCGGTCCGCCTGCTTTAACAATTTTTTAAGTAATAAACCTACCAGATTTGCTAGAGTAGAGTCCCTGGATGTGTCTTCTCTCTTCGTTAGCTGCCGTCCCATTTCTATTGTTTACCAAGGACGTCACATTCATTTATGCCCGAGAATCGGGGAAGGTGAACTGTGTATGGTCGTCGGTGCCAGGTATCATCATCCTGGCTTACATGCTTATGCACTTTTTTTTTTTGAAAATTATTATGAGCAAATGCAGATAGGGATGTCAATGGATCGGGTTCGGATCGGGTGAAGTATCACCCGTATTCGTCACACGGATATATCATTGATCATCCGTCCATCCGTCACCCAATTATTCTTCAATCGTCATCCGTCCATCCATCATCCACGGGTGATTCAGGTGGATCTGGTGATAATCAGGTGATACATTTTCTATATCACAAACAACAATTTTTTTTAAGTATGGTAATAAATATGAAACTTTTTTGTATTGGTAAGGTATGAGTTACCTATATTTTAAGAATACTCACTCAAACATACTGAAAAAATCTACTAATATCAATAAGAAAATAGTGTCAAGTTATGTAGTGTATGTGGAAGAAAATAAAATGGACAATAAAATATAAGTCTACAACTATCTTTTAGATTTGGGAAAATTACATACCCCACCCATGACGTTTGACGAAATTTCACAATCCACCCACGTGGTT
Organism: Limonium bicolor; assembly: GCA_023374045.1. Classification (NCBI taxonomy): domain Eukaryota; kingdom Viridiplantae; phylum Streptophyta; class Magnoliopsida; order Caryophyllales; family Plumbaginaceae; genus Limonium; species Limonium bicolor. The sequence goes on along the minus strand of CM041779.1, from coordinate 132,918,044 downwards.
TTGAAAATTACTTTCCCCACCCATGTGGTTTCCCCTGTTTTATATCCAGCAACTTTTCTAATTTTTGTTCAATTCAAAAGAGGATTAAACTTTGTCCAAAATTGATGAAATTTTACATAGACGATGCTAAAGTGTTATATTTTAGTTTAGTGAGAAATCTAAAGTTTTTTAAGCTTAAATGTGACATGTGGGACCCAATGAACATGTCACATGTTTCATTGGGTCCCACGGGACACATTTAAGCTTAAAAAACTTCAGATTTGACATAAGATCAAAGTATATCACTTTAGCATCATCCATGTAAAGTTTCATCAATTTTGGACAACGTTTAAGCATCTTTTGAATTGAATCAAAATTAAAAAAGTTGCTGGATGTAAAACGGGGGAAACCACATGGGTGGGAAAAGTAATTTTTGAAACCACGTGGGTGGAATGTGAAATTTCGCCAAACGTCATGGGTGGGACATGTAATTTTCCCTTTAGATTTTTAAAAATTTCTGTAAGATCTGTTTGGTTACTTGAAATAAAATAAGGTGGAACTTTAAACGGATGACGGATCGGGTGATAAACGGATGATGGATCGGGTGACGGATGAAAAAGTTTCATCCATCACCCGACCTGGTCAGTCATCCGGTCATCCGTCATCCGATCCGTCATCCATTTATTTCGGGTTTTCATCCGTTTAGCTAATCGGGTGGATCGGATTAGCGGGTATCCGTTTAAAATTGTCATCCTTAAATGCAGATATTAGTTGAAAAGGTGGGAATTTCTATTGTACAACCGAAGGACAATGCTCCGTGCTTCAGTTGTACACATGTAAACAAAATATCATATCTGGTAATGTGTTGTGTTATTGAAGTTTTCTATTTTTATTTTAAAATTTTAGAAAATAAATAAGTAAATCTATTATTATTATAACTTTTAGTAAAAATCTAGAAAAAAATATATAAAAACAAATAATCTATAATTAAATTAAAACTTTTAATTTAAATAAAGATATTATTACTATAACCCTTAAACAAATATTTAAGGAAAATCTACACCATAAACAGGTAATCTATTATTACTATAACGTATCTGAACCTAACTTGAAAATTTAAAAAACAAATTCAATATTTTTTTTTAAGAACTACTAGTATCCGGTTTGAACTCTAACAAAATTAAACAACAATGTGAAATAAATTTTGAACAAAAGGTTTAAAAAGTTGAACAACAAGTATAATTTATATGAACACAAACTTGATGTTTAAAAATCGGTAAATCAATAAATATGATAAATTATATTGACATTGATTTATTATAAAATTTCTTATGAACAACTGGATCTAATATTTGAACACTTAATAATAAATAGTTGAACAGATAGTCAACAAAATTGAACAAACTAATTTTATATTTGTAAACATGAACATGAGTTTTGTAAAAATGAACAATATGCAGTAAATTTTGAATAAGGTAATTTAAAAGTTGAACAACTTATACTGCATATCTAAATTATGAACATTGTGAAATGGATTTTGAACAAAAGGGTTAAAAAGTTGAACAATAAGTATAATTTCACTAGTACAAAAGGGTCTATTTCTACGCCCCTATTTCTGCGGTTGTTAAACAACCGCAGAAATAGGGTGCTTTCTGAAAATGGTCAGATACCTAATTCGGCGATTCTTACGTAAAAACCGCCGAAATAGGTCTTTTTCTATTTTTTTAAAAAAACATTATGGACCTATTTCGGCGGTTTCTGAGTAGAAACCGCCGAAATAGGTCTGTTTTATTTTTTATTTTTAAATATGGACCACCTATTTCGCCGGTTGTAAAGTTACAACCGCCGAAATAGGGGCGCAATATTTTTTTAAAAAAAATATCGACGACCTATTTCAGCGGTTCTTACGTAAGAACCGCCAAATAGGTCCTTTATTAACACCCCCTTCCCCAATTCATCGCATTTCACCCCGACACTTCAAACCCTCCTTCGAACTGTGCTGCTGCTGGTGACCGAAGAAGCGACGCAGAGTTACACCCGCCTTCCGCTTCCGCCGCCGCGTCGTCCTCGCCGCCGCTTCATCACCGTCGTCCGCGTGCCTAGCGAAGTGGTAACAGCAACAGCAGCAGCTAGTCGAACTAAGGGAGAAGAAGAAGGTAAGTTCGATTTTGACCTAAATTTATGGATTTATTGTGATTGTTGCCGAAATTGTGGTTGAATGTGAATGTGGATGATTGAATTAGTTGAGTGTATGAAATTTGTGTATATATGTAGTATTGTAGAAGTGAAATTATATGTGCACACAAGGTGCTCGACAAAATGTTTGAGTGAATAATTGTGTTTTTTTGTTCATTTTGTGTGGTTTGTGCCTTTGTTTTTGATTTTTACTTTTCATTACTTTTCTTTTAATCTTGTTTTATTTCTACTTTGTGTAATTATACATCAAATTTGATTAGTGAGGATTACGCTTTCTTTCGTTTTAGACTTTTAGTATTTGTTCTTATTGTTTTGCTTTTCGTTTTTGATTTTGCGTTTTGCTTTTCGTTTTTAATTGCTTGAATATAAGGAATTTACATTGCTTTGAGTATTAGTGGTGTTATTGTATAATGAGGAAGAGATTGAGTTGTTTTAGTGTTAATAAAATGATGATTAAAGGGCTTGGAAGCCAAGGGGAAATAGATGAGTTTGTGCAGAAATTAAATGTGTGTTAGTGCTTAAGATTGTTGTGGATATTAGAAATGAGTTGGTGAGCTGAAATTATGTGTGGGCAATGCTAAAATTATAGGGGAAACTCTGTCAAAATTGTCCTAGAAATTAGATGACTTAAGTGTTTGAGTTGAGGAAAAAATAACCTAGAGTAACTAGGTGTTGTAGAGGTAAGCTTGAATGGTTAACCACCTTGGTTTTGGTTTAGAAGAGAATTGGGTAATTGAGTAGAACCTTAGGTGAAGATAAGGCAAGTGTGTGCTAGATGACATTAGTTGAAGGAACATGGAGTGGTAGGAATGAGAACAAAATGTGTAACAAGCAGAACTTAGAAAACTAGAGCAAGTGTTAAAAATTATTTTGTTTATTTTGTCATCAATTGAATTGGTTTAGTATTAGGTTTACATAATTCTTTTTTTTAGGTTTCAAATTTAATTCTGTAGGTTAATAGTATGTAGTTCGTTTATCTTTTCTCTTAGTTCAATTAGGATATATTTACATGCTAAGTTTTAATTTGCTTTCTTTTTTAAAATTTTGTTACGTGTTTTTTTCATTACTCTTTTTTATTCTTGTTTTATTTTTACTTTGTTTAATTATACATCAAATTTGATTAGTTAGGATTACGCTTGCTTTCGTTTTAGACATTTAGTATTTATTCGGATTTTTTGCTTTTTGTTTTTGATTTTGCGGTTTGCTTTGTTTATTTTATTTATTTTGTCATTACTTGAATTGGTTTTGTATTAAGTTACATAATTCTTTTTTTAGCTTTCAAATTTAATTCTGTAGGTTTAATAGTATGTAGTTCATTTATCTTTTCTCTTAGTTCAATTAGAATATATTTACTTGATAAGTTTTAATTTTATTTTTTTCAATTTTATTTGCATTTTTATTTTATCTCGAGTCGATTAATTTTGTAGTTTTATTTTTGTTTTTGTACTCATTTTGTGTGGTTATGCCTTTTTAGGGGGAAATCACTAAATGGGCTCACCAGATTGAAGTCGTACGGGGCTGAATACACTTCATTTGTGAACCCGTAATATACTCAACTTACATCTTCATCTTTTAGCTTATTATATATAATTTTGCAATCCTAATTACGAACAATTAACATACATAAACTAATGAGTTTCTATTCTATATATAGAGAAGTGCTTAAGATTTCCCTATTCATTGCACGGTAGATTGAAAGCGGAGTGGAAGAACCGGTAATATAATCTAACTTATCTTTTTCTCTTTTATACTTTGTATTTCCACAAATTATTGAAATTTGGTTTGATGAATAAATTTGGTATTAGTTTGATTTGTGATGGAAATTTGTGTTGTTGAATGATTGGTGAATGCTTAATAATAAGCATGGGATAGGTAAAATTATGCAAAGGTCATGCTGATTTTTTTTAACACAATCTCTTTGTAATTAATATTGTTTGATGTATGTGTATATGTATAACAATACCTAAATTTTGTCTTTATCAGGTCTCACCACATTTAAGTCCGTGAACCACCTCTCTTATTCTCCACCTTCTTCCATCACCGTTGCAGTTTCCTCTTCTGTGTACAAGTAAGCAACTAAACTTTGCTTTTTGTTTGATCATTGAGATTATGTATTCGGATAATATAGGTGCTAGTATATAATTTAGGTTGAAACCTTAGTGTTAGGGTAGCTAGCTTATTTAATATGCATCCAGTCACGCTTCATTAGAGTATAAATACATAGAAACAAATACAAACCATGGTACAAAAACATTTTCATTTTGAGTATACGGTATTAATCGTACCGTTTTGTGTTTCGAATATAGTATGGAGCGTGACTGGATGTACGGTGATCGAGGGGATCACTATGACAACATGTTGAAAGAGTTTTGCAAAGCGGCAGTGCAGCACAAGGACATGACAAAGGCGGAGAAAATACCTTGTCCTTGTGTTGACTGCGGTGTCATAAGGAAATTTTCAAACATTGGGGAAATTGAATTCCATCCGAAGACTTGCGGTTTCATGCCACACTATAGGAGATGGATTTTTCATGGAGAAAGTGTTGAACATAATGTCGGGTCCTCGTACATTAATGATAGGAAGAGGATGAGAACCGACCACACATTTGATTTTGTCGAGTCGGAACTCCCAAGTGCTTCCGGAGTCAATGACAGTGAGCCGACTTATCATGATGAGCAAATAAACGAGATGCTTGATAACGTTGAGGATAATTTTGTCGACCGGCCGGATGAGTATCAAAGGTTGTTGGACGCATCCAAGACGACATTGTATCCTACGTGCACTAAGTACACGAAATTGACGACTATATTGAATTTGTTCAACCTGAAGGGAAGATATGGATTGAGTGACAAATGTTTCTCGGCATTCCTCGAGCTGATTCATGATATGCTACCGGATGAGAATGGTCTCCCTACCACCACCTATGAGGCAAAGAAATGGGTGTGTCCAATGGGAGTAGAGTACAAAAAAATTCACGCGTGTCCAAACAACTGTGTGTTGTACAGGGGTGAATACGAACATCTGGACAATTGCCCGAAATGTTCGTTGTCCCGGTATAAGCATAAAGATGGTGAGTACTCCTCCGTTCAGGAAAAAAAGCCCTCCAGCTAAACTACTGTGGTATTTGCCGATTATACCCAGATTCAAACGGTTGTTTGCGAATCCGAAAGATGCAAAGAACTTACGATGGCACGCAGAGGGTAGAAAGAGTGATGAGAAATTAAGAGATCCAGCAGATGGACCTCAGTGGAGAAACATCATTAGACGGTTCAAAGAACATTTTGGGGGTGAAGATAGGAATTTGAGGCTTGGGCTATGTACTGACGGGATGAACCCGTACGGCACGTTAAGCAGTCAACATAGTACTTGACCCGTTTTACTAGTGATCTACAATTTGCCTTCGTGGTTGTGTATGAAACGCAGGTACATAATGTTATCACTTTTGATATCTGGCCCCAAGCAGCCAGGTAATAATATTGATGTATACCTCGCCCCATTGATTGATGATTTGAAGTTGCTGTGGAATGAGGGAACCGTTGTGTATGATGCTTATGCAAGGGAAAATTTCACGCTCAAGGCGTTGTTGTTCTGTACGGTCAACGATTTCCCTGCATACGTCCATCTGTCACATGTTTATTCTTCATCTGTCACCCGTTTATATCATAAGCAATAATTTTTTAGTATGATAATGAATATAAACTTTATATATTGTTAAAGATAAAATTTCTTTATATCTTAAAAGAACTCACTCCAACATAATAAAAATATCACACCAACATCAATAGAAAATAAACATAGAGAGTATTGTATTGTGGTTAGTATGGGAGAAAAAAATAAAAATGAACCGTGAATTGTAAGTCTATAGCTATTTTTTAGTTTTTAATTTATTTTTTAAGGTTTGTTTGGTTAATTGAAATAAAACAAGGTGTGTTATACCCAAAATTTCAACCCCCCGGAAGAGAGTCTCTACTAATAGGCTAGTAGCAAGGGTTCCCAGTTCGATTGACACATTTCAGAGTACTAGGGACAACTTATTCATCTCCAGGGGCATTTTCGTAATTTTTCAAGGCTCCTAAGCCCCCTATAGGCTTTCTCTCTCCTCCAAATAAGGGTCAAACCAATACAAAATGCTTTGAAATTTTAACCCATGATAGAGGATGACATTTGAAGCGTAATGGCGTTGGAATTTTGATTTTTCGAATTTCTAATAATTTTTTAACAATTTCTGATTGAATCTGACGAGAAATTTAATTTAAAAATATTCCAATATCCAAAAAATTCGATTCCACTTTAGAAAAATCAGAAATATCATCCTTTACCCATGTGTACAATTTCGTAATCAAATTCCTTTTGGAAGCCCTTGAGCTAAAACGTCGGTAAATCTCGGTTTTTACCGGATTTTTCTATCTTTAAGGAGGCCTATATAAGAAACCTTATCCCATGATCAAATCAGAACCTCAAGAACCCTAGACTCTCAAAGAAGGCAGCCGTCTCATTCTCTTCACGATTTTACACATCCAAGCACCAAAATCACATCAAAAATCCCCCGAAATCACCATCTAAACACATTTTTCAACTCCCAACACATCAACAATCATCAAACATCAACCAAACCACCTCCAAAACGTGAAGAACATCATCAACAATCAACAACCAGAAGCTCGGGTTGAACTCAATCCAGAACCGGCATCAACGGAGCACTCGACGAATACCGACGTGAAGAATCATTGTAAACCCGAAGGTAAAACAGGTAGGAATCCCACTTTCCTAACTCCTACGACTTTATCAGTTTTATATCGAAATTTGGAATCAAACTAACCTTTCGTGGCTTCTGAGTTGCTGTTTGTTTAAGCTTCTGCCCAATTACTTGTTTGTTAAGTTTCGCATTAAATTCGGTTTCAAATTGAAAACTTTCAATCACTAACGTCTTGTACATCTTTCAGGCTACACACCCATAAAATTTGAGCTCAAAACATCGTCGGGAACCTCCCAAACGCTGCCGTCCGAGGGCGGTCCGCACCCACGGACGCTATGTCCGGGGTCCCGGACGCCTTGTCCGTAAGCCCGAACGCCCCCGGACGGTGGCGGTATTTCAAAATTTAGGTTTTCTAAAATAATGTCCAGACCCACGAACATCCTGTCCGTGGCCCTGGACTTTTCAAAATTGCGTTTTCTGTTTAATTCAACTTTTATGTTCACATAGGTTAACTAGGGTCCGTGGGTTCGGACATTAGGTCCGTAGCCACGGACGGAAACAAAATTTGACCTAATTCTGCCTCCGAAGCCCTAGTTTAGGAATCTTTAATTTTATTTCAATTTTTTGTCAAAAAATGCTAAAAACACAAAAAAACAGAAGCTCACACATTTAGGTTAAAACGACTTCGTAACAAGCCGTAAGTAAACTAAGTAGAGGAAAAACGACTTCTGGGGGTATTGAAAGTAATTGAACCCTAATTAAGTCGAATACCAAGCCCCCGAACCCGAACTCTACCTTTCCTATTTTACTCTAGGTTAAAATTAGGTGGCGACTCATAATAGGTTTCAGTGAGCTAGCTTAGGTCTTAATGATTATTGTTATATGACATAGTTATTAATCTTAGGTTATAAGTGGACCTAAAACCCGGTTAGATTCTAATCAGCTTTAATCAACATAGGATAGGGTTTAAAATCGAGGCTCACAGACTGGCGACTCTGCTGGGGACCAATTCTTAAATTTAACTTGTTTAATTTTAAGAAAAAGGGCTTAACTTGAAATTGTTTATTACGGCTTTTATTACATTGTTAGTTTACTTTCATGCGCACTTTAACCTTCTGCACCTTTGCATCATATGAGAGCGAGGGTCCACGTAAACCGATTTCACCCCGGGACCCATTTGAGGGTCCCCTGTTAGGGACTGACACCTTTTAGGTGATGTGAATAAGCGAGGGAAAAGAGGAGGATGTCGTCTAACCACATCCCCTTAATACCTGGGCTTTAGCCCCAAGCGTTTTCCTGGCAGTGTCCTTACCTAGCCCATTGTTTGGTCAGTCAAAGACCCGACCGTAGACGCACACCTTTAGGTGATGTGAAAAAGTGGGGAAGCCCAAAGAGAATGGCGTGCAAGCCCTATTCCTTTGTGGTGACATGGGCCCATGCCCCAAGCACCTCTCCGGATCGATCCATACCCGGTTTGATTTAAACATCTAGTGAGGACATGTTGAATTTGTGTGGGCCTTATTTGCTTGTATGATCGGCCCACTACCCAGCCTAGAGATTGATAGGAACTTCTCCTACATCAACCTAGCCCAACCCGAATTGGCGGCTCTATTTGTTTGCGGCCCAAAGGCCTTGTTTGATGTGAATGTGTGAGTTATTTGCTCAGGCTTCGGCCCAAAAGTTTAGATTTAGGTGATTTCTCTTCTGGCCCAATTTGAATTATCCAATTAGTACTAGGCCCATAAAAAAGAAATTCACCTGAACTTGAAATTACTCACAAGTCCTGAAAATAAAACCTTCTTTGGCTTAGCAACCATCTTCTCTGACCCAAAGAAAGTTAGACCCGTTTGTGATTTAGGGACCATTCCAGCTCATGCGCCTTACTTCAGGCCCAAACACATTCTGGCTCAAGGGCTCATTCTAGTCTAGGTAGACTTCTTATCATGACCCTAACCCAAAACCCTTGATCTAGGTGTCACCTCTCAGGCCCAATCAAAACCATCTGTTTAGATTTCAGTCCAAATTCCAGTTCATAGTCTGAAAGATACTTCAGCCCAAACACCTCATTTTCTGGGTATCCTGGCCCACTTGCTTTCAGCCTAAGCCTGTTTCGATCTACCTTGTGAAGTGTCATTCTCACCTAGTGTCTTTCAACCCACTTCCTCTTGTTAACTAATAATGGACTTCTTGGAAACAGGCAAGCCCGAATCCAGATATGGCATAAGAAGGAAATCCGATCAACACGGATGCCGAGTTGGCCGCTGTGCAGCAAAGGTGCAAGGTCTTGGAGTCCATTGTCGAGGAATTGAGGAGTAAGGCTAATCTCCAGGGGACAAATCAGCACACTCTGGAAAAAGCTTGTGGATGAAAATCTTAACCGTAGTTACATCGAGATTGACTCCGTTAGGGCCCAAGATCCTCAAACACGTGTGGGGAAGGATGTTCCTGACAACCAACTAGCTGCAGAGGTTAAAAGGGTTTTTAAAAGGATTGAGCGCATAGAGAAAGCCAACAAACCAGTTGGCTTCGATTATTTCTCCACGGTGTCGTATCCCGAAGTTGATCTTCCCCCAAAGCTGAAGCTGCCTACACTCGCTTTGTACTAGGGTTCCTCGGATCCACAGATTCATTTGGCTATGTTCGACAAGGAAATGTCCATCTTGGGGCTCAACGACATGCAAAAAGCCAAAGTTTTCGCACGCTATCTAAACGAGACTCTTCAGCGTTGGTATCTCACTCAGAAGATGAATACCAAAACCTATGAGGAAGTTTGCGAGGCTTTCCTAAATCACTTCGAGTATGCTAAGAACCTTGAGGTCACCAGAATCGATCTGGCAGGAACTCGACAGAAAGACGGTGAGTCCATGTCTGACTTCATCAAGCGTTGGAGGAGAAAGGCTGCAGCCATGCCTACCAAAATGGACGAGCAAGAGCAAATCCATGATAATTGAGAACATACGAAAACAACACAACCATGAGCTAAAATTTATGTATTTTCCAAGTTTGGACATGTTGATGGGGCAAGTCGGTATTCTAGAGGAAAGGATTCATAAGGAAGGGTTGGAGCTCAAGTGCTCAAGAAACTCCGGCAGTGGCTCCAAATTATTTAAGCCAGGACCAGAAAAGGATTATCTTCAGACAGTCTCTTGCGCTCAAAGCAGTTTCCCAAAAGTGAATGTGGTTCAACGACCTAGAGCTCCGCATCAAAACCTTAGGACGGTACCTTTACCACGCCGAGACTCATCACAAAGGGAATTCACCAACATTGGCCGAGCACCAAGTCAGGCGCTTGAAGAGTTCAGAAGAGAAACCTGCTACAGCCCCTGGCCCCTCGGCCAGGAACCACTCAATTAGGGAGGCATCTTAATCAATTCTGCCACTACCATCAGTTGCCTGGCCATTATGCTGACAATTGCCGAGCATTGAAGCACAAGATTCAAGACCTCCTCGAGTAAGAAGTCCAATTTTTCAAAGTATGCAGATCGTTTTATTTATGTTTTCTTGCATCTTCAAATTTTCCTAGTAGCTTATTTTCTTAGTTAGTTTTCAGTCACCTCAGATTGTAATCTTTACGTTTCTTTCATGATTCATAAATAAAATCATAGTTCCATTTTCACAATTCCTGTACAAACCATTTTTCATTCATCGAAAAAAGAAAAAACCAAATTATTTTTAAGGAAAAGGATCACGGAGTAATCATTCCCCGACTATGGAACAAAACGACTTGTCTTTTATTTCTAAAAGGCTGAACATGCGTTGCCAAACACCATAACCTATCCTAAAGCATCCAAAATAACCCTCGAAGCGGTTCCAAATCCACATCTTTTGAATTGTTGTCATAAACCCCAAATCAATACTGGGGGCAATCTGAGTTGAAGTTCGTCATCTTTCATCTTTCGTTTAAATGTGGAACGAGTTTTGGAGTGAAAATCTCGTGAGAGTGTCTTGAGTGGAAAAACCATGAGTGAACAAGCGTGCAATTTTTACACGACTCCGGTGAGACCACATTCAAAGGTGAGGTAGACGGCATAACTCCGACCGAAGGAGATAATTTGTAAATTTACTCTTAGACCTGCGAAAAGTAACAAAGAGCGGATACACAACTATCAGGAATGACGAAGCACCTAGGTACAACACCACATAGCCAAAAGCTTGTGAACCCTGACATTAAACCCTAGGCACCCCCGTTGAGCCTTTCCTATATCTCTTTTTGATATTATGAACTCCACAAAATAACCCATCCAATGATGAATTGCCGACCCGGTGACCAAAGGGAACGAGGAGTCAGACTCTCAGATAACGTTCTCATCAGTCCAAAGAAGCAACACCGCTATCAGCATGACGAAGTGATCCACAAATGGTCCCCGAGTGACACAGGATTTAAAGAGCTCACATCAAAACAGTTCTCGAAGCCCAAAACCGGGAAACACAAGAACCTAGAAGGCAAAGTTAAGAAAGGATAAAAAAAGAAGGCAAACCCGAAGTGCCTCAAAGAAATCCAAATGACAAAAAGAGAAATGGTGTAAAGGACAACTTCAAAAGTCCAGGTCCAGAAGCTCGAAAACAACGTCAACATGAAGCAGCTAGACGAATTCAAGACAAGGAAGATGAATCTAAGAGAAGACACAAGTTGCAGCTCCGGTCACCCATTTAAGCTCCACATACCTCAAATATCCCTCCATGATCCCGTCGTCTTTTATCACACCCTATGGCCACGTTATAAGCTTTAAAGACTTCCGACTTGATAGTTGTGTATCTAATCACGTGAAAGTAACAGATCGAATGCGTAAATCCACCAAATGTCAAATTCAATGGTCTAGAAGTTGTGACCGTGAGCAGAAAACAGGTACAAGCATCAAACACGCTGAGTGTAGGTTAGGAAGCACCACATCGAAACATAAGCCATGACCCTGTGAGGACGAGACTCGTTCGCGCGTTTAATCAAAGAAAATACTGGGGGCAATCGATCGTTCCGATCGATTGCCATGAACTCTAGCTCAGATTGTCCTAAGGAAAAATACTGGGGGCAATTATTGGTTCCAACAATTGCCATGTCAACACCAATTAAAACCCAAAGCTTGAGCACCACCATCCCACCACATGCACACATAAGCCCTTACTGCCACACACACACTCTCAAGCCCGTCATTGGCCTTACCTCCACAAAAACATCAGGCCCGTCATAACCCCGACCACCATCCAAAATCACAGCCCAATCCCAGGTCTATCACAAATCCTGAACACCGGAAAAAGCCTTTAATACCACAACAAACACCACACACTTCCACCAATGACATGTTCATTTTTCAAGAAACCAATTGTAGATATGAATTTTTTAGTCAGGAAATGATCATTTCACTTTCTTTTTTCAGTAGAGTCTTTCTCAAGCATTGCCATATTTGGCACATTTTTCAACAGTTCCTTGTTTTGGGCAAGCTTCCAACAAACACTCTAGTTGCATTTTACATAACACCTCAACATCGCCAAGTTTGGCACCTTTTCCAACAATTTCCTGTTTTGAACGAGTATCTTTCATATATTTTGATTGCATACATCTTATCATCATTGCCATGTTTGGCACTCTAGTAATCAGTTTTCATCATTTGCACGAGACCATTATCTTCCTAACTTATTTTTAGTTCGAGACCCAAAATCAGTGTGAGGCCCTGCAGTTTCCTCATTCAGTACGAGACCTAGCATCTTCATTCAGTGCGAGACCTAGAATCAGTGCGAGACCCACCATCTTCATCAGTGCGAGACCCATCATTTTCTTCAGTGCGAGACCATGCATCTTCATCAGTGCGAGACCATCATATTCGTCAGTGCGAGACCCATCACCTTCATCAGTGCGAGACCGAGCGTCATCATCCAGTGCGAGACCAGTACGAGACCTAGTATCATCTTCAATGCGAGACAGGTACGAGACAAAGCGTGATCTAAGTTGGCGGGGCAGAGGCAATAAGTCCCCATCTTCATGTCAACTTCTTGGGAGAAACAACTAGTGGGCAGTGGCAATAAGTCCCCTTGGTAATCTAGAAGTTATCCCAGCACCCCAGTTGGTGGGCAGAGGCAATAAGTCCCCATAGTATACCAACCAGGAGCATTGGAACGAGTTTCGGTCCCCAGAAGCATCCGAGCATCATCAGCATCATCAGCATCGTCAACATCATCAGCGTCATCAACATCATTAGCATTTCAACATCCTTGCATTTGCATACCACCCAATTTTCACTTGTTAAGTTGTCAACAATTAGTCTACTATACAACCGGAAGCACGCTGCATCGTGCTTCCGGGCTGCTGACATGTCATTTCTTATTAAGTGGCATTATTTGTTTTCAAGTTTTGTTTTTCAAAAAATTATAGAATAAATTATTTTTAATTTCTTCATTAATTTAAAAGAATTTTAACAAAATCTAATTGTAAAAATCTTTTCTCAGTTTCATATGTATGAACGGTTTCTCTTTCGTTTGCAGTTATTATCGTCTTCTTCCTCCTTCTTCTTACTCTCAGTCCGACAAATTAAACTCAAATCAAAAGTTTCAACTTCTGCTTAATTCCCTCAAGTATCTAATTACTGAAAAACAAAAAATTTCACAACAGACATCGATGCATAAGTCCGCGGAATTAAACGATGAAGAATCAGTGAACCTCGTCAATATGATAAACACATGTAAGTTAACCATCTATCTCTGAGATTTTTACTTGTAATTCATTTATTTCAGTCAATGAACAACATCAATTGTTATTCGCTACCCACTGCGTGAAATTTTCCAACTGAATGTTGCATTGCACTATGGGAATATGTCGGCACTTTCATTAACAAAAAGCAATCTAGTTTTTAAATCATTGACAAACTATGAACTAAATAATTGCATTTACCATTAGTGATTGTCTTGTGTATCATTTTGACAAACATTTGTGAATTAATTAAATACGAAACTTTTTTTTCATTGCTAATTAGATGGTCGTTCAAATAATTAGGGTTTATATTTGTGACTAAACAAAATCTAGGGTTATAATATTTGGTTGTTTTATGGTGTTCATGTGATTGTTACTAGATGTTCAACATTTAAAAAGCTTAGTTCAAAAATTAATTCATATTGTTATTTTTTAAAAAAATTCACACCCATATTTAGAAATATAATATTTGATGTTCAATTTTTAAAACTATATGTTCAAGTGTCTTTTATATTTAGTTCATGTATTTTATACTGTTGTTCATCTTCAATATTATAATAAGACAATGTTTATATAATATACCATTTATATTGGATTGCTTTTATTTATACGTGAAGTTCGTGTTCAGATAAGCGATACCAGTTGATCATCTTTGGGTAGCCGTTGTTCAAGTTTTATTTCATATCGTTCATAAATATTGTTAATGTTTATATTCGACAGTAGTTATTCATAGATAGTTATATAATAAAAGAGTTATAATACATTTTTACCATAATTAATTGAATTACCGTTTTTAAATATTTCAAGTGTAGGTTCATATACTTGGTATTAGTTGTTCAACTTCTAAAACACTTTGTTCAAAAATTACTTTATATTAGTCTTTCTTATTTTTTGTAAAATGCACTTTTATTTCCACCATATAAAATTTATTATCTAAGGTTTTGGATCGTGTGTTCATCTGTTCTATATAAATCGCTTATTAATTCGATATTGGTTGTGCATCAGTAATTTTCGTAATAAAAAAATTCGTAATAAAAGTATGTCAATATGACATACCATTTTGATTGGTTTGACATTATTTAAACATAACCTTATGTTCAAGATTTATTCTATATCATTTTTAAATTTTTGTGAGGATCATATTGGACAGTAGTTGTTCATGGACGATTATACAATAAAGAATGCTAATACAGTATAAATTTTTTAAATTGCATTGACGTTTTTAAACATTCATTTCTTTAAAAAAGTGTTAGTTTGCATTCAAATTTGTTATACTAGTTGTTCAACTTTTAACACACAGTGTTCGAAATTTAATACCTATTATGGTTTTTCAACTTTGACGTTCACGTTCATCTTTACAAGTAAAATGTAAATCGCCTCAATTTTTAAAACATTTCATTCAACATTTACTTTATATTGTTTATTTTTTAATGTCCATATTATAGACTAGTTGAAGGACTAATCTTTTCCAAATTTCACGTTCATTTGTATAAATATCAAATTAACTGTTCAATGTTTTAAACTATATGTGCAACTATCCCTTCCAATGTATTTATAAATTTGATACTAGTTGTCCATCTGTAATTTTATAATAAATCAATGTTCGTGTTCATTTAAGCGATGCTAGCTGTTCATCTTTTGGAACCGTTCGTTCAAGATTTATTTCAAACTTTTTTCTAAATGTTTTTATGGTTAATAAAAATCATAGTTGTTCCTTGATAATTATATAATAAAATAAATGTAATAAATTCTACCATTACCAAATTGGATTGCCGCTTTTAAAACTTTTAATTTTTGTTTTAGATACGTGGTACCAGTTGTTCAGCTTTTAAAACCCTTTGTTCACAAAATAACTTTATTTTGGGATTTTTTTTAAATTTCAAGTTTATTATTACAAGAATTAAATTGATTATTCCATTTATTAAAAATCCATTGTTTAACTATTCTATATGAATGGTTCATGAATGTGATACTAGTTGTTCAGCGGTAATTTTATAATAAAACTATTCAATATCATATACCATTTCTATTGGTTTACCATTATTAAAACTTGAAATACGTGTTCATAAAAGCGACCACAGTTGTTCAAATTTTTCAACCATTTATTCAAGATTTATTTCATATTTTTTTTTAAAAAAATTGAGATTCATATTTAACAATAGATGTTTATGGACAATTTTATAATAAATAATGTTAATACAATTTAATGTTGTAAAATTGGATTGATGTTTTTAAAACGTTCATTTCCTAAATAAACAATTGGGTTTTGTTCATATATGTTGTACTAGTTGTTTAATGTTTAACACACATTGTACAAATTTCACTACCTATTGTTGCTTTTTTTTTTAAATTCACGTTCACATTCACGTTCATGATTAGAAACATATTATTAGTTGCTCAAATTATTAAGCATTTTGTTCAAAATTTACTTCATATAGTTCCTTTTTTAATGTCCTTATTTTAGACTAGTTGATCATTACAACTTATATAATAAACCTTTTTTTAATACAACTTGTCGTTGTTTAATTGGCTTCTTGTTCATCCTTGTGTACCCTTTGTTTACAAATATACACATACCTTTCCTACTTTTTCATTTTTCAAACAACTTTCAGGTGGTTCTGGATCAACGTCGTTTGATTTGGCACAAATGTCAAACGATTCAATTCTAGTTATGGAACAGCAAGACCGTGAAACAGAAAGCATTAGTGATGTTCAAGCAGCATCATGTGTTCCTATACCAACTGCAACACATGAAGTGCCGGAAGATATACTAATCACATGTGTAGATGATCAAACATCATTTGGTGAAGCGTCATCATCAGATTTACTAACGAAATCTATTGTAAACGAGGATGAAGCGTATGAGTTATATAACAAATATGCTTATCAGGAACGATTTGGGATTCATAAAGATGCAATGAAATATAAGAAAGATGGTATTACGATAAGTAGAAGAGTTTATCGTTGTTGCAAGTCCGGAGTGAAGAAGTCAAAGGATGTGAAGCAAAATTTGTACAAAAAAATGGATGTCAGAACAAGGTGCAAAGCAATGATCACATTTACAGTTGTTGGTGAATGTGCATGGGTAGTCACGTGTCATAAAATGAAACATAATCATCCACCTTGTGACAAGGACACGGTGCATTTGCTAAGATCTCACCGATCCTGGAACATCAAACACAAATAATATAAAATAGATTAAACATAGAGAAAACAACTATAATAGCTTAAATTAGTTTTCTAATTGATTTCATACTACGATAACAATATTAAAACACCAATACAAGGTTTAAATTGGAAACTAGTTTTGCATTGAAAATATATCATAAAAGAATATTAACACAAGTAACAATGATTAAAAAAATTCAGGTGCACGTTCAGATACGCACTACTAGTTGTTCAAGTTTTAAAACCATTTGTTCAAGTTTTTAACTCATGTGTTCAAGTTTTGAAAAATGATATATTAGTTATTCGATTTTTTGAACAATCTGTTCAACTATTCTTCATTGTTGTTCATAAATTTGATACTAGTTTTGATCGGACATTTAAAAATAAAATTATATTAACACAATATACCACAATAACTAGTTACATATTTTTTACAACAAGTTCATGTTCGTGTGAACAATACTCGTTCACGTTTCAAAACCCTTTGTTCAAGTTTTATCTCATATTGTTCAGATTCACAGTACTAGTTGTTCAAGTTTTAAAACAGTTTTTTCAAAAAGTACTTCATGTTCATATAAACCATCATCACTGTTCAAGTTTCTAAAATCTTTGTTCAACTTTTGAAACCCTGAGTTCAAGTTTTTAAACCCTTTGTTCAAGTTTCAAAACCATTTGTTCAAATTTTGAAACCCTTTGTTCAAGTTTCAAAACCCTATGTTAAAGTTTTATTTCATATTGTTCAGAAACGCAGTACTAGCTGTTCAAGTTTTAAACCACTTTGTTCAACAATTACTTCATATTGTTCTTTATTTTTTAAATTTCACATTTATATTTGAAAAAAGTATTAATTGTTCGATTTTTTGAACCGTTCAACTATTCTTCACAAACTGTTCACAAATGTGATACTAGTTGTTCATCAGAAATTATAAAATAGTATCATATAATATACCATAATTATTGGTTCCAAATTTTTTACAACAAGTTCATGTTCATATAAAGAACACTCGTTGTTCAAGTTTCAAAACTCGTTGTTCAAGTTTCAAAACCCTTTGTTCAAGTTTCACATCCCTTTGTTCAAGTTTTATTTCATATTGTTCAGAAACGCAGTATTAGTTGTTCAAGTTTTAAGCCACTTTGTTCAACAATTACTTCATAATGTTCTTTCTTTTTTAAATTTCACATTTATTTGAAAAATAAAGTATTAACTGTTTGATTTTTTGAACCATATGTTCAACTATTCTTCATACACTGTTCACAAATGTGATACTAGTTGTTCATCGGAAATTATAAAACAGTATCATATAACATAACCATAATTATTGGTTTCAGAAATATAGTACTAATTGTTCAAGTTTTAATACAGTTTGTTCAACCATTAGTAAAACAATTAAAAAAGTTAATGTTGACAATGGTATCTACGGCTGATGACAAAATCATTATTCTCGTCCATGAAGTGGTAATCCTCCAAAAACAAAGTGCTTTATATTCTTCATGTGCAGCCGATACTGAAATAAGAACATTAACACAAAAATTCCAGTGTGAAATATAGGAACTATTACTATTTTCACATCGTTTAAATTTAACAGCTTATCATTTTAATTTATAAAAAAAATAAAAAAATCTGCAAAAACAATAGCGCTTCAATCATACTTGCCACTAATACTTGTAGAAATTGAAATCACCACAAGAGAGAATGTTGATGTCGAACAGCTTTGATCCCAAAAAATGGTGGAAATTGGAAAAATAAAAAAAATCTGCAAAAGCAATACCGTTTCAATTATACTTGCCACTAATACTTACTCGTGGAAATTGGAATCACCGGTAGAGAGAATGTTGATGTCGAACAGCTTTCGACCCAAAAAAAATGATGGAAATTGAAACAATAAAAAAATCTGCAAAAACTATACCGCTTCAATTATACGTGCCGCTAATATTTACATGTGTAAATTGGAATCACCGAGGGAGAATCTTGATGTCGAACAACTTTCATCCCCAAAAAATGGTGGAAATTGGAATCACCAGGAGAACCGAACAACTTTCAACCCCACAAAATGGTGTAAATTGGAATCACCAGGAGAACAGAAAAGCTTTCAACCCCAGAAAATGGTGGAAATTGGAATCACCATGAGAACCGCTTTTGACCCCAACAAATATCTTAATCTTCGTATACCAGAGCGCTGGTAGATTAGCGACAAGTAGAATTGAGTGTGTGGTAATTACGATAAGTATTAGCAGCAAATAGAATTAAGTAGGTAAAGTGGGTTCTCCTAGATTTTCAATCGATTGAAGGAGGCGGTTTGTTTTAATCCTCAAGATTGTCGTCTCAACAAGATTTTTTTCTTTAATTGTTATTAGATTTACTTAATTACAAATTTACTTTTAATTTCCAAAAACAAAAATTTAAAAAGATTTTAATCATGTAACATCCACATCAGCAGTCCACCTCATATTATTTTTTACCATGTGTACACCGGAAGCACCGAGCATCGTGCTTCCGGTTGTACAATAGAAATTGCCGGTTGTCAACGCCTTAGAATCGCTTGACATTATCTCAATTTCACATTTTAGGTAGTCAACGCCTTAGAATAGCTTGACATCATTTCATTCATTATAGGTAGTCAACGCCTTAGAATAGCTTGACATCATATCATCCTTATAGGTAGTCGACGCCTTCGAATCGTCTGACATTACTTCATTTTTACCTTTAGGTGGTCGACGCCTTAGAATCGCTCGACATTCTTCCACTTTACTCATAGGTAGTCAGCGCCTTAGAACAGCTCGACACAACTTATCGGATTTCAATTGCATGTGGGGTCTTTTAAGATCCAAAAATTATGGGGTATCACTCAAGCATCAACTAGCCTTTTCATTTCCATTACTAAGTCTAGTTGACGGGGGGCAATCTGTTATACCCAAAATTTCAACCCCCCGGAAGAGAGTCTCTACTAATAGGCTAGTAGCAAGGGTTCCCAGTTCGATCGACACATTTCAGAGTACTAGGGACAGCTTAGTCATCTCCAGGGGCATTTTCGTAATTTTTCAAGGCTCCTAAGCCCCCTATAGGCTTTCTCTCTCCTCCAAATAAGGGTCAAACCAATTCAAAATGCTTTGAAATTTTAACCCATGATAGAGGATGCCATTTGAAGCGTAATGGCATTGGAATTTTGATTTTTCGAATTTCCAATAATTTTCTAACAATTTCTGATTGAATCTGACGAGAAATTGAATTTAAAAATATTCCAATATCCAAAAATTTCGATTCCACTTTATAAAAATCAGAAATATCATCCTTTACCCATGTGTAAAATTTCGTAATCAAATTCCTTTTGGAAGCCCTTGAGCTAAAACGTCGGTAAATCTCGGTTTTTACCGGATTTTTCTATCTTTATGGAGGCCTATATAAGGAACCTTATACCATGATCAAATCAGAACCTCAGGAACCCTAGACTCTCAAAGAAGGCAGCCATCTCATTCTCTTCACGTTTTTACACATCCAAGCACCAAAATCACATCAAAAATCCCCCGAAATCACCATCTAAACACATTTTTCAACTCCCAACACATCAACAATCATCAAACATAAACCAAACCACCTCCAAAACATGAAGAACATCATCAACAATCAACAACCATAAGCTCGGGTCGAACTCAATCCGGAACCGGCATCAACGGAGCACTCGACGAATACCGACGTGAAGAATCATTGTAAACCTGAAGGTAAAACAGGTAGGAATCCCACTTTCCTAACTCCCTACGACTTTATCAGTTTTATATCGAAATTTGGAATCAAACTAACCTTTCGTGGCTTCTGAGTTGCTGTTTGTTTAAGTTTCTGCCCAATTACTTGTTCGTTAAGTTTCGCATTAAATTCGGTTTCAAATTGAAAACTTTCAATCACTAACGTCTTGTACATCTTTCAGGCTACACACCCATAAAATTTGAGCTCAAAACACCGTCGGGAACCTCCCAAATGCCGCCGTCCGAGGGCGGTCCGCACCCACGGACGCTATGTCCGGGGTCCTGGACGCCTTGTCCGTAAGCCCGGACGCCCCCGGACGGTGGCGGTATTTCAAAATTTAGGTTTTCTAAAATAATGTCCAGGCCCACGGACATCCTGTCCGTGGCCCCGGACTTTTCAAAATTGTGTTTTCTGTTTAATTCGACTTTTATGTTCACATAGGTTAACTAGGGTCCGTGGGTTCGGACATTAGGTCCGTAGCCACGGATGGAAACAAAATTTGACCTAATTCTGCCTCCGAAGCCCTAGTTTAGGAATCTTTAATTTTATAGGGACTGAAACAAGCCGTAAGTAAACTAAGTAGAGGAAAAACGACTTCTGGGGGTATTGAAAGTAATTGAACCCTAATTAAGTCGAATACCAAGCCCCCGAACCCGAACTCTACCTTTCCTAATTTACTTTAGGTTAAAATTAGGTGGCGACTCATAATAGGTTCCAGTGAGCTAGCTTAGGTCTTAATGATTATTGTTATATGACATAGTTATTAATCATAGGTTATAAGTGGACCTAAAACCCGGTTAGATCCTAATCATCTTTAATCAACATAGGATAGGGTTTAAAATCGAGGCTCACAAGGTGTAACTTTAAACGCATGACTGGTCAGGTGATAAACGGTTGACGGATCAGGTAAGGGATGGAAAATTTTCATCCGTCATCCGTTTATTTCAAGTTTTCATCCGTTTATTTAAATTAGGTGGATCGGGTTAGCGGATATCCGTTTAAAATTGTCATCCCTATTTGTGTCCGACCCAAATGGTGGTGAGCCGTACCCAGGGAGAGCAAAAATTGTGCAATATTAATATTAGGGGTTAGTAGGTGGGTTCTTGGGCTTATAATCTTTAAATCCCAAGGAGAGGTGATTAAATTGGATTGTTGGTTAAACAAGAATTAGAAATATAATGTTAGCACATAAGAATTGTTGATGTTGTCGCTTGACTCAAACCTAGCTTCGTGTAGCACTAGGCACACCAAGGGAGCTCTCGGAACTCAAAGGCTATGAAATTTTGCATGAGTGGTTGTTTGATTTACTTATACTCAGAAAGTAAAACTTTTGATAGGTTTACAACATACACATACACGTATATATAGAGAGAGAGAGAGTTGACTATGTAAATAAACCTGACTAGGCTAACACTAGGCTCCAACTCAGTTGCTGACTCAGCACTATACATGTATATCCTAACCTTGTGTGGCACAAAAAATTTTATTTTCCTATAATCTTTCTGTACAGAGTAGGATCACTCAAGACGTTGCTGTCTGTTTTCACATATTTCAGAGATGAAAGTGGGCAAGAATGCTCTTTAATGTTATAAGAGCCAAACTCCCATAGCAAATTATCAATAAAACGCTTTTGATTCAGAATAAGACCATCTGTAGTCCTGATAAACTGAATACCCAGAAACAAATTAACAGTACCAAGTGTGGAGGGTGATTTTTCAGTATGAGGGGGGTCTATCTAAATATGGTATGACTGAGAAGCCTAGATCCTAGAAAATGCCATTCTGTGGAGGGTGAAAACCCGTTATTCTGGCATCCCCCAAATACCTACTACATCGTCCGTCTTTCCCAGAAAGCATAAGGGGGAGTGCAAGTGAACACTACACCCGCTCTCAATGGGCCCCACGCGGACTTATGCCCTACAGGCGGAAATTGACTAGAGTCGCCACCTAGTTTGACCTAGGGAACTAGGAAGGGAGGAGAAGAAGGGTTCTAAGAATCGTTAATTGACTCTGATGATTTGTTACCTATGGATAGGACTTATCTGATCATACTAGAGATTCTGTGTGGGTTCGCACTGGGTTACACCCCTTAGAAGTGGCAACAACCACGACTTCGGATTGGTGCCCGAGGAAACCTCGGTCTCCAATTGTCGGGATTGCCCTCTTTCAAAACCTTGTTAGAGAGATTCAATTAAAGCCAAAGGATAGGATTAGGACGGGGAGAGAGAAAGAGAGGATGAGGCGAGCTTTTCTGCCAAGCTAGCGCCAAAGAGAGGAGTTGGTGAACTCAGATGAGTATGGAACGAAGATTTGGGAAGAGTCTGAGGTTGAGTAAATAGGCAAGACTTAGAGTCTGATGGTTTGAAGTTTGTGGGAAACCAAAGAAGGTTTGAGCATTTTGAGAGATGTGAGGGCCACCTTAAAGGGGAAAAGGGGTTTTTATTTGGAGTGGGGTCGCACCCTGGATGGGTTGCCTACGTACTCAACTCTCCGCTGAGATCAGACCTTACGTAGTTCAGCAGTTTGGGTTTTGGAAGTTTTGATGTTTGTGGAGCTTGAGAATATTTGTAGTGTTTGAGATTTAGAAGGATTCGAAGTTTCAAGAAGTTTTGGGTTTTGGGAGGTTAGAGTCTGTGAGACGCCCAGGTCTGTGAGACATTGAAATCTCAAAATGATTAAGTCTGTGAGACGCTCGGGTCTGTGAGACATTCGAGTTCGTGAGATGTCCGAGTCTATGAGACGCTCGGGCTTGTGAGACTTTAGAAGTTTGAATGAAGTTGGAATTTGTAAGAGGATTTGAGTTTAATGCAAGTTGGAGTTTGAATGATGATCTGGGTATGAAGTGATTTGGAGTTTTGAAGATTATTTGAGTGTGTGTGAGGCAATTGAAATTTGGGTGGAGATCCCGGTTTTTCAGGTTTGAGGTTCGAAAATGGCTGAGGAAAATCATACTGTTGTAAAAAGGGCGGATAATCCCGAGGGATTACCCTATGTACCCTCTCGAACACGACACTTAATTAATGGTAAGTGCCGAGGCTCGAAAGATGGGGCAATGAATTTATGTCGAAAAATAGGATTCAGAGAGAAACACCATGAATGAGATGTTCTCGGTCGAACCCTAATAACGTCTCTAACTCCCGGGTTTTAAAACGTTAAAGACCAAAACATTGAAATCGAGCGGAAGGGAGTTAGATGATTCTAAAATTCCGGCTGCAACTAGGAAGGTCGTTACTTCCCTAGCACCCCGCCTTGTAAAAATCTAGGCTGCAATTAGGGGAGGTTTGTCACCCTAATGCCCCGCCTAAAGAGATCCAGACTGCGACAATGAAGGTTATGACCCCAGTGCCCCGCCTCGGATTTTTATTTTGGGAAGGAAGACAAGTGATGTTCTAACCATTGAGGAAATGTTTTGAAGGGGTTAGACATTTCTTACTCCCTGAAATGATTTTGAGTTAAAAAACTGAGTTGGAAAACTTTTGAAGTTGTTCGGAATTCTCTGTGAAGAAACACTGATTTTGAGAAATGTTTTTAGGAGAAAACTTTCTGTATATGTGAGAAGAACTTTCTGCGTTTGAGAAGAGTTTTCTGTGATGTGAGAAGAGTTTTTCCTTTAAAATTCCACAAAATGGTTTCTTTTGAAAACTTGAAGAAATTTGAAGAAAACGATGGCTCGAAATTCTTTTTGGGTTTTTGGATTTTTGAAACGAATTTACAAGTTGAGTGTGGATTGGATGAAATGTGTTTGAGTTTGAATGGGATTGAGTTTGAACTGGATTGAATTAAATCGGGCTCGGAAACGGGCCAGGTCAAAGTTGGGTCAAGGTCAACATTTGGGTCAAGGTCAACGCTTTGGGTCAAAGTCAATGTTTGGATCAAAGTCAACATTTGGTCGGTCAAAGTTGGACTTGGTCAAAGTCAAAGTTTGGGTTGGTCAAAGTTGGACCGGGTTGGGCCTTGGTCAAGGTTTGGATCGGATGGGGCCTCGGGCAAGGTTTGGACCGAATTGGGCCTTGGTGGATCGAGTGGGCTTTGAGTCCAAAATGGGTTTGGGCTGAAAGGGGCTTGGGCCAAATTGGGCCCTGGGTTGGAGTTTTGGGCCAAGTCGGGCTTTGATTGGGCTCGTGGGCAAAATTTGGACATGGGCCAGATTTTAGAAATGAGTTTGGATCTGATTTTTGATTTTGGGCCAAGTTGACTTAATCAAGTTTTGGGTCTGATTTGGGCTTGATTTTTGGACCAGATATGGGCTAGAGATTTGGGCCGGAATGGGTCTTGTGATTTTGGTCCGATTTAAGATTTGAAAATTGGGCCGATTTAGGCCTTTTGGTTTGCCCCGAATTTGGCTTCAAATTGGACCTCAATTGAATTTGATTGTTGGTCCTCAACTGGATGATTTGAAGTTGGGATTGACAATGAATTGGAATGAATTTTGAATTGTGTATGAAGAATGTTTGATTGTGACTTGTGAGCATGATTGCTTTCGAAGAGTGTTCAATGATTCATTATGAGAAGGATTGTTTTGAAAGTGTTTGATGAGTATGAGAAAGATTGATTTTACGGTGTGTTTGATGAGAGAGTGTGAGAGAGATTGATTTTGAAGAGTATTCGATGAGAGAAACTGATTTGAAATTGAATTTTTGGGCTGAATTTGGAATTGAATTTTGGGTTTTGAATTGAATTTTTATTGGTTGAAACGAATCATTGGTTGTGAGTTTTATTCTGACAATTATGGATGGTTTGGAAAGTTTTTTTTTAATAGGAAAGATATTCCTCACAAACAGGTACTACGACCCTCGGGTACTACGACCTTAATGTGAGTAACATCTATGAATAAGTCCTAAGGCTTTTCTAAAGAGGCCCATAGAAATTTACAGGCCTTCATCTACTAGCTTAAAAACATGGATAACTTAGGGAGTTGTTCTAGGGTTATCTACACCCGATTGGCTAGCAAAATGAGTCAAACGCGAAGGGAGTTTTAAATCGGACCAGCAACAGTAGTACTCAGACTAGCCCAAAGCATAAACTTTAACAAGATAGCTCAGCAGAAATACATAAGAAACAGACATTCAATGAAGAATGAAGAAATCAACAAAATTATCAAACCCATCTCGAATTGTCCTTTTATCCTTAACCTAAATGGAATTTGTTTCTAAAATCTGTACAAGTCATAGAACCAAGCCCAAAGTCGACAAAGTAACTATGAGATTCACCGAAGTTACAGTAGCAAATTAAAGAGGGAAAATTAAGGCTTAACGACGTAAAATACAGAGTTCTAATCAGTGGCAAATGTACAAACCAACGAGTATTGAACTAAAACTTAGAAACTCATTTCCACAGTTGTGATTCATCTAGGCTCAAGGTTACTACATGTTCTTTTTAATTCTTCTTCCATTATGAGCTAGGAAAACTCTAACCAAACCTCCACGTTCTGGATCAAATCATACAGACAAGAACAAACACGGGAGCATGACAAAAGAAAAAGAACTCTAAACACACTTTCACCCTAAACACCGACTTCTCTACATGGATAGCCAGAAATGAGGTGTAGCGATTGCATAACAGGATATCAAAGAATACGCAGACTAAACCAGACATTCACAACATGGAAATCAAGAGAAGTTTGATGAAGAGCTTCCGGCAAATCAACTCAAAAACAAGGGATGGACCTTCAGTCGAATTCCACGCGTACAGAAACGGTAAGACATCTCTCGAACAGATCGTGAGGAGAGTGGAGTTCCCTTCAGTCGAATTCCACACGTACAGAAACAGTAAGACATCCCTCGAACAGATCATGAGGAGAGTGGAGTTCCCTGCAAAATAAATCAAATACACAAACAGAAAAGCCAACCCATGTTAGATTATAAATGTAAACGAATGGAAAGAAAAGAGTGGAGTGGCTGAAAGAAGAGAGTGCACTGGTGCACGGGTTTGATCCCTCAACCGGGATTGTCTCAATCCAGAACCGACGGGGCCACCGCAAAATAAATCCATCCAATCAGACAAACTCAAGTATTGAAAACCTGTAACACAATGGAGATTATAACAGGTGTATTCGCAACAATTAGGAATCATCAGGTTTGAGACAGAGGTGGCTATCAGCTCGATCGGGCATCTGCAACACGACCCGGAATCAAAGCCCAGTATGATGGTGCCTGTGATAGTTCTCAATGCCGGTAAAATGCCACAAGAAACGGAAAGCAATAATATCAGGGACGGAATGTGTCAAAGACTACCACAGGGTCTAAGACTCATCCCGAATGACAAGCTGCAGAAATTAGAGTTCCAGTGTTTCGCAATTTTGTTCGATGCGACAAATAGAAAGAAGCAGAAAGGGGGAGACACGACACTTAGCATCGGTGGACTCACTAAGTCGTTTATTAGACCAGTACCCTCATATCCGGTTCATTTGGTGATACGCATAAGAAATACAAAAAATAATGAAATGAAATCCAAGGACTACTTTCATTTTCCATGAAAACCAGAAACCTGCAAAGCAAAATGCCGAAACTCTACAGTCGGTTTTAACGAGGCAAAGTGAAAGGGAAGATAGAAGTTTCTCCTTATCGCTGCTAGCCATCACCGATTTTCGGTTCCTCTGGCAAAGCTCTAGTAAACAAAATGGAAATTGATACAAGGTGAGAAGAGAAGGGAGTGGAGATTGGCTGTAAAGAAAATGAGAAGGATGAGCTCGGGGTTTTGATTTCTGAAAACGAGAGCCAGTGGATGAGGCTTCTGTTTCTGGGTTTTGGATACGATTTTGTTGAGGGGCTTCGTACTCTCGTCCTTGAGGAGATTGAATTCGTCGGTCTGGTTCTTGATTTCTGAAGATGAAAAGATGATCGAGAGAAGGGATAGAAGAGGGAGGCGGCCACAGTTGCTTCGTTTTTGTTTAGGGTTTTCGATTTCTTTGCAGATTGAGGAAGAAAGGCGATGGTGAAGAGAGATTGTGGATTTCTACGATGGAGATCGAGAATGGAAGAAGAAGGTCGTGACCGTGGTGGTTACTGTTCCCTTTATAATAGAAAACTTAGGGTTTTTGAAAAAAGTTAGCTGATTTCATCAATGGGCTTATTAGATTGGTTGTGGACTTTATTTGGATGTGGGTTAAAAAGAAGAAAATGGGCTTGGGTCTGAGTTTGACTGAATACTAGGCTAAGCCCAAGCTTGGTCCACTGAAAAATGAGAAAGGAAAAGGACCACCACAATAGAACTTCATACAAAATTGAGGGAGAGAAAATAAAAGCTATAACTCGACATGAATAAAATCATCAGAAACATATATGCAGGGTAAGACTAAAAGGGTAGTCAATAAAAATAAAATGTTTTACTTACAAAATAACAACATAAAAAAAGATAAAATAATATAAGTAAAATAAAGTAAAAGAAATGCCCACGACTAAGGAAATAAAAATGAAAATAACCAAATAGATAAATGAATAAAAGGGTAAGTCTAAAACAAATTATTGTTTGAAAATTTCTGGAAAATTTGTTTTTTTTTTCTAAAATGCTTGAAAATTGATTTAAAATTTTGTCGCAAAACGATGGTTTCATTTTGACATGCACGTAAATACACTTTGAAAAAAGAAAGGCAACGACCCCTCTTACTCGAATTATTATCTCAGAATTCGCTTTATGGGGTGAGAATTTTTGGTGTCTACAGATGGCTCCCCTTGATTCAATTCTGCAAGCCCTTGTAGAATTGGATCAAGGTTGACGGGGCGCCAAAAATTCTCACTGCGGTTTATGATTTGTTCTTATGTGTGCAGGTGCACGGGGACTTATGACGGGCCCCAAATTGCGGTGATTGATGGTATGAGGACTAATGACGGGCCTCAACTAGATCTCGGTGTCTAGCTCTAGGACTAATGACGGGCCTAGAATACAATCGGTATATGGGTTATGCATGAGGACTAATGACGGGCCTCAACTAGATCTCGGTGTCTAGCTCTAGGACTTATGACGGGCCTAGAATGCATCTTCGAAATGTATGAGGACTAATGACGGGCCTCAACTAGATCTCGGTGTCTAGCTCTAGGACTAATGACGGGCCTAGAATACAATCGGTATATGGGTTATGCATGAGGACTAATGACGGGCCTCAACTAGATCTCGGTGTCTAGCTCTAGGACTTATGACGGGCCTAGAATGCGATTGAGAGTACGAGGACTTATGACGGGCCTCAACTAGACCTCTTGACATCTAGCTATAGGACTTATGACGGGCCTATAATACTTTAACCGAGTTGTACGAAACTCGTTGTTTTGAGTGGTTGATTTGGGATGACTTTGTTTGTGGATTGATTTGGGATTGGACGTTTTTGGTTGCTTCTGTGAGGGATATGATAGTCCGATGTTTTTTGTTGATGTGGCCCTTGACTTTGTCAGTGTGGGACTTTTGTTTTGGTTTTGTTTTTGGTGGTCTTGGCCCGATGTGCTCTATGGTTTCGGGATTTGGTATGACTTTTGGCTCCAGAGTTTGAGATGGCTCCGGTTTGATACGCAACTCCCTTGTGAGCAACGACTCTGGGATGGTTGATGGGTTTGGCTTCGATATGATATGCGGGCTCCGGTATGACCGGATGGCTCCATTGTGGTCGGGTGGCTCCGGAATGGCTCTGAGATGGCTCCGGTTTGATATGCAGCTCCCTTGTGAGCAACGACTCTAGGATGGTTGGTGGGTAGGGATTCGAAATGATCCGAGGGCTCCGGTATGACCGGATGGCTCCATTGTGGTCGGGTGGCTCCGGTATGGCTCTGAGATGGCTCCGGAAATGGAATGACTGTGATTTGAAGGGTTTGTTGTGGAATTTGTAGTGGGTGAATGGTTTTACAAGGGTAGGTGAATGGCTAAACACGGTTTTATGGCTTTAGGGTAGTCCCCATCATGGTTCCTGGATCTTCAGGGATGGCTCCGGGATGACTTTATGTCGGTTAAGCATGACGATGCATTAGCTGGAACGAGGGGGAAAAAGAGATTTCGTCTTTGAGGTGGTCGCACCCTGGGCGGGCTGCCTACGTACTCAATTCCATATTGAGATCAGACCATACGTAGTTCGAAATTCTGTAGGCAAGACCTTGGTAATGAGATAGATCTGATGTGGATTTGAGGTGGCTCCCGTATTGTTCTCGGACTATTAGGATGCCCCCGTGTAGTTCCAAGGATGGTTTCAAAGTATGAGAATGGCTCCGTGTAGCTCTAGGGATAGTTTCAAAGTGTGGGGATGTCTCCCGCATGGCTCTAGCTTGGCTTTGGGAGTGGTGTCGCTGAGACTCGAGTATGACATGGGATAACTCCAGGAAGATCTTTGTATGGCTCCGGATTGCCGCAGTTTCTGATTTCTTTTTATCAAAATTTACGCATCAATAACTGCAACTGAAGTTGACTTTCAGCGAGACTAGGCAAAGTTCTTACCGGTCAGATGCTGATGATGTACTGGTTATGATGCATGCAGGTATTAAATGCTGGATACGATGCAAAATGCATATGAAATTTTTGGAGAAAAGGTATGGCCCTATCTCTATTAATACGAGGTTTACGAATATAAAACATCTTCGGTTCGATCTTGAGTGATTGTTCAACTGGAATGCGTGAATCACTTTCCTCTCATGGAGGGATGCGGGTCAATCTCTCGTGAGTATGGTCATGTGTGCTAATGTCGTGATGATACTCTTGATGCTCAGAGCAGTATTTTCCTGAGAATTTCTTTTCAAGGTTATGGACTTTCCGACCCTTACAAATTCCTCACCTGCAGTGGGGTAGGCTGTTTATGATTTGGTGCTTGAATCAAAGATTCGCTCGCACTCGGAAGACCTTATGCAGTAAGATCGCACTCATTCGCTCATAGTCCCTATGTTATGAGGTGGGACATGTTGATAACAAGCTCGAAGCTTATGATTCATGTTTCAGATCCGATATTTTCAGTTGACACTCATCGACTTATGAGTCAGAGGTCTTTTGTTGGGTTATAATGGGGCTGAGGGGTATGATGTATGTCACATGGGACTGGAGGATTTGTTTAGGAATTATGGAGCTTTTGTACAATAAAGGACATGTTTCGCCTTTGCCATGGGTGGAATGATTAGACGGATTTTGATAACCCCTTATCGGTTTCTTCGGGACATCATTGGTCCTTTTGGTTTGGATTTCTCCTTCTTGCCTCTTTGGCGTACGATTTGAACTTTCTTCTCATTTTTGTGTTTTTGAGATTGCATTTGGCTCATCAACTTTCTCAAGCATTCTCTGCTTTGTATTTTGGCTTTCAGCTTTGGAGTTGCATTGACTCACTGATTTCTTTGAACATTTTCAGTGTTCTTTTTGTGAAAGATGGTGGGGAGAAGCCATGGCTCCGGCTCCTTCGAGCTCCTCTATTGCACGGGTAAGTATGTATATGTCAGGTGGCATGTTGTGGAGTTCACAGAGAAAAGGTTTATCGTGAAAGGCTCAACGGGGCTCACTAAGGGACTATGTACAGGGCAGTCAAAGCTTTTTGGTTTTATGGAGATTTTTATTCCTAGGTGCCTCGTCATTCTCGTTAGTCAATGATTGTTTTCTTACTACTCCTCGGATCTTTGCATGAATCACAGTTCGTGACTTGCTATCAACATTGATCTTACTATGTATTGTGCCTCTCTACGTGCTGAAGGAATGCACATGTCGCTCGTGGTTTTATCTCGATTGACTCTCTCTACCTTCCCTCATCGCTCAGTAGATCGTCCAAAACACTCAATCGAAATTCAAGAGAAAATACTGCTCTTTGCACACTACTCACTTGGTTTGTGGTGCTGATTTTGATTGGACCCTTGTGTTCATTGATGGGTCGAGAGTTTAGCGGTTCACGCACTCCGTTCAATCATTCTCTCAAGAGTTTTCCCAAAGATGTCGTTTCGATACGCGAGTATGCAAACACGGCTATCTACAATGCAATCTACTGTGGTAATATGGAATTACTACATATAAGATGCATGAAATGCTGAAAATGATGAATGAAGATGGTTGGCCTTGGCGTTTGACCAAATGTGTGTGTGTGTTTTTTTTTTGTGTTTTTCTTTTTGGATGCAATGCATGAGTGGTAAGGTTATGACTAGTCTCGCTTGGGTCGAATTCAGCTCACGGTTCATGAAGCTCATCCGCTGCTGGCCTTGAAGGTGGTCTAGCAGTTGAGGTCACTGTTGGGGTAGTAATTCTCAAATGAGGTCGGGTTGGTGATTGGCCCCCCTGGATTTTGAATTTTTAGGGAGTGACAACTCCCGCATGGTGGCCCTACGATATGACACTCCTTCCCTTTTGGTCACAGGCGCGCATGGTGATTCTGATTGGGAGAGGTTTGAACTTCCCGGTTTTCTTTTCTATCCCTCTGAGATCGGGCTTTGGCGGTCGAGATATTGGGATGAAAGCTGGTATGTGGTATGGTGACAATGAAACACATGATTATGCAATTTTTCTGAGGTGGACAGGACTTGTACGTGTTTGGCGAATTTGAACTGACCGAGAATACATGGGACTTTTGTAATGAATGCAATGCATGCGATTTGCTTTGTGCTCGGTTGCATTTGTTGGTGTTGTTTATTTAGGGGATGCCTCCTGTAGATACCGTGAATTCTCGCCCCATAAAGCAAATTTGATGAATGATATATAACTGTGAGGAGTCGTTCCTTATTCATTCATTTCTTTATTCATGCATGCCAAAAGAAACCAAGTTTTAGAAAAACAATTTTGAAAACGCGTGTTTTCAAAGTAGTGGATTTTCTCTATAGAAATTTTGATGTTTGATCATTCGTAAATAAAATAGGGAATGGGGAACCCTATACACATTGATCTAAACAAATTCAAAGGGAATGTGTAAACCTATACATGTAATATATTCAGAAATGGACAAGAGAGAAAAGAATGCTAGGGGAAAACCTATACATCAATTCTAAAAGTCATTAAATGGGGAGTTTGAGCTTAAAAACTTCTCCCGAATCCTTCTACTTCATCTTTGAGCTTCTGGCTGGCAGCTCATTCATGTTTGGGCTTCTGATTGGCCACTCGTTCGTCTTCGGGATCTTGACCGGCTACTCGCCCGTCTTCTAGCTCTTGCAGCGAAGCGGTATTGTGATCAAACAAAACCGGTTGGTGTTCTTCTGACTCTCAAGAATTTTGAACTCGAACAATCGTTGCTGGTCTTCATGTCGCTCGACTCGGGTTGGTGCACCTCTGATTTTCGATTTAGACTGCAGTTGTTGATCTTCATGCGCTCCATCTACTCCGACAAGGGAAATAAGGGGCGTTTTTTGAGAAAGGTAAGGTGAATGATTGAGCACAAGTTCTTTGTGAAAATCCACCACTTATGTGAAAACACGAATGACTAGTACGCTCCACGGTAATGACCGCTGCTCTTGAAGGTGGGTTGAACTTAAAAAATAGCGGGTCGCAACATGGGGACTAAATCATTTATTTTGAAATACGTTTATGAAAATCAACTTTGAAAATTGTTTTGAGAAACAAGTTTGAGATAATATCCGTGAAAAATGTTGTTTAAAATTTGTTTGTAAAAAGCATGTTTTTGAAATCTGTTTTTGAAATGAAATTTATGAGAAGTATTGTTTGAAAATCATTTATAAACAGTAGATTTTTGAAATTTGTTCTTTATAAACCGCTTGACAAAGTTTATTTTTTGGAAGACTTTGATTGAAACCGATTTTGAAAACTGTTTTGGAAATAACAATTTTGAAATCATTAGAGATGAAAGACTTTGAAGATATTTCATTAGAGTGTTTGACATGATTCATTTTTTTTGATTTTTGCTAATTTTTAAAACGTGGTCACACAAATATGTAAGTGCAAAATAAAAAATCGTGGCTGATTTTATGTGGAGCTAAGTGTGAATGATTGGGATAATCACCTTCCAGGTCTATCAATGCTTCTATAACACCGGGGGAACCATCGTCCCTTCACTGTTCATTTCTCGGGATTTATCTCTGTTACGCCCTGTGGGGCACGTCATCGAGAAAGACCGGAGTGCTTAAGTTCGAAAGGTCAGGATACCCAAAGTGATACAGTCACATGAGCCACGGCCGGTGATTATCACAACATGCTCACTTTTCGGAAAACTTGGGGAAGTACTGCATGGGGTCAGGTCCCGTCGTCTGCACGGTCAGGTGTGTCTAAAGTCTAAATTATTCACTGACTACGTTGTGCCATGTATGGGTATCCGGTAAATACGGGATCCTCTATGGACGTGTAGCGTGGCATCAGGCTTTAGAGACACCCGTGGTGCAGAGGACACTTGGAGAACTGAGCCCATGCAATCTTCAGGGTAATGCAAAGGGTGGTCAGACAGGCGGCATACAAGGGGGTGACTACCCATAAACCCATCCTAGACACGGGACTAGGAAGCTGGACACTGAAGGCTCAGAGTTCACTATATGCTGGCTTTGACTCGAAAAGGTAAGCGTTGAAGGATCATGAGTTTTCAAGGCGTAGATACTACGATCATACCGCCTCGTGTGCATAGTCCTTACTACGAAGGGCATCTGCTCATGGGGAGTCAATTGTGGACCAATATTTATCCCGACCGCAAATATCAAGGGTGACACAGAGGAATGCATGTCCTAAGCTACCCTATGCACCCACCTCAGGACTATTCCTAACAATTCAATATCACAACCAAAAAGCGGTAAATAAATGCGCAGGCAAAGAGAGGGAAGAAGTTAGACCCCTAATGGGCCCACCTACCAGAAGTTCCTGCAAGTTAGTCTAGCATAATCACACAATTATGTAGCAAGCAAAGCGCAGATGGCAAACAAAGTCAAGTATAAGCTACACACTCTCACCCTAACTATCCTCACCAATCACACTCTGAGTGTGGAGTAGAGTAATCCTAATGGCTTTCGAGATGAATCTCTTGAAGGTTTTGAAAGAAGTGGGGAAGTCCCGACAATTTTGAATGGAGTTCAGTCTTCCTTGAGTTTGAGAAAAACTTACTCAAGTTTTCCCCAGCAGAGTCGCCATTCTGTGGAGGGTGATTTTTCGGTATGTGGGGGGTCTATCTAAATATGGTATGACTGAGAAGCCTAGATCCTAGAAAATGCCATTCTGTGGAGGGTGAAAACCCGTTATTCTGGCATCCCCCAAATACCTACTACATCGTCCGTCTTTCCCAGAAAGCATAAGGGGGAGTGCAAGTGAACACTACACCCGCTCTCAATGGGCCCCACGCGGACTTATGCCCTACAGGCGGAAATTGACTAGAGTCGCCACCTAGTTTGACCTAGGGAACTAGGAAGGGAGGAGAAGAAGGGTTCTAAGAATCGTTAATTGACTCTGATGATTTGTTACCTATGGATAGGACTTATCTGATCATACTAGAGATTCTGTGTGGGTTCGCACTGGGTTACACCCCTTAGAAGTGGCAACAACCACGACTTCGGATTGGTGCCCGAGGAAACCTCGGTCTCCAATTGTCGGGATTGCCCTCTTTCAAAACCTTGTTAGAGAGATTCAATTAAAGCCAAAGGATAGGATTAGGACGGGGAGAGAGAAAGAGAGGATGAGGCGAGCTTTTCTGCCAAGCTAGCGCCAAAGAGAGGAGTTGGTGAACTCAGATGAGTATGGAACGAAGATTTGGGAAGAGTCTGAGGTTGAGTAAATAGGCAAGACTTAGAGTCTGATGGTTTGAAGTTTGTGGGAAACCAAAGAAGGTTTGAGCATTTTGAGAGATGTGAGGGCCACCTTAAAGGGGAAAAGGGGTTTTTATTTGGAGTGGGGTCGCACCCTGGATGGGTTGCCTACGTACTCAACTCTCCGCTGAGATCAGACCTTACGTAGTTCAGCAGTTTGGGTTTTGGAAGTTTTGATGTTTGTGGAGCTTGAGGATATTTGTAGTGTTTGAGATTTAGAAGGATTCGAAGTTTCAAGAAGTTTTGGGTTTTGGGAGGTTAGAGTCTGTGAGACGCCCAGGTCTGTGAGACATTGAAATCTCAAAATGATTAAGTCTGTGAGACGCTCGGGTCTGTGAGACATTCGAGTTCGTGAGATGTCCGAGTCTATGAGACGCTCGGGCTTGTGAGACTTTAGAAGTTTGAATGAAGTTGGAATTTGTAAGAGGATTTGAGTTTAATGCAAGTTGGAGTTTGAATGATGATCTGGGTATGAAGTGATTTGGAGTTTTGAAGATTATTTGAGTGTGTGTGAGGCAATTGAAATTTGGGTGGAGATCCCGGTTTTTCAGGTTTGAGGTTCGAAAATGGCTGAGGAAAATCATACTGTTGTAAAAAGGGCGGATAATCCCGAGGGATTACCCTATGTACCCTCTCGAACACGACACTTAATTAATGGTAAGTGCCGAGGCTCGAAAGATGGGGCAATGAATTTATGTCGAAAAATAGGATTCAGAGAGAAACACCATGAATGAGATGTTCTCGGTCGAACCCTAATAACGTCTCTAACTCCCGGGTTTTAAAACGTTAAAGACCAAAACATTGAAATCGAGCGGAAGGGAGTTAGATGATTCTAAAATTCCGGCTGCAACTAGGAAGGTCGTTACTTCCCTAGCACCCCGCCTTGTAAAAATCTAGGCTGCAATTAGGGGAGGTTTGTCACCCTAATGCCCCGCCTAAAGAGATCCAGACTGCGACAATGAAGGTTATGACCCCAGTGCCCCGCCTCGGATTTTTATTTTGGGAAGGAAGACAAGTGATGTTCTAACCATTGAGGAAATGTTTTGAAGGGGTTAGACATTTCTTGCTCCCTGAAATGATTTTGAGTTAAAAAACTGAGTTGGAAAACTTTTGAAGTTGTTCGGAATTCTCTGTGAAGAAACACTGATTTTGAGAAATGTTTTTAGGAGAAAACTTTCTGTATATGTGAGAAGAACTTTCTGCGTTTGAGAAGAGTTTTCTGTGATGTGAGAAGAGTTTTTCCTTTAAAATTCCACAAAATGGTTTCTTTTGAAAACTTGAAGAAATTTGAAGAAAACGATGGCTCGAAATTCTTTTTGGGTTTTTGGATTTTTGAAACGAATTTACAAGTTGAGTGTGGATTGGATGAAATGTGTTTGAGTTTGAATGGGATTGAGTTTGAACTGGATTGAATTGAATCGGGCTCGGAAACGGGCCAGGTCAAAGTTGGGTCAAGGTCAACATTTGGGTCAAGGTCAACGCTTTGGGTCAAAGTCAATGTTTGGATCAAAGTCAACATTTGGTCGGTCAAAGTTGGACTTGGTCAAAGTCAAAGTTTGGGTTGGTCAAAGTTGGACCGGGTTGGGCCTTGGTCAAGGTTTGGACCGGATGGGGCCTCGGGCAAGGTTTGGACCGAATTGGGCCTTGGTGGATCGAGTGGGCTTTGAGTCCAAAATGGGTTTGGGCTGAAAGGGGCTTGGGCCAAATTGGGCCCTGGGTTGGAGTTTTGGGCCAAGTCGGGCTTTGATTGGGCTCGTGGGCCAAATTTGGACATGGGCCAGATTTTAGAAATGAGTTTGGATCTGATTTTTGATTTTGGGCCAAGTTGACTTAATCAAGTTTTGGGTCTGATTTGGGCTTGATTTTTGGACCAGATATGGGCTAGAGATTTGGGCCGGAATGGGTCTTGTGATTTTGGTCCGATTTAAGATTTGAAAATTGGGCCGATTTAGGCCTTTTGGTTTGCCCCGAATTTGGCTTCAAATTGGACCTCAATTGAATTTGATTGTTGGTCCTCAACTGGATGATTTGAAGTTGGGATTGACAATGAATTGGAATGAATTTTGAATTGTGTATGAAGAATGTTTGATTGTGACTTGTGAGCATGATTGCTTTTGAAGAGTGTTCAATGATTCATTATGAGAAGGATTGTTTGGAAAGTGTTTGATGAGTATGAGAAAGATTGATTTTACGGTGTGTTTGATGAGAGAGTGTGAGAGAGATTGATTTTGAAGAGTATTCGATGAGAGAAACTGATTTGAAATTGAATTTTTGGGCTGAATTTGGAATTGAATTTTGGGTTTTGAATTGAATTTTTATTGGTTGAAACGAATCATTGGTTGTGAGTTTTATTCTGACAATTATGGATGGTTTGGAAAGTTTTTTTTTAATAGGAAAGATATTCCTCACAAACAGGTACTACGACCCTCGGGTACTACGACCTTAATGTGAGTAACATCTATGAATAAGTCCTAAGGCTTTTCTAAAGAGGCCCATAGAAATTTACAGGCCTTCATCTACTAGCTTAAAAACATGGATAACTTAGGGAGTTGTTCTAGGGTTATCTACACCCGATTGGCTAGCAAAATGAGTCAAACGCGAAGGGAGTTTTAAATCGGACCAGCAACAGTAGTACTCAGACTAGCCCAAAGCATAAACTTTAACAAGATAGCTCAGCAGAAATACATAAGAAACGGACATTCAATGCAGAATGAAGAAATCAACAAAATTATCAAACCCATCTCGAATTGTCCTTTTATCCTTAACCTAAATGGAATTTGTTTCTAAAATCTGTACAAGTCATAGAACCAAGCCCAAAGTCGACAAAGTAACTATGAGATTCACCGAAGTTACAGTAGCAAATTAAAGAGGGAAAATTAAGGCTTAACGACGTAAAATACAGAGTTCTAATCAGTGGCAAATGTACAAACCAACGAGTATTGAACTAAAACTTAGAAACTCATTTCCACAGTTGTGATTCATCTAGGCTCAAGGTTACTACTCATGTTCTTTTTAATTCTTCTTCCATTATGAGCTAGGAAAACTCTAACCAAACCTCCACGTTCTGGATCAAATCATACAGACAAGAACAAACACGAGAGCATGACAAAAGAAAAAGAACTCTAAACACACTTTCACCCTAAACACCGACTTCTCTACATGGATAGCCATAAATGAGGTGTAGCGATTGCATAACAGGATATCAAAGAATACGCAGACTAAACCAGACATTCACAACATGGAAATCAAGAGAAGTTTGATGAAGAGCTTCCGGCAAATCAACTCAAAAACAAGGGATGGACCTTCAGTCGAATTCCACGCGTACAGAAACGGTAAGACATCCCTCGAACAGATCGTGAGGAGAGTGGAGTTCCCTTCAGTCGAATTCCACACGTACAGAAACGGTAAGACATCCCTCGAACAGATCATGAGGAGAGTGGAGTTCCCTGCAAAATAAATCGAATACACAAACAGAAAAGCCAAGCCATGTTAGATTATAAATGTAAACGAATGGAAAGAAAAGAGTGGAGTGGCCGAAAGAAGAGAGTGCACTGGTGCACGGGTTTGATCCCTCAACCGGGATTGTCTCAATCCAGAACCGACGGGGCCACCGCAAAATAAATCCATCCAATCAGACAAACTCAAGTATCGAAAACCTGTAACACAATGGAGATTATAACAGGTGTATTCGCAACAATTAGGAATCATCAGGTTTGAGACAGAGGTGGCTATCAGCTCGATCGGGCATCTGCAACACGACCCGGAATCAAAGCCCAGTATGATGGTGCCTGTGATAGTTCTCAATGCCGGTAAAATGCCACAAGAAACGGAAAGCAATAATATCAGGGACGGAATGTGTCAAAGACTACCACAGGGTCTAAGACTCATCCCGAACGACAAGCTGCAGAAATTAGAGTTCCAGTGTTTCGCAATTTTGTTCGATGCGACAAATAGAAAGAAGCAAAAAGGGGGAGACACGACACTTAGCATCGGTGGACTCACTAAGTCGTTTATTAGACCAGTACCCTCATATCCGGTTCATTTGGTGATACGCATAAGAAATACAAAAAATAATGAAATGAAATCCAAGGACTACTTTCATTTTCCATGAAAACCAGAAACCTGCAAAGCAAAATGCCGAAACTCTACAGTCGGAGTTTTAACGAGGCAAAGTGAAAGGGAAGATAGAAGTTTCTCCTTATCGCTGCTAGCCATCACCGATTTTCGGTTCCTCTGGCAAAGCTCCAGTAAACAAAATGGAAATTGATACAAGATGAGAAGAGAAGGGAGTGGAGATTGGCTGTAAAGAAAATGAGAAGGATGAGCTCGGGGTTTTGATTTCTGAAAACGAGAGCCAGTGGATGAGGCTTCTGTTTCTGGGTTTTGGATACGATTTTGTTGAGGGGATTCGTACTCTCGTCCTTGAGGAGATTGAATTCGTCGGTCTGGTTCTTGATTTCTGAAGATGAAAAGATGATCGAGAGAAGGGATAGAAGAGGGAGGCGGCCACAGTTGCTTCGTTTTTGTTTAGGGTTTTCGATTTCTTTGCAGATTGAGGAAGAAAGGCGATGGTGAAGAGAGATTGTGGATTTCTACGATGGAGATCGAGAATGGAAGAAGGTCGTGACCGTGGTGGTTACTGTTCCCTTTATAATAGAAAACTTAGGGTTTTTGAAAAAAGTTAGCTGATTTCATCAATGGGCTTATTAGATTGGTTGTGGACTTTATTTGGATGTGGGTTAAAAAGAAGAAAATGGGCTTGGGTCTGAGTTTGAATGAATACTAGGCTAAGCCCAAGCTTGGTCCACTGAAAAATGAGAAAGGAAAAGGACCACCACAATAGAACTTCATACAAAATTGAGGGAGAGAAAATAAAAGCTATAACTCGACATGAATAAAATCATCAGAAACATATATGCAGGGTAAGACTAAAAGGATAGTCAATAAAAATAAAATGTTTTACTTACAAAATAACAACATAAAAAAGATAAAATAATATAAGTAAAATAAAGTAAAAGAAATGCCCACGACTAAG
The DNA here is from genome assembly GCA_023374045.1 of Limonium bicolor. NCBI lineage: Eukaryota > Viridiplantae > Streptophyta > Magnoliopsida > Caryophyllales > Plumbaginaceae > Limonium > Limonium bicolor. The sequence goes on along the minus strand of CM041779.1, from coordinate 132,877,893 downwards.
GAAATAAAAATGAAAATAACCAAATAGATAAATGAATAAAAGGGTAAGTCTAAAACAAATTATTGTTTGAAAATTTCTGGAAAATTTGTTTTTTTTTCTAAAATGCTTGAAAATTGATTTAAAATTTTGTCGCAAAACGATGGTTTCATTTTGACATGCACATAAATACACTTTGAAAAAGGAAAGGCAACGACCCCTCTTACTCGAATTATTATCTCAGAATTCGCTTTATGGGGTGAGAATTTTTGGTGTCTACACCAAGGTCTTTAATCCTGAAAGCGTCATTCAAATGGTCTTTAAGAGAGTCAATTTCTTCATTGTCGTTCCCAGTTATAGCTATATCATCAACGTAAACTACCAAATAAACACACTTATCACCTTGTACTTTATATAAAAGCGAATAATCATTTTTAGACTAAAGGAAACCTCTCTTCTTCAACGTGCTGTTGAGCTTTGCACTCCACTGTCGAGAAGCTTGTTTCAGTCCCTATAAGGACTTTCTGAACTTGCAAACTTGCCTAAATTTGTTAGTAAACAACCCTTTAGGCATCTGCATATATATATATATATATCCTCATCTAAATCGCCATGAAGGAACACATTGTTGATGTCTAACTGAAATATGGGCCAGTTTCTCTTAACAGCAACAGAAAACAGAACCTTAACGGTGGTAAGCTTCACAACAAAAGAAAAACTTTCCAAATAGTCTATACCTTCTTTCTTAGTGTACCCTTTTACGACTAACCTAGCCTTGTACCGCTCTATACTACCATCAGCTTTGGTTTTAACTTTGAAAACCCACTTACAGCCTATTGGTTTTTTCTTAGGTGGTAAATCCACTACCTCCCAAGTATTATTATGCTCAAGAGCACAAAACTCCTCGGACATATATAGCCTTTTTCCAGTGATCAAACTGACAAGCATCTTCATAAGTCACTGGTTCATAATAATCATCAGCATTCAACATGTGAGCAAAAACAGGTAAACTTATAATTTCAGCATTCTTTGAGTTAACCAGAGAACATACTGTTTGCATACATAAGCTGTTATCAGTAATAGAAGAAACTATTTGCATACAAGTATCATCATCAGCCACAGACGTACAAACATAATCATGTAAATGAGAAGGAACCTTAACATGCCTACTAAACTTTGTTAACACCACAGGTTGGTGTAAACCCGTGTTTGAACTGCTAAACATATGCTCCTGCCCACTGATATGCTCCTATTCACTCTCTTTCTACAGGTTCCTGGCTATAAACACTAGCAGAATCTGTTATGAAACCTTTATAAGTGAAAGGAAAGATATGCTAAACAAAGCTCACATGTCTACTGATTTTAATTTGTCATGACTGAAGATCCAATACCTTAAAACCCTTGGTACCAACAGGATATCCGATAAAGCAAGAAGGAAAACTCCTATACTGAAATTTGTCACGAGTTGTATTATTATTACAATAATACAAACATCCAAAAACCTTTAAATGTGACAGATCAGGTTCTTTGCCATAGAGCATGAAATAAGGAGATTTCCCCTTAAGAATCTTACAAGGAAAACGGTTAATAAGGTGAACAGCAGCAAGAAGACACTCCCCTCAATAAACCTTTGGCAAATTAGATTGAAATAAAAGAGACCTAGCAGTTTCTAACAAATGCCTATGCTTTCTCTCTACTATGCCGTTTTGTTGAGGAGTATAAGGACACGAAGTTTGATGAGTTATACCATTCTCACCAAAAAATTTAATACCTTCAGCAGAAGAACCCACCTCAAGGGCATTATCTGTTCGAAAGACCTTAACATGAGCACCAAATTAACTGCTGCTCTACACTCTTAACAAACCTTTTAATATAAACAAATGCATCAGCCTTGGTAACTAACATGTAGACCCATGTAGCCCTAGAAGAATCATCAACCAGGGTCAAGAAATAGCGATAACCATCATAAGTATCGACATTATAAGGCCCCTGAACGTCTCCATGTACCAACTCAAACGCAACAACAGAACTAGTAACTGATTTATTGAAAGGGAGTTTTACATGCTTTGCTTTCACACAAACATCACAATCAAAACCCTTATCCTTTGAACAATTATCAGAACCTAGCAAACGAGTTTTCCTCAAAGACAAATGGCCAAGGCGTAAATGCCAAAGCTGTAAATCACTAAAACCAGAAGCAGGGAAAAAAGCTGCACTATTCAAGCTACTAAAATCCTTAACAGAAACGGAAAAAGGCAACAGACTCCAGTTTTATCGACAAAACAGTACCACTACAAGAAACTTGTTCAGTATGAAGATCATTAAGAGCTGAAACCTTCAACACATAGATCCCATTCAACTACGTACCAACTTCCTTTGGCCTCTTCAGTGAAGGGTCCTGATAATAACAAGAAGTATGATTAAATGAAAGAACTCCTCCAAGTTGCTTCACAAACCAACTAACAGAAAGCAAGTTGTACTTAAACTGAGGAATGTATAGAACATATTTCAGAACAAAATTATCCCCTAATCTCACATCACCCATAGTGTTGACGAACCGCAAGGTCCCATCAAGCAACTCTATATTAACACCCTTATTCATAGAATAGAAGTTCACAAACCAGTCTGTCTTATAGCAAACATGATGGGCTGCGCCACTGTCTACTATCCAAGAATCACCTAAATTCTCGATTGAGCAACAAATAGGTAACTTTAGTTTAAAAATAGTAGAAACATTGAGTATATTACCAGCCATGGCAGAATCAGTTGAGACATTGGAGTTCTTGGTAAAAAAGTTCATCATAACCTGATATTGATCCAGTGGGATACCAGGAATGGGCGACGATTTCACAGTATCCAAACTGGAAACTTCTGAAATCTAAGCCATCGGCTTCCGACCTCTATTTTTATACCCAGGGGGAAACCCAATCTTCTTGTAACAGCTGCTAGAAACATGTCCAAACTTCCCACAAAAATCACACACCGTTCTTTTACCAGCAACCGTTTCAGTTTGCTTCCCAACATTCTAATGGGAACTCAAAGAAAAAGAACCCGAAGACGGTTGAGTCTTGGCTTGGCGCTGCTTTTCCTCTTAGATTAAGACTGAGTAAGCTTGATCGATAGAAGGCAGAGGATTCATAACCAAGATCGAACCCCTCACCGGCCAGTAAGACTTGTTCAATCCCATAACGAATTGCATCAACCTCTCTCAGGCGTGATAGACAGACAGGCTCGAGTCCGAAACACAAGGGCAATCCGGCAAATCATCTACGTCGTCTAATTCATCCCAGAGAACTTTGAGCCTGGAGTAATAATTGTTGACCGAATCCGTACCTTGACATGACCAAACTATTTCCCTCTTCAATTCAAGCAATCAGATGCCGTTAGGTCTTCCGAAATACTCAATCAGCTGATCCCAAAGTTGTTTAGCTATACGCGAGTAGATGACCGTGTTTGAAATTTTCTTGTTGATGGTATTCAGCAGCCACACCATCACCATTGCATTGCACCGGTCCCAAGCATCTCTCTCGGCAGAAGCACCCAACGGTCTTTGCAGCGTACCATTGACGAAACCAAGTTTATTCTTGGCGCAGAGTGACAGCGTCACCGAATGCTTCCATAGCCCGAAATTTGGACCAGTCAGTTGTGTCGTAGTGAGGCTCATGCTAGGCCTGTCTGAAGAATTGAGGAAAAACAGTCTGAGTACTCCATGGACAGACTTGAGACCTGGAGCTTGGAAATAACACCAGCCTTTCTGGTGACTCTCGCCCTCTTCTTGGGCGTCTCTTGCAGCACCAGCGAATTGGCTTCTTCCTCCGACATGGTCAAACCAAATTGAACGATGAAGGGAGGAGAATGAAGCAAGAAAGAAAGAAAGAAGAAAGGAACTCTGAGAGGAGATTCAAGAATTGAAATGTAGGGATACCCGCTCTGATACCATGTTTAATTTACTGAAACTCAGAAAGTAAAACTTTCGATAGGTTTACAACATACACATACACATATATATATAGAGAGAGAGCTGACTAAGTAAATAAAGCTAACTAGGTTAACACTAGGCTCCAACTCAGCTGCTGACTCAGCACTATACATGTATATCCTAACAGAGGTTTCAGCCCAATGCTTGGTAATTCATAATGTGTACAATAATGCAAAACAAAATTCTAAAGTGAGGTTTGACTTACAAGTGAAGGTAAGTTGGCATTGGTGAAAACATTGGTATAAGTGTTATATTGTACTTGAATAATGAAAATATTGGTTGGCTTATTGCCAATGTTTTTAATTGACGAGAGTTAATATGTGTTTAATGCTTACTATATTAAGGGGACGTTTGTTTTTGGGTAATTAGAAAAGGGAATCGGAATGATTCTCTTTCCTACTATTTGTTTTGTCAGTTTTTCCTATTTTCAGGAAAGGGAAAGGAATGGGATTACCTGTAGACACCAAAAATTCTCACCCCATAAAGCAAAATCCAAAAATAATAAATAAAATAAGAGGGGTCGTCGCTTTTCTTTTTTCAAAACATATTAGCGTACATGCCGAAATGAAACCGTCGTTCTATAATCTTCTTCAAAGCATTTCATAAAAACACGATTTTTCGAAAATGAATTTTCAAATGACAATCCGGTCTTAAACCCATCCCTTTTGTCTCATTGCTTATTTGCTTACCTATCAGTTTTCTTTTATTTTGTTACTTATTTATCCTATTTATTGCTACTTCTAACTTTCTTCTAGCATTTACTTTTTTTTATCATCAACATTTTCATTGTTATTTATATCATTTCATGTGCCCTTTATTATTATTATTTTTATTTGCGTACCTCATTTTGTTGCTTATTTGATTGAGCTTACTCATATATTATTTTATTCTATTTCCCGTTCATACAATCTTATCTTCCGTTATTCGTACACATTTAATTCGTTTCCCATTTTGTTACGTTCACTTGTATTTTTATCACCATCGTATTAATACTATTTTATTATTTCATGTACATATTTCATTCGTTATATATCTCGTTGTGATTTATGCTACCATTAGATTAACTCTTTTGTATATTACATACTTTCTTTTGAAATTGTAGCACTTTTAGAAGAATCATTCAGCCGAAATTAGAGCTCTTGTATTATTTCTCCCATGTATATAACGAATTCTGTCATAGCTCAATTGGAAGAGTATATAAGGAAAGGGGGCTGAGATACTGAGTTTGAAACTTGGTGGGAGCATATTTTTTTAGCTCTCGATTTTCCCCAAGGAGATCCTCACCCAGTCAAACGAGGCCCATTTGGCCCAAAGACAAATCCAACCCCAATAAACCCAAGATCAATATCTGTCTCCAAAAACCCTACCTCTCTGTTATAAAACTACAACTCAAAACCCTACTGTAGACACGATTTTAATATTCAGCCACCCACTACCGTCTGGATGACTCTGGAATTCTTCTACGTCGATCATCCCTCCGACCCCTCGACTATATCGACATGCAACATCGAAAACTCTGAAACCCCTATCTTAATCCTCATTCAAGCTCTGAACCATGGAACTTTTCTTCATACTCGATTTCTTCCTTATCCATTGAATCACCGCGAAGAACACCAAGCACCAGAAAACCACCACCAACCTCGTAACCACTCACCTCCTGAACTTCTTCTTCCTTATACTCTCCCCTTTCCCTGTCGGAAATTATCCTACCACCGTTGCCACCACAGAAGCTCCACCCGACCACCGTCCCAATCTTTCGAGTCTCCTTCTCAGTTTGCCAGAATTTCTTTGGGTTTCGCTCCAGTGTAAGCCGACGTCCGATCTCTTCCTCTGTCCAAAACGGGGTTTAAACTCTTCATCTTCTTTCCTCGTGTTCATTTTAGGTTACTCCCCTTTCTAAAATTGGGTTTTGAATTCTCTTATGTTCGTTTTGGGATTATACTAGCGCCAGAGCTTCGAATCATCGTTTCGAATGTCTTTGTTCGCTTCGGAGAGAAGACTTTCTTCCCCTTGTACTCGTCCCGTCTTATGCTCACTGAGAAGATTTATGGAGTGGTTATGTAAATCGATCGTTTTCTCTATGTCATCGCTTTGATTATTCATTTTAACAGATGTAATTTATTTTACTCTATTCAGTTCCTTCCGTCATTTTTTTCATTTTTTTTTGGTTTCTGGTTTCGGCCCTCTCCTATACTGTCGCTCTTACTCAAAGTTGTAAACGTACCTATGAACACCGAACCCACCATGGGTCTCCGGGTTCGAGAAATGGTGCAAAATAACAGATGTTCGGATTCGCATGCAGGTCTGTGTTTAAGATCAACTCCAGTTCCACGCTTTGCTTTGAGTTTCACTATATCAAACTGGTTCCGAGAAAACAATTATTGATGCCCTTTCATGTAAAGTATTCTCGGTTCCTTCAACTGGGAACATGTCTGACTTGTGTTTGAATATCTTGTTCTGGTTCACTCTGTTGTTGCTCTAAGTTTAACCTACAGGAACCTTAAGCTCCCCGAGAGTATTTGTTTACCCAGAGTACTCGTTCTGATCCTATACCGGAAACAGATTCGCGGCCACCCCGAGATCCTCATGTTGTGTTTGAAGTCCACATTGTCCTTAGTATCTCTATCTCTTTCAGCCATTAGCTTATTCAACCATTTGCAAGCTATAAGCTAATGCGGGTGTAAATTCTTGTTTTTCTGTGTATTGATCTTCTTGCAGGAATTTCTTTCTGTTTGCATCCGGGTATTCAATCTGTACCCAATTATTCTTAAGCCCTGTTGATGTTTGTGTCCTTGCATCCTGGTCTACTTACCTTTATTTACGACTTAATGTGATCTCGTATGTGACTAAGCTACTGGCTAGTTATTTCGTTGCTCTTCTGAATGCTGGATCCTATGCGTCTAAGGAACCCCTTGAGTTTAGTGATAATGCTTCAAAACTGATGTAAAACCCCTTCTGTGTGGTTCGATCTTGCAAAACTAGAAGATATTGAGCAGAAATGGTGGATTAGGTGTTTTTAAATCAGAAACTTAGTCCATGTCTAATCGGTTGTTGATTCTTGAGATTCTAGTTGATTTGAGTTAGGCTCTTGCCTTGACAGTTTAGTACACCAGTTTGTTTAAGTTCTAAGAGGGAGTGAAAGAAGTATATGAGTCTACGATGTCATTTGACGTATTAAGGTTTCGGGACATTTTTTGAATCTGATAATTGGTTTGTGGAGTCATTTCCTTCACGTGATTGAAGCGTGTTTACTAAATGAAGATGGTAGAAGGGATTGCATTGGAAAATAACCAGAACAACAATGAAAAGATTCGAATTATCAATACATTGTGGGTTTTGTCATCACTTTCTTGTCAAATCGAAACTCTGTTTGTTCTATCATGCTTTTTTTTGCCTAACAGTTTGATTCATTGTTTACCTTGATTATTGATTAATTCTTTCATCATGTATACAATGCGTTATTTCTTTTTTATTATACTTTTCAATTCTCATATTTAACTAAGCCCTAGTTATTAGACCTTAGGACCAAGCCTTGAACCCTAAGATTTAGGTGAGCCATGGTCCCACCTAATAAACTGGGTAATCCCTAGACCCAAACCACATCTTATTATAATAACATGTATTAATAAAAGCACTTTCTCAAAATTCATCCCAATTTGATTCATCATTTCTTCCCAAATTTTCCAAAGCCCATCGGACCCAAAAATCAAAAGCTCAAGACAACTCAAACAAGGCTCAAACCGAAATTGAGGCCCAAACCCAAATTGAGGCCCAAAACCAAATCGAGGTCCAAACCCATTTTGGGCCTGTGGAGGGTGATTTTTCGGTATGAGGGGGGTCTATGTAAATATGGTATGACTGAGAAGTCTAGATCCTTGAAAATGCCATTCTGTGGAGGGTGAGAACCCGTTATAATTGGCATCCCTCAAATACCTACTGAATCGTCCGTCTTTCCCAGAAAGCGTAAGGGGAATGCTAGTGAGCACTACACCCGCTCTCAATGGGCTCCACGCGGACTTATGCCCTAAGGAGGGAAATTGACTAGAGTCGCCACCTAGTTTGACCTATGATAACTAGGAAGGAAGAGAGGGAGGGTTCTAAGAACCATTGGTTGACTCTGAATTTATTGCCTATGGATGGGGCTTATCTGGTCATTTGCAGAGATTCTGTGTGGGTTCACACTGGGTTACACCCCTTAGAAGTGGCAACGACCACGACTTCGGATTGATGCCCGAGGAAACCTCGGTCTCCAATTGTCGGGATTTCCTTCTTTCAAAACCTGTTTAGAGAGATTCATTTCAAAGGGCCATAAGGATAGGATTAGGACGGGAAGAGAGAAAGAGAGTGAATGGGGTGAGCTTTTCTGCTAAGCTAGCGCCAAGAAGAGGAATGAGTGAGTTCAGCTGAGTATAGGATGAAAGATTAGGAGTCTGATTTTGAGAGTTAAAGAAGTCGAGGGTTTGTGGGAGTCAGAGGGGATTTGAACGTTTTGAGAGATATGAAGAACACCTTAGAGGGGGAAAATGATTTTTTGTTTGGAAAGGGGTCGCACCCTAGATGGGCTGCCTACGTACTCAACTCCCTGTTGAGATCAGACCTTACGTAGTTCAGGATCTTTAGGATGGTTGAGTTTTTTTGAGGTAATCGAGGGTTGGAAGCGAACGAGTTGTTTGAAGGTGAGATGGATGATGGCAAAAGGGTCTTTTGATTGGTGTGGGGTCGCACCCTGTGTGGGTTGCCTATGTACTCAACTCCCTGCTGAGATCAGACCTTACGTAGTTCAACTGGTTATTGGTTTTGGAAGTTTTGATGTTTGTGGAGCTTGAGGATATTTGTAGTGTTTGAGATTTAGAAGGATTCGAAGTTTCAAGAAGTTTCGGGTTTTGGGAGGTTAGAGTCTGTGAGACGCCCAGGTCTGTGAGACATCGAAATCTCAGAATGATTGAGTCTGTGAGACGCTCGGGTCTGTGAGACATTCGAGTTCGTGAGATGTTCGAGTCTATGAGACGTTCGGGCCTGTGAGACTTTGGAAGTTTGAATGAAGTTGGAATTTGTAAGAGGATTTGAGTTTAATGCGAGTTGGAGTTTGAATGATGATTTGGGTATGAAGTGATTTGGAGTTTCGAAGATTATTTGAGTGTGTGAGGCAATTGGTATTTGAATAGATATCCCGAGTTTCTTTTTTATTTGAGGTTTGAAAGCGATTGAGGAAAATCATTTTATTGTAGAAGGGCGATAATCCCGAGGGATTACCCTATGTACCCCCTCGAGCACGACACCTAATGAATGGTAAGTGTCGAGGCTCAAAAGATGGGGCAATGTATTTATGTCGAAAACTAGGGTTTAGAGAGAAACACCATGAATGAGATGCCCTCGGTCAAACCCTAATAACGTCTCTAACTCCCGGGTTTTAAAATGTTAAAACTGAAAATATTGAAATCGAGTGGAGGGGAGTTAGACGATTCTGAAATCCCGGCTGCAACTAGGAAGGCAGTCACATCCCTAGCACCCCGCCTCGTAAATATCTAGGCTGCAATTAGGGGATGTTTGTCACCCTAATGCCCTGCCTAAAGAAGTCCAGACTGCGACAAGGGATGTGACGACCCCAGTGCCCCGCCTCGGATTTTTATTTTGGAAGGGAGACAAGTGATGTCTAACTAGGGAGAAAACATTTTGAAAATGTTAGACATCTCATGTTCCCTGAAAACGATTTAGTTTTGAGTTTGAAATTTTAGTTGGAAAACTTTTGAAGTTGTTCTGAATTCTTGATGAAGAAACACTGATTTTGAGAAATATTTTTTTAGGAGAAAACTTTCTGTATATGTGAGAATAACTTTCTGCATTTGAGAAGAGTTTTCTGTGATGTGAGAAGAGTTTTTCCTTTAAAATTCCACAAAATGGTTTCTTTTGAAAACTTGTTGAAGTTTGAATAAAATGATTGTTTGAAAATTTTAAGAAAAGAGATTTTCAGGATTCTTAAATTAAAACTGAGTAACGAGGAATGTTTTTGGATTTTTGATGTTTGGATGGAATCTACAATTTGGGTTCGAATGGGATTGAGTTTGAATTGGATTGAATTGAATCGGGATTTGAATTGAATTTGGGCCGGGATTGGAAGATAGGCCGAGTCAAAGTTCGGGTTGGTCAAAGTTGAACTGGTCAAACTTGGGTCAAAGTCGATGCTCAGTCAAGGTCAAAGTGAGATTGGTCAAATTTCAGGTCAAAGTTGGATTGGTCAAAGTTGGATTAGTCAAAGTTCGGTCAAAATTGGGCTCGATGGGCCAAGTGGGCTTGATGGGCCGAGTGGGCTTGATGGGCCGAGTGGGCTTGGGCCAAGTGGGCTTGACGGCCTTTTTGGGCTTTGGCCTCGAAATGGGCTTGGGCCTTGAAATGGGATTTATGAACTGTGGGCTGAAGCGGGTTTTGAATTGGGCCTGAGAGTGGCCTTTTGATTCGGGCTGAAGTGGGATTTGAGTTGGGCCTTGGAATTAAATTGGGCCCGCTCTGGGCTTTGTTGGAAATTGGGTTGAAATTTGGACCTAATCTAGAGTTGGGCCGAAAAAAGGGCCTTGCTTGAAGTTGGGCCACAATTGGGCCTTGTTTGGATTGGCTGAAGTGGCCCCTTTTTTATGTGGGTTTTATTTGTGATTGGGCTGAAAAAATGTTGTTGGGCTGATTTGTGAGATATTAACAAGTGAGAGGAATTGATTTATTGGTTTGTTTATTAACTCTTGATTAGGGGTGTGTCGAAGGCAAAGGAGGATTCCACCCACATAAAACGGATGAGAGATCCGCTAGGCATGGGGTGGTTTCGCATCCTAAGCCCTCCTAGAATAGCCTTAAGGGCTTGTTTTTTGAGGTTTTGTTCTTATAAATATATAAAGGTGGTTTGGATGTTTTCTGAAGCTATAGGAAATTATTGCCTCACGAAACAAATGAGAGACCCGTTAGGTGTGGGGCGATAGTTCATCCAAAGCTTTTCTGTTAGTGAAAAGGTCCTAAAGGGTGATAACTAAGGCTTAGATAAAGATGATCAAAATACAACAAAACTCCAGAGAAAAACAAGATCAAATGCAAAAACATGAATATGTACAGCACAGAGCAATTAGACACAAGTGAATCACAGAACGCAGCCATGAGGGAAAGCATGCTGAAGTTTAATTCTCAATCAGTTTCATATTGCAAATATGACTTAAACAGAGAAGATAAACCTGAATAAAAGCTTAAATGATAATCAGGCCTGAGCTTAAATCCCTAAACCAATTTTATTCCACTTCTGTTCATTACTATGAAGAACCCGAAAGAATTAAAACCCACGAGTATATGGTGCTAAATGCTCATTAAACCTAGACAAGGTTGCTGCTGAATTTTTTTAGTTTCTGTTCATTCCTGTTACTGAAATAGACTGAGCAGGTTATGGAAAAGGGTCTTCATTGTGCAAGCAGTTATCAAAACAAGATACCAAGGCAAACAGGCTTGCGATGACAGTAAACTATCATGATTAACAGAGAGAAAGCGAAATGCAAACACAAAACTCGAAATTGCTATTAACCTAAAGTCATTTCGTTATGGGCAGAACCATTTCTTTCCCAATCAGCAGCTTTTCTATGAATAACTTAGGCTAGCATTGATCCCTAAACTAATATGATAATATTGAAAAAAGAAATTTGAACAGATTGGAACATTCTACAGATGAACAATGTTGAAGTAGAAGGAATCAAATTCGCAGATGAAACAAAACACCAAGGCAATGCATAACCAATGTACACGACAAAGTCAAACTCAGATTAGGATTGCCAACATGCTTTAACAGACCACATCAGGTGGATCAAACGCCTCGTACAGTCGCTCAACGATTTCAAAGGCTACTAAGTTACAAAGAAAATACCAGGAGGAAGATTACCAAGGGTCTTCCAGAAAATCCATGAAAAGTTCCTGCATAACTATCATTTAAACAGGACAAACATGCTAGATCAGAAGTTGGCCAGATGAAATGACAATAATAACAAGCAGGAAAAGAAAGAAAGGAAGACAAAAAAAAGAGTCGTAAATGAAATAACAGAAAGGGAAACAACAAGGCGACAGAATGTGAGATATCGGCATGCTTTTAACGATTCGGGAGCGATGTCAGTACCCTGCAAAAAAAAAAGAAAAGAAGACGAATACCTCCTGTACAATGCATAATACGTACAAACAGATGATATCTAAACTTATTGTTAGAACTAAAAAAAAACTGTGTAATACAACTCCCATGGGAAGACGGGAGTTATACTGAGATGCTCAACATAGCCGACAAAGCAAGAGTGAAGACCGCATATGCAGGAATCAACTAGGCAAAAATGAAGAACCAACCTGTTATTCTCTATTTCTACACTCCCGAACCTATTAACATTAAACTAAAGCAGTTTTATTTGCACCTAATCACACATCCAAACAAAGAATCAATGAATATATAGACATATGCTCTTCGTCTAGAGTCTGTAAGCTGAGGGTAAATGCACTTGAGCAATTAGCAGGGACATATCCTCAGTCAAACGTCAGAGAAGCTGGAATTAAAAGATAAATACCAGGCCATGGCCGTTAGTTACCGACTTCAACCGTCCTGGTTCTTTCAGAGAGATCAAACGGTGTTACAGATACTCAAATCATCGGTAAAGACAAATAAATAAGTAGTAGTTGTCTTCTTAAGTCCTGATCTGGAATGAGAACATTGTATACAAAATGGAGGGGACTGAGTCGCTAAACGAGACAAGGAAGCAACCAAAAATTAGCTTAGGTAGCAGATAGTAGAGAAACAGAATGGCAAACTAACCAGACCCGTTACTCTCTGCAGATGAGCAACAATCTAATCGACGATGGTATAAATAATAATGAGAATGTGAGTGAACAGAAATGTAAACGGGTGCCCGAGATTCGAGACTTAAGCTAAAATTTCACTTTATTACCATGTCCATGAACTTCCATGTTCGTAACAGGTCAAATATATGTTTGAGAGCGCTTGCCAGAAAACAACGAAGGTAAGGACAGGGCAAAAACGTAACAGAGTCAGGGATGATGGCCTATGTTTCGGGATTGACTCCGAAAGCCATATCTCCGTCTCTTTAGTCAATATATATAAACCAAAAATGATTCTAAGCCTGGGGATGCTCGTGCATTTTCCTGGAACCAAAGGCATGCGAAACAGAGGTTCGAAGCTCTGGTTCCTGGACTTTGACAGTATAAGTATATCAGAAATGAAACGGGAAACGATGAAATGGAACAGACAATGCAATCCCAGTACAAAAGGAAAGGAGAATGAAAATGATTAAGGGTGAACTTAGTAAAGAAATTGAAAGCGAAATGAAGCGAAATCGGAGAAGAAATAACGGGTAGAAAACGAATAACCACTTCCATGGCGACAACGACGCCATTTACTCTGCTAAGTAAGAAAAGAGATGAGACTGAAGTTGGTTTTCTGGTGGATGGGGTGATATGAACGGTAGTTCCGGGCCGATAGTGAGGGGTGAAAGTATTGTGGGTTCAGGATGGAATGTGGCGACGACGATCAGAGTTTCGGACTGGCGTGGAGTTGATAGTGGTGGCGATAATTGAAGTTCTCGGCGGATGAGGTAGATGGCGGTGTTTGTTGCGGTGGTGGCTTTCAATGGAGAAGAATTTTCGAACGACAGGGCGAAGGGAGTGATTCGAGGTAGATGATTCGATTGAGGAAGAGTTTTTCTGGCTTCTGTTTCTTCAGGTTCGAGCCTGAGAAGATGAGAGAATGGGAAGGAATTAGAACGTTGGGTTTATTTCCGGTTGGGTAAAAAAAAGTGCCCCTACTGTAGGGTTTATGATGTTATTTTATAATGAGAGGATGGGATTTAGGGTTTAGGAGATGGGTTGGGTTTTAATGCGGGCTTCGGTTTTGGGCTGTAAGTTTGGATGAGATGAACTTGGGTTTAGGCTGTTGGGTTTGACTGAAGATTGAATTAAGACCAAGTTTGATCCACCCAAAAATGAGAAAGGAAAAGAATAACTACAATGGAAAAACTTAGGGAAAGATAACAAAAGTTATAACTCGACATGAGTAAAATCATCAAAACACTAATACAAAAAAAAATGTATACAGAATAAAACTAAAAAGGTTTAGTCAATAAAAATGAAATGTTTTCTTTACAAAATAACAACATGAAAAATGATGAAGTAATATAAGTAAAAATAAAAGTAAATGAAATGCCCACGACTAGGGAAATAAAAATGAAAATAACCAAATTGATAAATAAATAAATAAAAGGGTAAGTCTAAAACAATTTATTGTTTAAAAATTTCTGGAAAATTGGGTTTTTCTAAATGCTTGAAAATTGGTTTAAAATTTTGTCGTAAAACGATGGTTTCATTTTGACACGCACAGCAGTACGTTTTTTTAAAAGAAAGGCGACGACCCCTCTTATTTTATATTCTATTTTGGAATTTGTTTTATGGGGTGAGAATTTTGGTGTCTACAGATGGCTCCCCTTGATTCAATTTTGCAAGCCATTGCAGAATTGGATCAAGGTTGACGGGGCGCCAAAAATTCTCACTACGGTTTATGATTTGTTCTTATGGGTGCGGGTGCACGAGGAATTATGACGAGCCTCAACTAGACCTTTTGACGTCTAGCTATAGGACTTATGATGAGCCTATAATGCAAATTGAAAGTACGAGGACTTATGACGAGCCTCAACTAAACCTCTTGACGTTTAGCTATAGGACTTATGACGAGCCTATAATACTAACAATTGATAGATTTAAGGTGCACGAGGGCTTAGGAGTGCCTCAACTGGACCTCTTGACATCCAGTCCTAGGGCTTATGACGGGCCTAGAATGCGATTGAGAGTACGAGGACTTAGAAGTGCCTCAACTAGACCTCTTGATATCTAGCTATAGGACTTATGACGAGCCTATAATACTAACAACCCGATTTGGTTTAAGGTGCACGAGGGCTTAGGAGTGCCTCAACTGGACCTCTTGACATCCAGTCCTAGGGCTTATGACGGGCCTAGAATGCGATTGAGAGTACGAGGACTTAGGAGTGCCTCAACTAGACCTCTTGATATCTAGCTATAGGACTTATGACGAGCCTATAATACTAACAACCCGATTTGGTTTAAGGTGCACGAGGGCTTAGGAGTGCCTCAACTGGACCTCTTGATATCCAGTCCTAGGGCTTATGACGGGCCTAGAATGCGATTGAGAGTACGAGGACTTAGGAGTGCCTCAACTAGACCTCTTGATATCTAGCTATAGGACTTATGACGAGCCTATAATACTAACAACCCGATTTGATTTAAGGTGCACGAGGGCTTAGGAGTGCCTCAACTGGACCTCTTGACATCCAGTACTAGGGCTTATGACGGGCCTAGAATGCGATTGAAAGTACGAGGACTTAGGAGTGCCTCAACTAGACCTCTTGACATCTAGCTATAGGACTTATGATGAGCCTATAATACTTTGATGGAGTTGTACGAAACTCGCTGTGGTGAAAGCTTGATGAAGTGTCTGAAGTGTTTGTGGTGGTAGATTGATTTGAGGATGGCTTTGATTGTGGATTGATCCGGGATTGGATGCTTTTTGGTTGTCTTTGTGAGGGATGTGATAGATGTTGCCCTTGGCTTTGCCAGTGTGGGAATTGTGTTTCGGTTTTGTTTTGACAGTCTCGCCCGATGTGCACTATAGTTTCGGGATTTGGTAGGACTTTTGGCTCCAGAGTTTCAAGATGGCTCCGGTATGGCTCTTGAGTTTTTGTTTTGATTTTTGTGATTGGTTTTTTGTATGGATGGTTTTTTGTGAATGAGTGACTTTGGGAACTCGATGGTTTTGATTTAATTGGATGGCTTCGATATGATTCGAGGGCTCCAATATGATCGGATGGCTCCAGAGCGGTCGGGTGGCTCTAGTGTGGTCGGATGGCTTTGACATGATTCAAGACCCCATTGTGAGCAATGACTCTGGGATGGTTGGTGGGTTTCAATTTGGATTGAGATTTTCGAGATGGTCGGTGGGTTTCGATCTGGTTAAAGATTTTCTGGGTGGTTAGTGGGTTTTGCTTTGGTTTGGATTTTGAGTCGAATGGTGGGTCGATGTGATTGGCAGTTTTTTTGTTGCGGATTAATGGCTTCGGTATGGTCATTACGACTTCAGATTCCATGAGATGGCCCCGGGATAGCTGGGGGTGGCCTCAGGGAGACTACGAGATGGCTCCGTTTGATGATAGTGGGGAACAAAGGGGAATTTTTCCTTTGAGGTGGTCGCACCCTGGGCGGGCTGCCTACGTACTCAATTTCGTATTGAGATCAGACCATACGTAGTTCGAAATTCTGTATGCAAGGCCTCGGTGAGGAAATGGCTCCCGTGTAGCCCTGGGGATAGTCTTTGGGACGGTCTCAATGTCTGAGGATGGCTCTCGCATGGCTCTAGTTTGGTTCTAGATATGGTGTTGATGAGGCTTGAGCATGACACTGGATGGCTCCATAATTGTCTTTATACGACCTCGGATGGCTTTAGTTTGGTTTGATGTAGCTCGAGGATAGCCCAGGGTGGCTCCGAGATGGTTCGAGGTAGCTTGATGATGGTCTGGGATGGCTCCAGTTGACATCTTTTGATCAAAAGTTACGTTTCAACAACTGCAACTGAAGTCGACTTTCAGCGAGACTAGGTAGAGTTCTTACTAGTCAAGTGTTGATGATGGAGTGCTTATGATGCATGCAGGTATTAAATGCTAGGTACGATGCAAAATGCATATGCAATTTTTAGAGAAACGGTATGGCCCTATCTCTATTAATACAAGGTTTACGAATATAAAACATCTTCGGCTCGATCTTGAGTGATTGTTGAATTGGAATGTGTGAATCACTTTCCTCTCATGGAGGGATGCGGGTCAATCTCTCGTGAGTATAGCTGTGTGTGCTAATGGTGTGATGATACTCTCGATGGTCGGAGCAGTAGTTTTCCTTAGAATCCTTTTGAGGTTCTGGACCTTCCGATCACAAATTTCTCACCTGCAACGGGGTAGGCGTATGTTTATGTCTTGGTGTTTAGAATGAAGATTCACTCGCACTCATAAGACCTTGTGGTGTAGGTCACACTATTTGCTCATGGTCCCTTTGGTATGAAGGGACATGTTGATAACAAGTGCGAAACTTATGATTCATGTTTCAGATCCGATACTTTCAGTTAACGCTCATCGACTTATGAGTCAGAGGTCTCTATTGGGTTGTAACGGGGATGCGGGGTATGATGTATGTCACATGGGATTGGAGGATCAATTTGGGAGTAGTGGAGCTTTTGTGCGATAGAGGATATGCTTCGCCTTTGCCATGGGTGGTATGATTAGACGGGTTTTGATAACCTTTATTGATTTCTACGGGACATCATTGGTCCTTTGGATTTTATTTCTCCTTCTTGCCTCTTCTGGTGCACGGTTTGAACTTTCTTCTCATTTTGTTTTCTGAAATTGCATTTGGCTCATCAACTTTCTCAAACGTTTTCTGCTTTGAATTTTGGCTTTCGGCTTCGGAGTTGCCTTGACTCATTGATTTCTTTGACCATTTTTGGTGTTTTGTTCGGTGTTTGGCTTTGGAGTTGCATTGACTCACTGATTTCTTCGAACATTTTTATTGTTTTTTGTGAAAGATGGTGGGGAGGGACCATGGCTCCGGCTCCTTTGAGATCCTCTATTGCAAGGGCGAGTAAGTATATGTGGGGTGGCATGTTGTGGAGTTTTTTTTTGTAAGAAAGAGTTTTTCACGAAAGGCTCAGAGGGGTTCACTAAGGGATTATGTACAGGGCAGTCAAAGCTTTTTTGGTTTTGTGGAGGTTTTTATTCCTAAGTGCCTCGTCATTCTCATTAGTCAATGATTGTTTTCTTACTACTTCTCGACTCTTTGCATGAATCATAGTTCGTGTCTTGTTATCAACATTGATCTCGCTATGAATTGTGCCTCTCCATGTGCTGAAGGAATGCACAAGTCGCTCATGGTTTTACCTCAATGGACTCGCTCTATCTTCCCTCATCGCTCGATGGATGGTCCAATACCCTCTTTTGGAATTCAAGAGAAAATACCGCTCTTCGCACACTACTCACTTGGTTTGTGGTGCTGATTTTGATGAGACCCTTGTGTTCGTTGACGGGTCGAGAGTTTAGCGGTTCACGCGCTTTATTCAAACAATCAATCAAGGTTTTCGCCAAAGACGTCGTTTCGATACGGGAGTATGCAAGTGCAACGATCTACCATGCAATGTGTTGTGATAATATGGAATTACTATGTATAGGATGCATGAAATGCTGAAAATGATGAATGGAGATGGTTGATTTCAAGTTTTGACTGAATGTTTGTTTTTTTTAGTGTTTTTTTTCTTTTTGGATGCAACACATGCGTGGTAAGGCTACACCTGGTCTCGCTTGAGTCGGTTCTAGTTGATGGTCCATGAAGCTCATCCTTTCAATGTCGGCCTTGAAGAAGGTGTAGCTGTCGGGGTTGCTGTTGGGTTGGTGACTAGCTCCTGGATTTTAGGACTTTTTAGGGAGTGACAACTCCCGCATGGTGGCCCCATGATATGACACACTCTTTCCTTTTTCGTCGCTGGCGTGCATGGTGATTCTGATTGGGAGAGGTTTGAACTTCCCAGTTTTCTCTTCCTATCCCTCTGAGATTGGGCTTTGGCGGTCTGGGTATTTGGGATGAAAACTGGTGTATAGCGTGGTGACAATGAAACACATGATTGTAAAGACTTTGAGGTGGACAAGACTCGTGAATGATTGATGGACTTGAAATGACTGGAAGTGCAAGTGACTTTTGTGTCATGGATGAAATGCTTGTGTTTTGCTTTTTGCTCGGCTGCATTTGTTGGCGTTGTTTACTTAGGGGATGCCTCCTGTAGATACCGTGAATTTTCACCCCATAAAGCAAAGTTGACGAATGATATATAGATGTGAGGGGTCGTCCCTTATTCGTTCTTTTTACTATATGTACATGCCAAAAGAAACCAAGTTTTAGAAAACAACTTTTGAAAACGCGTGTTTTCAAAGTGGTGGATTTTCTTAATATAAACTTTGACGCTCGGTCATTCACAAATGAAATAGGGAGTGGGGAACCCTATAACATTGATCTAAAAAAAATCAAAGGGATGTATAAACCTATACATGTAATCTATTCAGAAATGGACGAGATAGAAAAGAATAATAGGGGAAGAGACCTATACATCATCAATCCTAAAAAAGTCATTAAAATGGGGAAGTGTTGAGCTGGACTTCTACTGAACTCTTCTGGTCCGTCTTTGGGATTCTGGAAGACTGCTCGCGCTCAGGCTCCTGGTTGGCTGCTCGCTCGTCTTCGGGTTCTTGACCGGCTGCTCGCTCATCTTCGGCTCTTGACCGACTGCTTGTTCGTTTTAAGGCTCTTGCAGCGGAGCGGTACTGTGATCAAGCAAAGCGGGTTGGTGTTCTTCTGATTTTCAACAGTTTGAACTCGAATCAGTGTTGCTGACCTTCATGTCGCTTGACTCGGGTTGGCACACCTCTGATTTTGTATTTAAATGGTTGGTGTTAGTCTTCATGTCGCTCGGTTAGCTCCACGGGTTGGTGCGCCTCTGACCTTCAGCTCGATCCGCGTAGTCGATCTTCATCCGCGTAGAGGAATGGGGGATGTTTTTGAGAAAGGAAAGATGAATGATCGAACACAAAATTTTATGTGAAAATCCACCACTTTTGTGAAAACACAAAATGACTAGTACGCTCCATGGTAATGACCGCTGCTCTTGAAGGTGGGCAGAATTTCAAAAATAGCGGGTCATGACATGGGGACTAAATCATTTATTTTGAAATACATTTGTGAAAATCCACTTTGAAAACTGTTTACGAAAACCATTAAGAAATAATGCTGGTGAAGAATGTTGTTTGGAATTCGTTTGTAGAAAGTAGGTTTTTCGAAATCTATTTCTGAAAATCGTTTTGGAAATAACAAGGTTTTAAAGGATGAAGTGACGGGTTTTAAAACCCCAAATGTTTGGGAGCAAAACTAAGGTGAGACTTTAAATTGAACGAGCTTGTAAAACCTCTTTAAAAGATATGTGAAAGAGAATTCCGAACGTTCTAAAACAGACTGGTTTGAAAAAGTGGTTTGCACACGTGTATAGCATAAAGTAAATCGTGGCTATATTTGATGTGGAGCTATAAGTGTTAATGTTGGGATAATCACTTTCCAGGTCAATTATGATTCTGTTTCACCGGGGGAACCATCGTCCCTTCACTGTTCATCTCTCGGGTTTTTTCTCTGTTATGCCTTTGCGGGGCACGTTATCAAGAAAGTCCGGAGTGCTTAAGTTCGAAAGGTCAGGACACCCGAGATGATAAGGAAACATACGCCACAGCCAGTGATGATCCGACAACACCCCACTTTTCGGGAAACTTGGGGAAGTACTGCATGGGAACGGGTCTCTCGTCACCTGCACGGTCAGGTGTGTCTAAAGTCCAAATTATTCACTGACTACGTTGTGCCATGTATGGGTATCCGGTAAATACGGGATCCTCTATGGACGTGTAGCGTGACATCGGGCTTTAGAGACACCCGTGGTGCAGAGGAACAATGGAGAACTGAGCCCATGCAATCTTCAGGGTAAGGCAGAGGGGAGGTCAGACAGGCGACATACAAGAAGGTGACTTCCATAAACCCATCTTAGACACCGGACCAGGTAGCTGGACACTGAAGGCTCAGAGTTCACTATATGCTGGCTTTGACTCGGATAATGGAGGATATTTTGGATCATGAGCTCAAAGCGTTGGTCGGAGACCGTACCGCCTCGTGGGTTTGTTCACTGAGAGAGTGACCCTAGCTCATGGGGAATCAACCGTGGACCGGTTGGGGATCCCATGACATCGTGGGTAAATCGGGTGACACAGAGGAATGCATGTCCTAAGCTACCCACCCCATGCACCCCACAATCGCAATATAGATATGAAAGCAGTAAATAAAGCAGATGAAGTTAGCACCAACCTATTTGCTAAGTGTTTTATCTTGAGATTAGTGATTCCAAATTGTTTTTTATTAGCCTAAAGGGAAGTTAGCTTCATTCACATCTAAGTGTCTCTTTCTAATCGTGAGCTAATTATTAACCCAATTGTTGCAATGTTTGTTGAGGATCTAATAAAACCTATCTGTCCTCATCAGATACACACTCAAAGTGTGGAGTAGAATAATCCTAGAGGCTTGAAAAGAATCTCTTGAAGGTTTTGAAAGAAGTGGGGAAGTCCCGACAATTTTGAATGGAGTTCAGTCTTCCTTGAGTTTGAGAAAAACTTACTCAAGTTTTCCCCAGCAGAGTCGCCATTCTGTGGAGGGTGATTTTTCGGTATGAGGGGGGTCTATGTAAATATGGTCTGACTGAGAAGTCTAGATCCTTGAAAATGCCATTCTGTGGAGGGTGAGAACCCGTTATAATTGGCATCCCTCAAATACCTACTGAATCGTCCGTCTTTCCCAGAAAGCGTAAGGGGAATGCTAGTGAGCACTACACCCGCTCTCAATGGGCTCCACGCGGACTTATGCCCTAAGGAGGGAAATTGACTAGAGTCGCCACCTAGTTTGACCTATGATAACTAGGAAGGAAGAGAGGGAGGGTTCTAAGAACCATTGGTTGACTCTGAATTTATTGCCTATGGATGGGGCTTATCTGGTCATTTGCAGAGATTCTGTGTGGGTTCGCACTGGGTTACACCCCTTAGAAGTGGCAACGACCACGACTTCGGATTGGTGCCCGAGGAAACCTCGGTCTCCAATTGTCGGGATTTCCTTCTTTCAAAACCTGTTTAGAGAGATTCATTTCAAAGGGCCATAAGGATAGGATTAGGACGGGAAGAGAGAAAGAGAGTGAATGGGGTGAGCTTTTCTGCTAAGCTAGCGCCAAGAAGAGGAATGAGTGAGTTCAGCTGAGTATAGGATGAAAGATTAGGAGTCTGATTTTGAGAGTTAAAGAAGTCGAGGGTTTGTGGGAGTCAGAGGGGATTTGAACGTTTTGAGAGATATGAAGAACACCTTAGAGGGGGAAAAGGATTTTTTGTTTGGAAAGGGGTCGCACCCTAGATGGGCTGCCTACGTACTCAACTCCCTGTTGAGATCAGACCTTACGTAGTTCAGGATCTTTAGGATGGTTGAGTTTTTTTGAGGTAATCGAGGGTTGGAAGCGAACGAGTTGTTTGAAGGTGAGATGGATGATGGCAAAAGGGTCTTTTGATTGGTGTGGGGTCGCACCCTGTGTGGGTTGCCTACGTACTCAACTCCCTGCTGAGATCAGACCTTACGTAGTTCAACTGGTTATTGGTTTTGGAAGTTTTGATGTTTGTGGAGCTTGAGGATATTTGTAGTGTTTGAGATTTAGAAGGATTCGAAGTTTCAAGAAGTTTCGGGTTTTGGGAGGTTAGAGTCTGTGAGACGCCCAGGTCTGTGAGACATCGAAATCTCAGAATGATTGAGTCTGTGAGACGCTCGGGTCTGTGAGACATTCGAGTTCGTGAGATGTTCGAGTCTATGAGACGCTCGGGCCTGTGAGACTTTGGAAGTTTGAATGAAGTTGGAATTTGTAAGAGGATTTGAGTTTAATGCGAGTTGGAGTTTGAATGATGATTTGGGTATGAAGTGATTTGGAGTTTCGAAGATTATTTGAGTGTGTGAGGCAATTGGTATTTGAATAGATCCCGAGTTTCTTTTTTATTTGAGGTTTGAAAGCGATTGAGGAAAATCATTTTATTGTAGAAGGGCGATAATCCCGAGGGATTACCCTATGTACCCCCTCGAGCACGACACCTAATGAATGGTAAGTGTCGAGGCTCGAAAGATGGGGCAATGTATTTATGTCGAAAACTAGGGTTTAGAGAGAAACACCATGAATGAGATGCCCTCGGTCAAACCCTAATAACGTCTCTAACTCCCGGGTTTTAAAACGTTAAAACTGAAAATATTGAAATCGAGTGGAGGGGAGTTAGACGATTCTGAAATCCCGGCTGCAACTAGGAAGGCAGTCACATCCCTAGCACCCCGCCTCGTAAATATCTAGGCTGCAATTAGGGGATGTTTGTCACCCTAATGCCCTGCCTAAAGAAGTCCAGACTGCGACAAGGGATGTGACGACCCCAGTGCCCCGCCTCGGATTTTTATTTTGGAAGGGAGACAAGTGATGTCTAACTAGGGAGAAAACATTTTGAAAATGTTAGACATCTCATGTTCCCTGAAAACGATTTAGTTTTGAGTTTGAAATTTTAGTTGGAAAACTTTTGAAGTTGTTCTGAATTCTTGATGAAGAAACACTGATTTTGAGAAATATTTTTTTAGGAGAAAACTTTCTGTATATGTGAGAAGAACTTTCTGCATTTGAGAAGAGTTTTCTGTGATGTGAGAAGAGTTTTTCCTTTAAAATTCCACAAAATGGTTTCTTTTGAAAACTTGTTGAAGTTTGAATAAAATGATTGTTTGAAAATTTTGAGAAAAGAGATTTTCAGGATTCTTAAATTAAAACTGAGTAACGAGGAATGTTTTTGGATTTTTGATGTTTGGATGGAATCTACAATTTGGGTTCGAATGGGATTGAGTTTGAATTGGATTGAATTGAATCGGGATTTGAATTGAATTTGGGCCGGGATTGGAAGATAGGCCGAGTCAAAGTTCGGGTTGGTCAAAGTTGAACTGGTCAAACTTGGGTCAAAGTCGATGCTCAGTCAAGGTCAAAGTGAGATTGGTCAAATTTCAGGTCAAAGTTGGATTGGTCAAAGTTGGATTAGTCAAAGTTCGGTCAAAATTGGGCTCGATAGGCCAAGTGGGCTTGATGGGCCGAGTGGGCTTGATGGGCCGAGTGGGCTTGGGCCAAGTGGGCTTGACGGCCTTGTTTGGGCTTTGGCCTCGAAATGGGCTTGGGCCTTGAAATGGGATTTATGAACTGTGGGCTGAAGCGGGTTTTGAATTGGGCCTGAGAGTGGCCTTTTGATTCGGGCTGAAGTGGGATTTGAGTTGGGCCTTGGAATTAAATTGGGCCCGCTCTGGGCTTTGTTGGAAATTGGGTTGAAATTTGGACCTAATCTAGAGTTGGGCCGAAAAAAGGGCCTTGCTTGAAGTTGGGCCACAATTGGGCCTTGTTTGGATTGGCTGAAGTGGCCCCTTTTTTATGTGGGTTTTATTTGTGATTGGGCTGAAAAAATGTTGTTCGGCTGATTTGTGAGATATTAACAAGTGAGAGGAATTGATTTATTGGTTTGTTTATTAACTCTTGATTAGGGGTGTGTCGAAGGCAAAGGAGGATTCCACCCACATAAAACGGATGAGAGATCCGCTAGGCATGGGGTGGTTTCGCATCCTAAGCCCTCCTAGAATAGCCTTAAGGGCTTGTTTTTTGAGGTTTTGTTCTTATAAATATATAAAGGTGGTTTGGATGTTTTCTGAAGCTATAGGAAATTATTGCCTCACGAAACGAATGAGAGACCCGTTAGGTGTGGGGCGATAGTTCATCCAAAGCTTTTCTGTTAGTGAAAAGGTCCTAAAGGGTGATAACTAAGGCTTAGATAAAGATGATCAAAATACAACAAAAACTCCAGAGAAAAACAAGATCAAATGCAAAAACATGAATATGTACAGCACGGAGCAATTAGACACAAGTGAATCACAGAACGCAGCCAAGAGGGAAAGCATGCTGAAGTTTAATTCTCAATCAGTTTCATATTGCAAATATGACTTAAAGAGAAGATAAACCTGAATAAAAGCTTAAATGATAATCAGGCCTGAGCTTAAATCCCTAAACCAATTTTATTCCACTTCTGTTCATTACTATGAAGAACCCGAAAGAATTAAAACCCACGAGTATATGGTGCTTAAATGCTCATTAAACCTAGACAAGGTTGCTGCTGAATCTTTTTTTAGTTTCTGTTCATTCCTGTTACTGAAATAGACTGAGCAGGTTATGGAAAAGGGTCTTCATTGTGCAAGCAGTTATCAAAACAAGATACCAAGGCAAACAGGCTTGCGATGACAGTAAACTATCATGATTAACAGAGAGAAAGCGAAATGCAAACACAAAACTCGAAATTGCTATTAACCTAAAGTCATTTCGTTATGGGCAGAACCATTTCTTTCCCAATCAGCAGCTTTTCCATGAATAACTTAGGCTAGCATTGATCCCTAAACTAATATGATAATATTGAAAAAAGAAATTTGAACAGATTGGAACATTCTACAGATGAACAATGTTGAAGTAGAAGGAATCAAATTCGCAGATGAAACAAAACACCAAGGCAATGCATAACCAATGTACACGACAAAGTCAAACTCAGATTAGGATTGCCAACATGCTTTAACAGACCACATCAGGTGGATCAAACACCTCGTACAGTCGCTCAACGATTTCAAAGGCTACTAAGTTACAGAGAAAATACCAGGAGGAAGATTACCAAGGGTCTTCCAGAAAATTCATGAAAAGTTCCTGCATAACTATCATTTAAACAGGACAAACATGCTAGATCAGAAGTTGGCCAGATAAAATGACAATAATAACAAGCAGGAAAAGAAAGAAAGGAAGACAAAAAAAAAAGAGTCGTAAATGAAATAACAGAAAGGGAAACAACAAGGCGATAGAATGTGAGATATCGGCATGCTTTTAACGATTCGGGAGCGATGTCAGTACCCTGCAAAAAAAAAAGAAAAGAAGACGAATACCTCCTGTACAATGCATAATACGTACAAACAGATGATATCTAAACTTATTGTTAGAACTAAAAAAAACTGTGTAATACAACTCCCATGGGAAGACGGGAGTTATACTGAGATGCTCAACATAGCCGACAAAGCAAGAGTGAAGACCGCATATGCAGGAATCAACTAGGCAAAAATGAAGAACCAACCTGTTATTCTCTATTTCTACACTCCCGAACCTATTAACATTAAACTAAAGCAGTTTTATTTGCACCTAATCACACATCCAAACAAAGAATCAATGAATATATAGACATATGCTCTTCGTCTAGAGTCTGTAAGCTGAGGGTAAATGCACTTGAGCAATTAGCAGGGACATATCCTCAGTCAAACGTCAGAGAAGCTGGAATTAAAAGATAAATACCAGGCCATGGCCGTTAGTTACCGACTTCAACCGTCCTGGTTCTTTCAGAGAGATCAAACGGTGTTACAGATACTCAAATCATCGGTAAAGACAAATAAATAAGTAGTAGTTGTCTTCTTAAGTCCTGATCTGGAATGAGAACATTGTATACAAAATGGAGGGGACTGGAGTTGGCTAAACGAGACAAGGAAGCAACCAAAAATTAGCTTAGGTAGCAGATAGTAGAGAAACAGAATGGCAAACTAACCAGACCCGTTACTCTCTGCAGATGAGCAACAATCTAATCGACGATGGTATAAATAATAATGAGAATGTGAGTGAACAGAAATGTAAACGGGTGCCCGAGATTCGAGACTTAAGCTAAAATTTCACTTTATTACCATGTCCATGAACTTCCATGTTCGTAACAGGTCAAATATATGTTTGAGAGCGCTTGCCAGAAAACAACGAAGGTAAGGACAGGGCAAAAACGTAACAGAGTCAGGGATGATGGCCTATGTTTCGGGATTGACTCCGAAAGCCATATCTCCGTCTCTTTAGTCAATATATATAAACCAAAAATGATTCTAAGCCTGGGGATGCTCGTGCATTTTCCTGGAACCAAAGGCATGCGAAACAGAGGTTCGAAGCTCTGGTTCCTGGACTTTGACAGTATAAGTATATCAGAAATGAAACGGGAAACGATGAAATGGAACAGACAATGCAATCCCAGTACAAAAGGAAAGGAGAATGAAAATGATTAAGGGTGAACTTAGTAAAGAAATTGAAAGCGAAATGAAGCGAAATCGGAGAAGAAATAACGGGTAGAAAACGAATAACCACTTCCATGGCGACAACGACGCCATTTACTCTGCTAAGTAAGAAAAGAGATGAGACTGAAGTTGGTTTTCTGGTGGATGGGGTGATATGAACGGTAGTTCCGGGCCGATAGTGAGGGGTGAAAGTATTGTGGGTTCAGGATGGAATGTGGCGACGACGATCAGAGTTTCGGACTGGCGTGGAGTTGATAGTGGTGGCGATAATTGAAGTTCTCGGCAGATGAGGTAGATGGCGGTGTTTGTTGCGGTGGTGGCTTTCAATGGAGAAGAATTTTCGAACAACAGGGCGAAGGGAGTGATTCGAGGTAGATGATTCGATTGAGGAAGAGTTTTTCTGGCTTCTGTTTCTTCAGGTTCGAGCCTGAGAAGATGAGAGAATGGGAAGGATTTTTGGTTTTACAGAGAATGGGAAGGAATTAGAACGTTGGGTTTATTTCCGGTTGGGTAAAAAAAGTGCCCCTACTGTAGGGTTTATGATGTTGTTTTATAATGAGAGGATGGGATTTAGGGTTTAGGAGATGGGTTGGGTTTTAATGCGGGCTTCGGTTTTGGGCTGTAAGTTTGGATGAGATGAACTTGGGTTTAGGCTGTTGGGTTTGATTGAAGATTGAATTAAGACCAAGTTTGATCCACCCAAAAATGAGAAAGGAAAAGAATAACTACAATGGAAAAACTTAGGGAAAGATAACAAAAGTTACAACTCGACATGAGTAAAATCATCAAAACACTAATACAAAAAAAAATGTATACAGAATAAAACTAAAAAGGTTTAGTCAATAAAAATGAAATGTTTTCTTTACAAAATAACAACATGAAAAATGATGAAGTAATATAAGTAAAAATAAAAGTAAATGAAATGCCCACGACTAGGGAAATAAAAATGAAAATAACCAAATTGATAAATAAATAAATAAAAGGGTAAGTCTAAAACAATTTATTGTTTAAAAATTTCTGGAAAATTGGGTTTTTCTAAATGCTTGAAAATTGGTTTAAAATTTTGTCGTAAAACGATGGTTTCATTTTGGCACGCACAGCAGTACGTTTTTTTAAAAGAAAGGCGACGACCCCTCTTATTTTATATTCTATTTTGGAATTTGTTTTATGGGGTGAGAATTTTTGGTGTCTACAGGGCCCAAGCCCATTTTGAACCAAACTCATTTTGAACCGAACCCATTTGGGCCCAAGACCAATCCAACCCAACCCATTTCGGCCCATAATGCCCAATTCAGCCCAAAAACATTCTTCAGCCCAAAGACCAACTTCGGTCCAAAATTCATCCAACCTGGCCCATTAATATAATCCGGCCCAATTAATCTAAGGCCCATTTCAGCCCAAAAACAATCTTTAGCCCAACACTCGGCCCAACACATGACCGAAATCCGCAAACCCAATCCACAATTCCAATTTAGACTTGGCCCATAATCCAACCCAATCTGCCCAAGATTAACCCAAAGCCTACTCGGCTACCCCTTTGGCCCATCAGGCCCAATTCGGCCCAAACCTTGACTAAGGCCCACTTCAGCCCAATTCAAGCCCAAATCTGAACAAGCCCAACAAAGGCCTAATAAGCCCACAATCGGCCCAAGCCCACAAAAGTCAAACCAGTTTGACCTTGACCTGAAACTTTGACCAAACTCGAGTTGACTGAACCTTTGACTTTGACCCAATCAGGTCGATCACACAAGATCAAACCAAGTCCATATGTATCAAACATTGACCAATCCAAACGTTGACTTTGACCCAACTTTGACCAATCCAACTTTGACCCAACTGAACTTTGACCCGGCCCGTTTTTTAATCCCGGCCCAAATCCAATTCAAACTCAATTCAATCTCAATTCAGTTCAGTCCAATTCCATTTGATTCAAACCCAAATTCAATTCATCCAATTCAAACTCAACTCGTAAATCCCATTCAAACGTCATACTAAAAAAATCTCTTTTCTAATTTTCAAACAATCACTTTATTTGAATTTCATCAAGTATTCAAAAGAAACCATTTTGTGAAATTTTAAAGGAAAAACTCTTCTCACATCACAGAAAAATCTTCTCAAAATGCAGAAAGTTCTTCTCACATATACAACAAGTTTTTTCCTAAAACATCTCTCAAAATCAGTGTTTCCTCATCGAGAATTCCGAACAACTACAAAAGTTTTCAAATTTAGTTTTCAACTCAAATAAACCGTTTTTGGGAACAAGAAATGTCTGACCCCTTCAAAACATTTCCTTCCTGGTTAGAACATCACTTGTCTTCCTTTCCAAAATAAAAATCCGAGGCGGGGCACTAGGGTCGTGATCTCCCTTGTCGCAGTCTGGATCTCTTTAGACGGGGCATTAGGGTGACAAACCTCCCCTAATTGCAGCCTAGATTTTTACAAGGCGGTGTGCTAGGGAAGTAACGACCTTCCTAGTTGCAGCCGGGATTTTAGAATCGTCTAACTCCCTTCTACTCGATTTCAGTATTTTCAGTTTTTAATGTTTTAAACCCGGGAGTTAGAGACGTTATTAGGGTTTGACCGAGAACATCTCATTCATGGTGTTTCTCTCTAAATCCTATTCTCGACATGAATTCATTGCCCCATCTTTCGAGCCTCGGCACTTACCATTAATTAAGTGTCGTGTTCGAGGGGGTACATAGGGTAATCCCTCGGGATTATCCGCCCTTTTACAACAAAAAATGATTTTTGGTTTTAAAAACTTTAAGAGAGACAATTTTGACAATCATTCCTTCAAACAATTCAGTCCACCATCATCTCACTCTAGATTCGAAATATCCCAAAACATCAACCCTTTCAGAATCTCAAATCCGAAAAACCCGGGACGTCTCCCAAAACTTCAATTACCTCACACACTCCAAACATTTTCCAATACTTCAAATCGTCCCAAACTCAAATCATCACCCAAATCCCAACTTCTCTCAAACTTCTGAAGTCTTACAGGCCTGAGCGCCTCACAGACTCGAATATCTCAATTTTTACACCATTTTAAGATTCAAGTCTCTCATAGACCCGAGTGTCTCACAGGCTTTGACATCCCATTACTCCCACTACATGAACATCTCAACCGTCTCATAGACCCGAGCGTCTCACAGACTAATCTCTCACACCCAAAACTTCAAACCCTTCAAAATTTCCAAAACCCAAAAACGTGAACTACGTAAGGTCTGATCTCAACAAGGAGTCGAGTACGTAGGCAGCCCATATAGGGTGCGACCCCATTCCAATTAAAAAACCATTTTCCCACTCTATGGTGCTCTTTATACCTCGAAAAACACTGAAACCCTCTTTGGCTCTCACAACCTTCAAAGCACCAGACTCTAAGTCTTGTCCATTCACTCAACCTCAGGCTTCTCCCAAATCCTGTTTCCATACTCATTCGAATTCCCCAATTCCTCTTCTTGGCGCTAGCTTGGCAGAAAAGCTCGCCTCATCTACTCGTTTTCTCTCTTCCTATCCTAATCCTATCCTTGGCCTTTAAATGAATCTCTCTAATAAGGTTTTGAAAGAAGCAATCCCGACAATTGGAGATCGAGGTTTCCTCGGGCACCAATCCAAAGTCGTGGTCGTTGCCACTTCTAAGGGGTGTAACCCAGTGCGAACCCACAATAGAATTTCTGGTATGATCAGATAAGTCCTATCCATAGGCAATAAATCATCAGAGTCAATCAACGGTTCTTAGAACCCTTCTCCTCCCTTCCTAGTTCCTTAGGTCAAACTAGGTGGCGACTCTAGTTAATTTCTGCCCTTAGGGCATAAGTCCGCGTGGAGCCCATTGAGAGCGGGTGTAGATCACACTTGCACTCTCCCTTATGCTTTCTTGGAAAGACGGACGATTTAGTAGGTATTTGAGGGATGCCAGAATAACGGGTTTTCACCCTCCACAGAATGGCATTTTAGGATCTAGGCTTTTCAGTCAAGAACCATATTTAGATAGACCCCCCCCCCCCTCATACCGAAAAATCACCCTCCACTGAATGGCGACTCTGCTGGGGAAAACTTGAGTAAGTTTTTCTCAAACTCTAGGAAGACTGAACTCCATTCAAAATTGTAGGGATTCTCCCAACTTCTTTCAAAACCTTCAAGAGATTCATTCCATGCCTCTAGGATTATTCTACTCCACACTTAGAGTGTGTATCTGATGAGGACAGATAGGACTAGATAGATCCTCAACAAACATTACAACAATTGGGTTAATAATTAGCTCATGGTTTGAAAGAGACACTTAGATGTGAATGAAGCTAACATCCCTTTAGGTTTATAAACAACCAATTTGGAATCACTTTCAAGATAAAACTCTTAGTCAATAGGATGATACTGACTTCATTGCTTTTATATTTATGTTGTGATTGTGGGGTGCATTGGGAGGGTAGCTTAGGACATGCATTCCTCTGTGTCACCTGATTTATCCACGAGTCACGGGATCCCAACCGGTCCACGGTTGATTCCCCATGAGCTGGGTCATTTATATAAATGGCTAAACCCACGGGGCAAGATGGTCATCGACCTACGCCCTGCAGGCTCATGATCGAAAATACCTTCCATTATCCGAGTCTAAGCCAGCATATATGAACCATGAGCCTTCAGTGTCCAGCTGCCTGGTCCGGTGTCTAGGTCGGGTTTTATGGGTAGTCACCCCCTTTGTATGCCGCCTGTCTGACCACCCTTCTGTCTTACCCTGAAGATTGCATGGGCTCAGTTCTCCATTGTTCCTCTGCACCACGGGTGTCTCTAGAGCCCAATGTCACGCTACACGTCCATAGAGGATCCCGTATTTACCGGATACCCATACATGGCACAACGTAGTCAGTGAATAATTTGGAGTTTAGACACACCTGACCGTGCAGATGACGAGAGACCCATTCCCATGCAGTACTTCCCCGAGTTTCCCGAAAAGTGGGGTGTTGTCGGATCATCACTGGCCGTGGCGTATGTTTCCTTATCACTTCGGGTGTCCTGACCTTTCGAACTTACTCACTCGATGAGGGGCCTTCTTCATAACGTGCCCCGCAAGGGGCATAGCAAAGAAAAACCCCGAGAGATGACAGTGAAGGAATGACGGTTCCCTCGGTGAGACGGAGTCATAATTGACCTGGAAAGTGATTATCCCAACACTAACACTTACAGCTCCACATCAAATATAGCCACGATTTACTTTATGCTATACATGTGTGCAAACCACTTTCTCAAACCAATCCCTTTTAAAATGTTCGGAATTCTCGTTTGCATGTCCCTAAAAGCTGTTTTACGAGCTTGTTTAATTTAGAGTTCCACAAAATATTTACTCACAAACTTTATTTCACTAAACGTTGTTTCCAAAACAATTTTCAAAAATAGATTTCAAAAACTTATTTTCTACAAACGAATTTCAAATAACATTCTTTACCACCATTATTTCAAAATAGTTTTCGAAAACAGTTTTTAAAGTTGATTTTCACAAATGTATTTCAAAATAAATGACTCAGTCCCCATGTTGTGACCTGTTACTTTTGAAGTTCTGCCCACCTTCAAGAGCAGCGGTCATTACTATGGAGCGTACTAGTCATTACGTGTTTTCACAAAAGTGGTGGATTTTCACATAAGATGTTGTGCTTGATCATTCACCTTTTCCTTTCTCAAGAATATATCCCTTATCCCCTCGTCGGAGCGGATCGAGATGAAAATCAGAGGCGCACCAACCCGTGGAGCTAGCCAAGCGAAATGAAGACCAACACCAACTGTATACATAATCAGAGGTGTACCAACCCGAGTTAAGCGACATGAAGACTAGCGACACCGGTTCGAATTCAAATTGTCGAAAGTCAGAAGAACATCAACTCGTTTTGTTTCATCACAGTTTTGCTTCACTGCAAAAGCCTGAAAATGAGCCAGCAGTCGGTCAAGCACCCGAAGACAAACGTGCAGCCGGTCAAGAGCCCGAAGGTGAGCGAGCAGCCGGTCAAGAACCCAAAGACGAGCTAGCAGCCGCTTAAGAACCCAAAGACGAGCTAGAAGCCGCTTAAGAACCCGAAGATGAGCAAGCAGCCGCTTATGAATAGATTACATGTATAGGTTTATACACTCCTTTGAATTTGTTTAGATCAATGTGTATAGGGTTCCCCACTCCTTATTTTCTTTGCGAATGACCGAGCGTCAAAATTCATATTGAGAAAATTCGCCACTTTGAAAACACGGTTTTTTAAAATTGTTTTCCAAAAACTCGGTTTCTTTTGGCATGCACGTCTTGTTTAAAGAAAGGAACAAACGTGACGACCCTTCATGTTTTATCTATCACTCTCAAAACTTTGCTTTATGGGGTGAAATTTACGGTGTCTACGGATACATCCCCTTTAAAAAATTGATGAAATAAATTGACGCCCTTCTCTCAACATTTTCAAGATAAACGTTTCGCACCAACAATCATTCACATTCAGCACGCAACAAATTTTTGTTTAACAAAACATACTGATATTACCTCTTCTTCTTCATGCTGGTGTTCGTGACAGTTGGCAACTGGAAAGAAAGAAGACCAGTCTACCTATAGCGATGGTAGAAAAGATGGAGCGAGCCCCTCGACATGATCAAACAGTTGAAGGTCGATTTGTTCACGAAAAATTGATCCATGACCTTGCTGATGACTTGGAGAAAAACCTGAAGATAGAAGAATTTGACCAAAGAAGAATAACTAGGGTCTATGCAGGGTCGGATAGCAGTTTACAAGGACTCTCCAACCTACTCTGCATACGATGCCTATGAGTTTCAAGCAATGGATCATCACACTCTCTCTGTCCAAGACCAAACCACACCAAGCATGCCTTCTTCACCTATGAACAGTTCAACTCTAAGAACCCCAACCGCCACCAGAGGGAATTGACAGCCACAAATGGTCTGTGATAAGGGAAAGACCCAACCCCCATCTTCCCCCATGGTGCATTCCGGCTTAAACCTCTCCTTGCCCACACAAAAATATGTCCTTCCTTGGCAAATACCTCATCACTCGTCAAATTCAAGCCAACACCTTCAACCAGGAACAATACTGCCCTCTCAATCTCTTGACACCGGCTACCCTGAGAAAGCCATTTCAATCCAAAACCTTGATCTCAGAGTGAGTCCAATGAAAGAATTAGTGAAAGAACTGAAGGCGGAACTAGAGCTAGCCCAACGTTTTAAGTCTGTAGGTTGGGAGCCAGCTAACCCGTATCTTGATGCTCGTCTGTAAAAGGGCATGAGTCTGCCTGAAATGAAGAAGTATGAAGGGATTGGAAATCCAAGGCATCACGTTGATAGGTATGATAAGCTCATGGATCTATATGGTCTATCCAATGAGCTGAAGGCCGCGTGCTTTAGACTCTACTTAGAGGGGCCTGCTTACTCTTGGATTATGGGTCTGGATTTGAAAGGAAAGTCAAGCAAAGACCTGTACTTTGAATTTCTCACTCAATACGGTGGTAACTTTCATCATGAAGTTACACGCAGAGATTTAGAAATCACCCGTCAAAACCATGGCGAAACTGTGAGGGAATTCATAGAAAGATGGAGGGTGAAGGCTGGGCAAATGAATAATCGACCGAATGAGGAAGAACAAATACAAATGGTGATTTCTGGCTTGAGAGAAGAGTACCAATGCCAGGTGAGATACTTGGGTATTTGCGACTTCAAACGATTGATGGCGGCCGTGATTGCTTTGGAGGATATTGAAATCAAATTGACAGAGCAACCTGAAATCTTGGAAAGAAGGGAACGTACACTCGGACAAAGCTCACAGGGACAACTTTCAAACCTCGGAATGTCGCTCAGCGAAGCATTGAAAATATTAGTCGAGGGAGGTCATCTAGCACTTTTCAATACAAGGTCAAGAATCAAGAAACTTGGGCCACATTTGCATGAATACTGCGACTATCATAGAATCCGGGGACACACCACCAATGAGTGTACCACACTAAAGAACGCAATCCAAGAGCTGATAGACAGAGGAGAGGTATCTTCTTTAGAGCTAAGACGTTCATCCTAGACCACGAAGGCGCACTTTCCTGAGGCATCACCGAGCCATGCAGGACCATGTGATAATCCGTGACGATAGTGACAGAAAGTAGTTGAGTCATGTTTTATTGTAATGAAAGTGTTTGAAGGGTTGCATCTCATCCCTCCCCTTTTTGTTTGACTTATCCAGGAGTCACAGGAAGAACAAGACAGTTTTATCATGTTGACTGGCGCAATATAGGGATTACCACTCCTTAAGCGGTCAAGGTTCGATTTACAGCTAAAACATGTGGGGTCACGTTTCTTCCGGGACCCACTCAGCAATTGACCGCCTAAAGAACCATTGTTGGCGAGATGAACATCGTGGATCCTCAACTGAAACCGACTCAAGCGAGATTAGGTGTAGCCTTACCACGCATGCATTGCATCCAAAAGAAAATCACAGAAAAAAAAAATCATTCGGTCAAAATCCAAAGTCAACCATCTTTATTCATCGTTTTTCAGCGTTTCATGCATCTTATACATAGTAATTCCATATTATCACAACACATTGCATGGTAGATCGTTGCATTTGCATACTTCCGTATCAAAACGACGCCTTTGGCAAAAATCTTGATTGATTGTTTGAATAGAGCGCGTGAACCGCTAAACTCTCGACCCGTCAACGAACACAAGGGTCCAATCAAAATCAGCATCACAAACCAAGTGAGTAGTGTGTGGAGAGCGGTATTTTCTCTTGAATTCCGAACGAGGATACTGGGCAATCCCCTGAGCGATGAGGGAAGGTAGAGAGAGCCAATCGAGGTAAAACCATGAGCGACATGTGCATTCCTTCAGCACATGGAGAGGCACGATTCAGAGTGAGATCAATGTCGATAAACTAGATACAAACTGTGGTTCATGCAAAGATTTGAGAATAGTAAGAAAACAATCATTGACTAATGAGAATGACGAGGCACTTAGGAAGAAAATCTCCACAAAACCAAAAGCCTTTGACTGCCCTGTACATAATCCCTTAGTGAGCCCCGCTGAGTCTTTCATGAAAAACTTATTCTTCAGAAACTCCACAACACGTCAACCCACGTACATACACTTACTCGCCCTTGCAATAGGGGATATCGAAGGAGCCGGAGCCATGACCTCTCCCCCACCATCCTTCACTAAAGAAACACAAAAAAATGTTCAAAGAAATTAGTGAGTCAATGCAACTCCAAAGCCAAACACCAAAAAAGAACACCGAAAATGTTCAAAAAAATCGATGAGTCAATGCAACTCCAAAGCTGAAAGCCAAATACAAAGCAGAGAATGCTTGAGAAAGTTGATGAGCCAAATGCAATTTCAAAAACACAAAAATGAGAAGAAAGTGAAAACCGTACACCAAAAAAGGCAAGAATGAGGAAGCCAAATCCAAAGGACCAATGATGTCCTGCAGAAATCAATAAAAGGTTATCAAAAACCCGTCTAATCATTCCACCCATGGCAAAGGTGAAACACGTCCTCTATTGCACAAAAGCTCCACAATTCCCAAATAAATCCCACAGTCCCATGTGACATACATCATACCCTTCAGCCCCGTTATAACCCAATAAAAGACCTCTGACTCATAAGTTAATGAGCGTCAACTGAAAGTACCGGATCTGAAACATGAATCATAAGTTTCGTACTTGTTGTCAACATGTCCCATCATACCAAAGGGACCATGAGCGAATGAGTGTGATTTTACACCACAACGTCTTATGAGTGCGAGTGAATCTTTATTCTAAACACCAAAACATAAACATCCTACCCCATTACAGGCGAGAAATTTATAAGGATCGAAAGTCCAGAACCTCAAAAGGAATTCTAGGGAAAATACTGCCCGACCATCGAGAGTATCGTTACACCATTTTGCACACACGGCCATACTCATGAGAGATTGCCCCACATCCCTCCATGAGAGGAAAGCGATTCACGCATTTCAGTTCAACAGTCACTCAAGATCGAACCGAAAATGTCTTATATTCGTAAACCTCATAGTAATAGAGATAGAGCCATACCTTCTCTCGAAAAAAAAAACTATATTGCATCTTGCATCTCATCTAGCACTTAGTATTTGCATGCATCATAACCATTTCACCTTCAACATCCGACTGGTAAGAACTCTACCTAGTTTCGCTGAAAATTGACTTCAGTTGCAATTATTGAAACATAACTTTTGATCAAAAGATGTCAACTAGATCCATCCTGGGCCATCATCAAGCTAGATCTAACCATCTTGGAGTCATCCTGGGCTATATTCGAGCTATATCAAACCAAACGGGAGCCATCCGAAGCCACATAAAGAAAA
This sequence comes from Limonium bicolor, assembly GCA_023374045.1. Lineage (NCBI taxonomy): Eukaryota > Viridiplantae > Streptophyta > Magnoliopsida > Caryophyllales > Plumbaginaceae > Limonium > Limonium bicolor. Next base: position 132,840,733 of record CM041779.1, on the reverse strand, counting down.
TCCCAAAGTTATTCACTGACATACTCGAGCCTCGTCGGCGCCACTCCCAAAGCCAAGTTGGAGCCATACGGGAGCCATCCTTAAACATTGAGACCATCCCTAGGGCTAAACAGGAGCCATTTCCTCACCAAAGCCTTGCCCACAAAGTTTCAAACTACGTAGGGTCTGATCTCAATACAGAATTGAGTACGTAGGTAGCCCGTCCAGGGCGCGACCACCTCACAGGCAAGAGTTCCCCTTTCTTTCTCGCTATCACCGAGGGAGCCATCCCATGGTCAGTCCGAAACTGTAACAAGAGCCATCCCGAAGCCATCGGAGCCATTCATCGCCACAAAAAATATCTACCACATCAAAATACATCAAACACAACACAATTCACCAATCACATCGACCCACCATTCGACTCAAAATCTGAACCAAAGCAAAAACCACCAACCGCCCCAAAAGTCTCAATCCAAATCGAGACCCACCAACCATCCCGAAAATCTCAATCCAAATCGAAACCCACCAACCATCCCGAAAATCTTATGTCGGAGCCCTTCGACCACGCTGGAGCCACTTGATCGCACCGGAGCCATCGATGTAATCTAGAGCCATCAGTGCACACCGGAGCCATCAACATATAAAATCCGGAGCCATCAACGTAATCCAGAGCCATCAGTCCATATCGGAGCCATCACCACATGCCAAAGTCATCTCAAAATTTGAAACGACTCTGAAGCCGTCAACTCACACAAAAATCTACATCCACAAACAGGGAGTTTGATTCGATTAATGCATTTGTTAACCAAGTCATCATTCTCATTTCATTACATGTGGGAATCCTTTCAAGGGTACCACAAAAATCAATCATGTCGTTCGATCAATTGTATCACTCAAGTTTGAAGTGTAATCTTCATTCCACTCAGGTGGCCTTTCACTCGTAAAAACTCTTTTACTGTTCGATTCACCTTTTTCGCTTCAAACCCACTAGTCAGCCTTTGCGCTACTAGTGTGGGCGCCTTGTTGTTTTACACCCGCTAGTCAGCCTTTGCGCTACTAGTGCGGTCGCCTTTTCGTTTTACACCCGCTAGGCTGCTATTGCGCTACTAGTGCGGTCGACTTTTCGTTTTACACCCGCTAGACAGCTATTACGCTACTAGTGCGGTCGACTTTTCGTTTTACACCCGCTAGACAGCTATTACGCTACTAGTGCGGTCAACTTTTTGTTTTACACTCGCTAGACAGCTATTACGCTACTAGTGCGGTCGACTTTTCATTTCACACCCGCTAGACAACTATTACGCTACTAGTGCGGTCACCTTTTCATTTTACACCTGCTAGGCAGCTACTGCGCTACTAGTATGGTACTGAATTCGCATTCTAGGCTCGTCATAAGCCCTAGGGTTGGATATCAAGAGGTCCAGTTGAGGCTCGTCATAAGTCCTCGTGTACCCTAAATGAAATCGGATTGTTAGTATCATAGGCTCGTCATAAGTCCTATAGCTAGATGTCAAGAGGTCTAGTTGAGGCACTCCTAAGTCCTCGTACTCTCAATCGCATTCTAGGCTCGTCCTAAGTCCTCATCCTAAAACATCTCTCAAAATCAGTGTTTCCTCATCGAGAATTCCGAACAACTACGAAAGTTTTCAAATTTAGTTTTCAACTCAAATAAACTGTTTTTGGGAACAATAAATGTCTGACCCCTTCAAAAAATTTCCTTCCTGGTTAGAACATCACTTGTCTTCCTTTCCAAAATAAAAATCCGAGGCTGGGCACTGGGGTCGTGATCTCCCTTGTCGCAGTCTGGATCTCTTTAGGCGGGGCATTAGGGTGACAAACCTCCCCTAATTGCAACCTAGATTTTTACAAGGCGGGGTGCTAGGGAAGTAACAACCTTCCTAGTTGCAGCCGGGATTTTAGAATCGTCTAACTCCCTTCTATTCGATTTCAGTATTTTCAGTTTTTAATGTTTAAACCCGGGAGTTAGAGACGTTATTAGGGTTTGACTGAGAACATCTCATTCATGGTGTTTCTCTCTAAATCCTATTCTCGACATAAATTCATTGCCCCATCTTTCGAGCCTCGGCACTTACCATTAATTAAGTGTCGTGTTCGAGGGGGTACATAGGGTAATCCCTCGGGATTATCCACCCTTTTACAACAAAAAATGATTTTCGGTTTTAAAAACTTTAAGAGAGACAATTTTGAAAATCACTCCTTCAAACAATTCAGTCCACCATCATCTCACTCTAGATTCGAAATATCCCAAAACATCAACCCTTTCAGAATCTCAAATCCGAAAAACCCGGCACGTCTCCCAAAACTTCAATTACCTCACACACTCCAAACATTTTCCAATACTTCAAATCGTCCCAAACTCAAATCATCACCCAAATCCCAACTTCTCTCAAACTTCTGAAGTCTCACAGGCCTGAGCGCCTCACAGACTCGAATATCTCAATTTCTCCACCATTTTAAGATTCAAGTGTCTCATAGACCCGAGTGTCTCACAGGCTTTGACATCCCATTACTCCCACTACATGAACATCTCAACCGTCTCATAGACCCGAGCGTCTCACAGACTAATCTCTCACACCCAAAACTTCAAACCCTTCAAAACTTCCAAAACCCAAAAACGTGAACTACGTAAGGTCTAATCTCAACAAGGAGTTGAGTACGTAGGCAGCCCATATAGGGTGCAACCCCATTCCAATTAAAAAACCATTTTCCCACTCTAAGGTGTTCTTTATACCTCGAAAGACACCGAAACCCTCTTCGACTCTCACAAACTTCAAAGCACCAGACTCTAAGTCTTGTCCATTCACTCAACCTCAGGCTTCTCCCAAATCCTGTTTCCATACTCATTCGAATTCCCCAATTCCTGTTCTTGGCGCTAACTTGGCAGAAAAGCTCGCTTCATCTACTCGTTTTCTCTCTTCCTGTCCTAATCCTATCCTTGGCCTTTAAATGAATCTCTCTAATAAGGTTTTGAAAGAAGCAATCCCAACAATTGGAGACCGAGGTTTCCTCGGGCAGCAATCCAAAGTCGTGGCCGTTGCCACTTCTAAGGGGTGTAACCCAGTGCGAACCCACATTAGAATTTCTGGTATGATCAGATAAGTCCTATCCATAGGCAATAAATCATCAGAGTCAATCAACGGTTCTTAGAACCCTTCTCCTCCCTTCCTAGTTCCTTAGGTCAAACTAGGTGGCGACTCTAGTTAATTTCCGCCCTTAGGGCATAAGTCCGCGTGGAGCCCATCGAGAGCGGGTGTAGAGCACACTTGCACTCTCCCTTATGCTTTCTGGGAAAGACGGATGATTTAGTAGGTATTTGAGGGATGCCAGAATAACGGGTTTTCACCCTCCACAAAATGGCATTTTAGGATCTAGGCTTTTCAGTCAAGAACCATATTTAGATAGACCCCCCTCATACCGAAAAATCACCCTCCACAGTACCATAAGACCCTCTATCTTGATTTCCCACCCCCTACTAGGGAATGAGATTCCCTTTCCCCACTACACTTTGACCGGCGATATATGACCATTGATCAATGACTAATAACCATTGACCGGTGATCGGTGAATGTTGATCGACAATTAATGACTGTTGACCGGCAACTAGAAGCCGTTGACCATTGACCGTCGACTGTTGACTGATTATTTATTTCTTTTCCCCAACTCAAACAAACAACTGGGAAAATCAAAGGGAATACTTTTCCATTCCTCATCATTACATTTTATGATTCCATTCTGTTTCTCCCGCTTGAAACAAACGCCCCCTAAAGTGTTTTTAAAGAAAAAAATGTGTTTTACTTGGTTTACAAGGTTTCTCAGCGACTAATTTGTTTGCTCCCTTGTGTTAATTGTTTATGTTTTGGAGGTGTAAATTGAAGAATTGAGTGTGAGATCGATGTGACTTAGTAGAATTTGAGTTATCAAGTAAGACTTAGTTTATATCACTTTTCAGTACTTTGTACCAATAACTATTTCAACTTTGTTGACAATAAAATATAAAATTTTCTAGTCTTAACACTCTCTAGGTTAAGTGTAGCGAACAATCGGGTATAGTATTTATATTCCATTGTGAAATGCAATCTATCTTGTAAATTATATTAAATTAATTATCAAGTAGAAATCAAGGGTGATATAAAACCAATAAATCAATTAATATTGTCATGAGATACAATAGTTGATATTGGATGTTAATTACTATCATATTGTTGGAATATGTTGGGGTTGGATTATATAGGCGCCCTCAGCAGCCATCTGGATCCGGACGGCTCAATGTATCGTCCGGACGGACATCAAACGGTGGTGAAGCATAACAACGGTTTGATCGGACGGTCGAGAAACATATTGATGTCCTCAGAGGCGTCCGGATCTCGACATGTTCCTTTTTCTCCCGGACGCGTCTAGATTTAGTTGATTTGCTCGTTTTTTTTTGTATACGTCTCGGGTTTATCTTTCATGTAGAAATTTTTTGTAAAACCTCTCGTGTGTGGTTCTTTAGAAGCCCAAAACAAAAGTTCAATACTATCATTCTTCTTTACAAATTCTTAATTACTATCAATTTTATTATGGTATCATAGCAATAAAGATTCAAATTCAAAAGCAGAAGACGAGAGTGCGAAGGCGAGTTCGTCTGGTCAAAGACTACATCAGTGGATCCGGGTGAAGAAATTTATGTTCATCCTTAAGAACAACCAGATCAGGTTCTTGCACCTAAGATTAATGGTGTAGGGTTTCAAACCTGGAAGTAGACGATGGAGAATGGAAATCTGGCCAAGAACAAATTTGGTTTCATTGATGGAGTGTTGAAAAGCCAAAGGAGACTGACCGTGTTTGATATACAGTGTAACATCCCATATAGGTAACTTTCCTATTGGCCAAGCCATCCAAGTTTGAAAACTAGTCACTTTAGGCTCTTAATCCTCACTTGGGCTTAAAGGAGGGAGGCCTTATTGTTGTAGTCAACCCGTATGCAACCTTATAAACCACTCACATTATTACTCATATACCGATGTGGGATGGAGGCATTACATACAGCCTGAAGACATGCCAGGTCTCTTGTGATATCATGGGTGACGTCTGCACTTGAGCCGAATATTGTGCAGAGTGTTATGTTATGCAATAATCCAAAGGAAGTGTAGGACTGCCTTTTTCAACGTTTTGAGCAAAACAATTTGGCTATATTACATAATCTGAAGAAGGAATCGGGGAGTGGCGGTGCCATACGCAAAAAGGAAGAGATATTTTACTAAGATTAGAAGTTGATGGGCAAAGATTGATTTGGCATATCCTGTGTCCAGCTGCAATTGTGCCGCAAAGGAAGATGAGTGGAAAAAGGTGGGTCTTGATCGTCTGGTGCATATTCTGATGGGACTTAATAGAAATTTTGTTCATATTAGAGGTCAGATTCTGGCTATGAAAGAGCCTCCGACTATTGAACGTGCTTTTGCATTGGTTGTACAAGAAGAGAAGAAGATGGAGGTAATGTTCAGTCCATGTCGTTCTATAGTGCCAGTTTAGTTAACAGTGAGAGTACTTCTAAAAAGACTAAAGATACTAGGTTTATGGGTGATAGAAATAAAAAGGTTTGCCCCTTGTGTAAAAAGATAGGACATGTTTCTACGACGTGTTTCCAGCGTTTGAAGTGTTCTCATTGTAAAAAACTGGACATCAAGTTGAAGATTGTTATGATCTTCATGGGTGTGATGCAGTTCAGAACGGGAGAAGAAACGGTTTGGCAAGGTTAGCCAAGGAGGAGAGAAGTTTGACTGGAGCTTCCAATCCTCTTAGTGAGCTGACTCAGAAACATCTTAATCAGATTGCCAGTATCGTTCAGGCTACTACTCTGTTGTCTAAGTCAGCGATGAGTAATACGACAATTTTTCAGGTGAGAAAACAAACTTATCTTCCAATCGTTTGTATTTCTTAGTAAAAATTCACAAGCTACACAAAGTTTTCGGGGAAATGGATTTTAGACACAAGAGCAACAAATCATATGTTAGGGGATAGAGAGTTGTTTTAAATTTGTAAACTTTACCTTACTTCAAAGTAGTTGTTTTTAGCAAATGGTAGACCACAACAGGTAACGACAATTAGGGATGTCAAACTGGGTGATAAATTTTTGTCTCAAGGAAGTTTTGTTTGTTTTGGGGTTTATGTTTAACTTGATATCTGTTTCAGAACATGGTTAAACAGTTTTTACATACAATGGTATTTGACGCTCAAAAGTGTTTTGCTCAGGACTTTATTACAAGGATAATTATAAAAGTTGGGTTGAGCAAGATGGCATGTGTATCCTTGACAAGGAGAGAGAGATCCATTGGATCCAGTTAGTCAATCGAGACAACAGTTACAAGCAATGGACAGGAACAGTGTTTTAAGCTTTGTTTGTGAAGTCATGTAAAGGTTGAAGATTTACATATTAAGTTAGGACATGTTCCGTATCAAAAGCATGTAAGCATGGGTTAATAAAGTCTAACGATGTATCAAGAGATTTTGTTTGTGATTTTGTTCTAGTGCCGCGCTCAGCGTTTACCTTTTGAGCATTCAAAGATCAAGACTATGAAGCCTTTTGAGTTAATTCATGTTAATGTTTGGGGTCTTTCATTGTTCCTCGCAATTTTGTCTGATTTGTTCACGATTTTAGTAAAATAACGTGAATACAACTTTTGAAGCAAACAAGTGATGCCTGGGAGGCAATTAAAAAATGTTTTGCGATGGTTGAGAGACAGTTTGAAGAAAAAGTAAAGTCATTCATATTGATAATGCTAAAGAATTGGGTTGTTCCAATGAGGGGAAAATCTTTTTTCGTGCAGACTGGTATCATCAATCAGACTATTTGTGTTTATACTCCTCAGCAGAATGTAGTTGTCAATCGTAAGCATGAGTATTTACTGGAGATAGCACGAGCTTTTTTTCCAGTCATAGGTTCCAATTATTCTTTGGGGTGAGTGTCTTTTACATGCCACTTATTTGATTAATCGGTTACCTACAAAAGTGTTGCAATGGCGTTATCCTTTGAATTCCTTTATGATATTTGGCCATGTTACGATGATATTAGACCGTTGTTTGTCTATGTTATCGAACTCTTGTTGGTGACAAAAGAGGAAATTTCTCTCCTCGGGCTGATGCTAATGTCTACTTGGGAAAGGACATAAGATTTTTAGTCCTGGCAGTCATAAGGTGGAGGCTTATAGGGATGTGAAATTTCACCACCCAATTTTTCCTTTCACAGAGAACAGGATTGGATCATCTGGTTCTTCCAGGGGTGTTCATACTTCCCAGGATATTCTTGACTAGGATTTTGATGAGCCTCTAGAAAATTCTCCTTCTACATCTGTTGATGGTAATGTTCCTTCACCTACAACATTTGAGACTGTTCGACTGGAGGACTCGCCGAGTGTACCAAGGAGAACTAGTCGTGAAGTTTGTCGGCCTGGTTATCTTGATGACTATGTTTGCACTACTCCTTTTCAAGAGATCTTGGATGAACGTGTTTATTCAGGACGAAGTGGTGGAAATTTCCTGGGGTTGTGAAAGTCTCACAGATACTAGGCCTGTTATCTCTTGTGCCTTTTCGGTAGCAATCAATGATGGGTCTTTTGACATAATTATGAAAGAAGTAGAGCCTCAGTCTTATAAGGAAGCAGTAGTTTCTACTCACTAGCGATAGGCTATGCAAACAGAATTAGATGCTCTTGAGGTGAATAATACTTGGGAGGTTGTTGATCTGCTAAAAGGAAAGAAAACTGTTGGTTGCAAGTGGTTTACAAGATTAAACTCAGTCTGATGGAACTCTTAAGTGATATAAGGCACGTTTGGCGGCCAACGGTTTTACGCAGAGCTATGGTCTGGATTACCATGAGACCTTTTCTCATGTTGTTAAAATGACTACCATCCGCGCTATTCTGACTGTAACTACTCATAAAAGGTGGATTGTAATCAACTGGATGTAAATAATGTTTTTTTGCATGATGATATGGAGGAGGTTTATATGAAGGTACCTCCAAGATTGGATGTTCAAGGGCGTAACAAAGCATGTTTGTCAAAATGTTCACTTTGTGGTTTGAAACAGGCTTCACGTCAGTGGTTTTCCAAACTGGCTCATTTCTTAAGACTCCTGGATTTAGCCAATCCAAGAATGATTATTCGTTGTTTCACAAGAAAAATGGAGTTCAGTTATTTTATGTAGATTTTTATGTTGATGACATGCTACTGGTGGGAACACATCAATAAGATATTAATCTTCTTAAGCAAGCTTTAGATGACAACTTCAAGATTAAGGATCTTGGGCATTTGCATTATTTCTTGGGGATCGAATTCCTGCATACAGTTCATGGCATTGTTTTGTCTCAACATAAATTATGTCAAGATCTTCTAACGGAAAATGATTGTGAATCTATCAAGGTGGTAGCTGGTCCGATGCAGGTTGGGCTTTCTATGCGTAGTACCGATGGAACTTCGTTGGATGATCCTTTTGTCTATCAACATTTAGTTGGGAAATTGAATTACATTTCTAATACTCGACCAAACATAAGTTTTACTATCCAAGTTCTTAGTCAGTTATGCAATGCCCGACTAATGTTCATATGGAGGCAGCTCTTCGTGCTCTGTGTTATGTAAAGGGCACTATGAATCATGGTATTATACTTCGCCAGGGGTCTACATCTAAGTTGAAATTGACTGCCTATTGTGATTCCGATTGGGCAGCTTGTCTAGATACCAGAAGGTCTGTGTCTGGCTATTATGTTTTCTTAGGGGGACAATTCTATTTTCTGGAAGACGAAGAAATAAGGGACGGTATCTTTGTCAAGTGCAGTCAGAACTTACATGGCTTACTCGCCTTCTTCATGAGCTTGATCTGGAAATATTGACCCTGTTCCAGTGAAGTGCGACAATCAATCTACTATTCACATTGCTCAAAATCTGGTATTTCATGAGCGTACCAAGCACATTGAGATTGATTGTCATTTTATTCAAATAAAATTCAATAAGGGCTTGTGGATGTTGTGTATATTCCTACTACTACCCAACTTGTTGATATGATAACGAAAGTATTACCCGACACTTGTTATTGTGAGCAACTTCCTCGAATGGGTATGAGACATGCCGATTCTTCAAGCCTAAGTGATCCAGATCGCGTACGGATTGCGGGGGCTGTTGGAATATGCTGGAGTTGGATTATATAGACGTCCTCAGCAGCTGTCCGGATTTAGAAAAGTTTAATCTCGTCCAGACGGAAATCAACGATGAAGAATTATACTATTGCCCTTAGCAGCCATCAGGATCTGAACGACTCATTCTGTCGCCCGGACGGACATCTGACAGTGGTGAAGCATAACAACAATTTGATCGGACAGCCGAAAAACATATTGACATCCTCAGAGGCGTCCGGATCTGGACGCGTCCAAATTGAGTCAGCTTACTCGTTTCATTTTTGTATGTACCGCGGGTTTATTTTGTTATTGTATAAGTTTTTGTAAAACCTCTCGTGTGTGGTTCTTTAGAACCCTAAAACAAAAATTCAATACTATCATTCCTCTTTACAAATTCTTAATTACTATCGATTCTATTACATATTCAATGTTAATCATTTATTCTTGAGGAACACGTTTATTTACATCTTAAATGTCGATATATTAGTCCAACGAGCGTACTAGAGTAAAAAACATGTATGTGTATTGACTAAAAGTTTTTCGATACACATAATACAATTTTTTTAACACAACTTTTTTAGCATAAAAATTGCAGCAACACATTATACACATATTATACTTGCTTTTGTGAATTAAAATAGTCTTAAAATGGTGCAGGAACAACCCATTTTTTTTTTTGTAAAAGATGAGCGTTTCAAGTGTTTCCCTACTAGCCATCATTTTTAATTAAAAAAACTTGTAATTGCACCGTTTACCATATTACGAGCAGTTATATGAATTAAAGATTTTGTAATTTGATTAGATGTGCAAGTTCCAACCAATTTGCATTCACTTCATAATAAATTATAATTTGACTATGGAGGAATATGATTCATGTACATCTATAACAAAATGTATTGTTTTGGATTGTCACGTGTTCTAATCCTCTGAGCTACAGGCCCCACCTCGCCTCCACTGGCTCTGTTCCCGGGAGTATCCTCAAAAAAAGGAACTCTCCCCAGCCATTTCAGCTTAAGAAGATGTGAAAGCGCATTTCTATCTATAAGACGGTGTGTTCTGAGGTCTCAAGTGGGAGAGAGGGGATGTCATAATTGGGGTTTGAAATTTGAATAAGACGAACCTTTTTTTTCATATTGAAAACGAGAGGTATTAAACTTTTTATCATCCTGGCGTCAAGCTATTTTCCGTAGGACCTCCCCTACAGTATCGTCACCGCAGTAGAGTTTTAACCACCAAGTTCGGGATGGATTGGTGTGGTTCCTCTACGCCTAGGACACTAGAATATCGAACCACGAACTAAAAAAGGCATGAGAGAAAAGCATATTTGTTAGTGATTGTGAGGACCAAATTCTTGACTGAAGGGATAGCAAAGGCCTCTGCTCTTCATCCCTTGGTTAGATATAGAGGGAGGGCAGGGCTTTTGGTTTTTTATTGTCAAAGAGTTGAACAATTCTTTTTTTGTATTGTCAAAGAGATGAAAACTAAAAATAGATAGCGTGTGACTAATGCAATTGATTGGGTCATGTAGGAAAAAGGTTCAAGTCTATCAATCTGTTAGGATGCCTCTACTGCATACATCACTGCACTTCCTCTTGACACCTATCGTAATGATAAATGGCTCGTATCACCGTGACCTTCTCTTGAATTCTCAAAACTTTTGTCGCTCCATCCTCGTAGGGGCAGATAACCTATCATGTTGGCTTTGCTACTTTAGCTCCGGGGAAGTTAGAATAGGAGAGCACTCATCTTTAGGCGGGGCTTACTATGTAGCTGCTTTCAGTAGTTATCCGCTTTGCACTTGGCTACCCAGTGTTTACTGTGGGCACAATAACTGGTACACCAGAGGTGCGTCCTTCCCAGTCCTCTCGTACTAGAGAAAGGTCCTCTCAATGCTCTAACGCTCACATTGGATATGGACCAAAGTATCTCACGACATTCTGAACCCAGCTCATGTACCACTTTAATGGGCAAACATCCCAACCCTTGGAACATGCTACGACTCCAGGTGAAGAAGAGCCAACATCGAGGTGCCAAACCTTCCCGTTGATGTGATCTCTTGGGGAAGACCAGCCTGTTATCCCTAGAGTAACTTTTATCCGTTGAGCGATGGCCCTTCCACTCGGCGTAGTTAGGTCACTAAGGCCGACTTTTGTCCCTGCTCGACGGGTGAGTCTTGCAATCAATCTCCCTTCTTCCTAATTTGCACTCGAGGGCCAATCTCTGTCCGACCCAAGGAAACCTTTGCACGCCTCCATTACCTTTTTCCTTTTGGGAGGCCTACGCCCCATTGAAACTGTCTACCTGAGACTGTTCCTTCGCCCGTGGGTTATAACACAAGGTTAGAATTATAGCCCTTCCAAAGTAGTGTCTCACTGGGGACTAGGGCTCCCCCGTAAGAGGGCCTTCTTCGCCTTCCACCTAAGCTGCGCAGGAAAGGCCCAAAGATAATCCCAGGGAACAGTAAAGCTTCATAGGGTCTTCATGTCCATGTGCAAGTAGTCCGCATCTTCACAGACATGTCTATTTCACCTAGCCTTTCTCCGAGACAGTGCCCAGATCGTTATGCCTTTCGTGTAGGTCAAAACTTACCCGACATGGAATTTCACTACCTTAGGACTGTTATAGTTTTAACCACTGTTCATCGAGGCTTTGGTCGTCGACTCCCCTATCATCAGGTCACCGACTTCCTTGACCTTCCAGCACTGGGCAGGTATCAACCCCCATACATGGTCTTACAGCTTTGCGGAGACCTGTGTTTTTGGTAAACAGTAGCCCCGGCCTGGTCACTTTGACCCCTTTTGTGAGGAGGCACCCCTTCTCCTGTAGTTACAGGGATATTTTGCTGAGTTTCTTAGAGAGAGTTGTCTCGTGCCCCTAGGTATTCTCTACCTACCTACCTGTGGCGGTTTCGAGTTCAGGTACCCCTTTGTTGAAGGTCGTTCGAGCTTTTCCAAGAGTATGGCATGGGTTACTTCAGCGCCATAGCGCCTAGTACTTTAAACATTGGCTCAAGGCATTTTCTCTACCCCTTCTTACCCTGACAAATCAGAGTCACCTTGCTTCCTTGAATCGATAATCATCTTTCAGCTAACCCAGCCTCCTCCGTCCCTGGGGACCAACAAGAGGTAGTGCATGATTATTCACCTGTTGTCCATCGACTACGCCTTTCGGCCTAATCTTAGGCCTTGATTCACCCTTCATGGGCGAACCTTGTGGAGGAACCCTGTAGGTTTCTGGGGCATTGGATTCTCACCAATGTTTTCATTACTCAAGCCGACATTCTCGCTTCCGCTTCGTCCACCATGCTCGTGTCGTGGCTTCCCTCTAAGGCGGAACATTCCCTACTGAAGCATTATTACATCCCACAACTTCGGCAGACCACTTAGCCCCATTCATCTTCGGCGTAAGTGTACTCGATGAGTAAGCTATTACACACTTTTTCAAGGGTCGCTGCTTCTAGGTAAACTTCCTGGCTATCTTTGCACCCCTACCTCATTTATCACTGAGTGTTCATTTAGGGGCCTTAGCTGGTGATCTAGGTTGTTTCCCTCTCGACGATGAAGCTTATCCCCCATCGTCTCACTAGCCGACCTTGAACCCTGTTTTTTAGAGGTCATATCTAGTATTCAGAGTTTGCCTCAATTTGGTAACACTCGTGCCCCCCCCCCCCCTCCCACACCGAAACAATGCTTTACCCCTTGATGTACAGTCAACTGCTGTGCCTCAACACATTTTGGGGAGAACTAGCTCTGGGTTCGAGTGGCATTTCACCCCTAACCACAACTCATCCGCTGATTCTTCAACATCAGTCGGTTCAGACTTCCACTTAGTTTCATCCAAGCTTCAGCCTGGTCATGGATAGATCACCCAGATTTAGGTCCATAAGTAGTGACAATTGCCGTATGAAGACTCGCTTTCGCTACACTTCAGTGGGTTCCCTTAACCAAGCGACTGCCTATGAGTCACCGGCTCATTCTTCAATAGGCACGTGGCAGAGTCTTTTTTCTCCTCCCACTGCTTAGGAGCTTATTGTTTCATGTTCTATTTCACTCCCTAAGGGGGTTCTTTTTATCCTTCCCTTACGGTACTACTTCACTATCGGTTTCCCAGGAGTATTTAGCCTTGCAAGGCGGTCCTTGCTGATTCACACGGGATTCCACATGCCGCATACTACTCGGGTCAGAGCATAAGCTAGTGATGCTTTTCGGCTACTGGACTCTCACCATCTAGGGTGCAGAACTCCACTGCTTCGCCTAGCAGCACGACGCTTGTATTGCTCTCCCACAACCCTGTTTTCACGGTTTAGGCTGCTCCCATTTCGCTCGCCATTACTACAAGAATCGTTTTCGCTTTCTTTTCCTCTAGCTACTAAGATGTTTCGGTTCGTCAGGTTGTCTCTTGCCTGCCCATGGATTCAGCAACAGTTCGAAAGGTTGACCTATTCAGGAATCTCCGGATCTGCGCTTATTTTCAATTCCCTAAAGCATTTTGTCACTTACTACGCCTTTCCTAGTCTCTGGGTGCCTAGGTATCCACCGTAAGCCTTTCCTCAGTTGAACCTCGCCCTTAGCTTTAAGGCTATGCCATCCTAAGGTGCTAGTAAGCTAAATGGAAGGATCTTATCAACGTCCATGAATGATAAATAATAGATCAAACCGCTGAATCGGAACAATTGGGTGCTATCATATAGCTTTGTATCGGCTAAGTTCACGAGTTGGAGATAAGCAGACTCGAACCGCTGACATCCGCCACAGGGTAAACCACCGTCTCTCTGTCCCTCCGATTGATTCTACTATAGAGGTTGACGATAGACAACAACCCCCTTCCCCGAACACAGCTTACAACTTTCATCTTACTGTGCTCTCCAAAGAGCAACTCTTCTCAAAATCTCAAAAGATGCTGAGTAAGAATGAGCGATTGCCCTTCTCCTACCCTTACTGCCCAACTGGAGAGCGGACAACTAATGTGTTCCACTTATTGAACAAGTTCTATGGTCGGCACGTGACCCCTGGATGCTGAAGACGTCCTTGGGGTGATCATGTAGACGATGGGGTCGGTCCATGGATTTTCCTTCCTTTTGGCGTATTTCGCTCAGAGGGATGAAGAGAAATAATGTACCAGGCTGTTCGCAAGGGCCAATTTGATCCTCTTCCCTTGGGATCCCAGATTAAGGAACCCTAGGAGAGTCGTTGATTCCAACTACGGTCCATGTACGATCCATACTAGATTTGACCAACTGCCCATCCTACCTTCTCTACGTTCTTGACAGCCCATCTTATGTTAGTAAAGTCTTTTAGTGGCATGTTTCGGTCCTCTTCCCCGTTATTTAGAAAAAGTGAGCCACCGGTTCAGGTACAAGATACTATCATTACCGCCTGGACAATTAGACATCTAACTCATAATCGCAATGACCCAATTACAAGAGCGACGCTCTACCAACTGAGCTATATCCCCCGAGCCGGGTGGATCATGCATGAAGGAGTCAGATGCTTCTTCTATTCTTTCCCTGTCGTAACTAGGACATCCTGGACTTAAAACAGAGACCTCGTCTCTGAAACAAAAATTCAATACTATCACTTCTGTACAAATTCTTAATTATTATCAATTCTATTACGTATTCAATGTTAATCATTTATTCTGGAGGAACACGTTTATTTAAACATCGATATATTAGTTCAACTAGCGTACTAGAGTAAAAAACATGTATGTCTATTGACTAAAAGTTTTTCGATACACAATACAATTTTTTTTAGCACAATTTGTTTTAGCATCAAAATTGCAGCAACACATTATACTTATATTATGCATGCTTTTGTGAATTAAAATAGTGTTAAAATGGGGTAGCTAAAAGTTACACTACAAAATAACCCATTTTTTGTAAAAGATAGTGTTTCAAGTGTTTGCGCTAATTCATGAAATCCCCTAAATAAAAGAAAGTCATAAAATGTCACTATATTTCTATAAAAGTCCATGAAATGTCACTATGTCATTGGTCAGAAGGAAGAAAAGACAAAAATATCCCTACTAGTTAACGAAGTACTTTTAAAGTTCACAATATGCCCCTAAGTGTTAAAAATTAACTAAAATTCACAAAAATTCAAAAAACTATAAAAATATTGATAACAACAAAAAATTAAAAATTATAAAAATTTGAAAAATAAAATAAAAATACTTTAATAAAATTTTGAAAAAAATTAATATTTCTTAAATTTTTTTAAGAGTAAATTACTCAGAACCCTCTTAGGATTTGGGATATTACAGTTAACCCCCTTGTGTTTATCATAATTATTGGTAACCACCTCAAGGTTAAGGTATCTTTGACTACGAGCCCCTGAACTATAACTCTGTTATCAGAAAGTTAACTACGTGTTGATCCATCAACTTAATCACATTAATAATGCCAGACTGGACAACAAAACTACTTGATCAACATTGTCTAACTCTCTCTCATCCCACTTTAGATGCATTTTCGAGCAAGATTGACATTTTAGGAAAATAACAATGTGATTAAGTAGTGTTTTTGTCCAGCCTGACATTAAGTGATTAAGCTAATAGGTCAAACGTAGTTAACTTCCTGATAACAGAGTTATAGTTCAGGGGCTCATAGTCAAAGATACCTTAACCTCGAAGTGTTTACCAGGAATTATGATAAACACAAGGGGGTTAACTATAATATCCTAAATCCTCAAGGGGTTCTGAGTAATTTACTCTTTTTTTAAATTTATTTTGTACCATGAAAAAACATAGTGTTTTAAACACATAAGTTATATCAATTTTTATACCAATTTACACCAATAAAGTACTATAATCATACCAATTAAATACAATAATTTTACCTTACACTTTTTAGATTATTTTTTCTACCATTTTAATTTATTGACAATAAATTATTCTATATTTTTTTAACAAATATTCAGATTTTTTTCTTAATTTATATTCTATTTTACAGATAATTTGATGACATAATATTTTTGTTATCTACAAAATATTATGTCATAAAGTTATCTAGAAAATAGTATATCAATTTTTAAAATAATTGTTCTAAATCTTAGTTAAAAAAAATATAATTTGAATTTAAATTGGTGAAAAAAATAACTTAGTAAATGTATAGTAAAAAATATGGTACTTTATTGGTTATATTTAGAATAATTGGTATAAATTAGTCTTTAAAACACTATATTCTTTTTTATGGTACTATATAGTTTTTTAAAAATCTAAGAAATATTTACTTTTTTCAATATTTTTCATATTTTATGATATTTTAATATTTTTATTTTTTAAATTTTTATAAATTTCATAATATTTATAATATTTTTTATAGTTATATATATTTTTAAAATGTTTTGAATTTTTTGAATTTTTAACACTTAGGGGCATATTATGAACTTTAAAAGTAACTTTGTTACTAGGTTGGGTATTTTTTATCTTTTTTTTCCTTCTAGTCAACGGCATAGTAGTATTTCATGGACTCTTACAAAATATAGTGACATTTTATGATTTTTTTTTATTTGGGTCATTATATGAATTAGGCAAAAATATAGTGACACTTATATGAATTAAAGAATTTATAATCGGGTTAGGTGTCAAAGTTCCAACCAATTTGCATTCACTTCATAATAAATTATAATTTGATTACATCTATAACAAAATGTATTGTTTTGGATCGCCCGATATGATGTTAAAAAAATGGCCACAATGGCCTATACAGGTCTCGAACCTGTGACCTTCGCGTTATTAGCACGACGCTCTAACCAACTGAGCTAATAGGCCAGATATAAGTTGAGAGAAAAGTTTACAATTATACAAGCGAATCCGGACCGATTCAGTTTGCCTTCCGTTTCCGTATGGCCAAGACAAATGTTCAGCCATGCTAGAGAATCATATAATTTACATACCACTAATAATTTCAGTTTTCAGGTTAATAACTGTCATCAAACAAGGTGAATAAAAATACTTTTGACACTAAAAAGGTTAAAGAGTAAATTCAACAAAAAAAAAGTAATGGAAAATATTGTACTGATCGGAAGAGTTGAAGAATATAAACATTTCCAAATCTGAGTTCCATAACTGTCGGCAACAGCGTTGGTTCTGTTTCCAGTTACCAGGTAATAACATAATTCAATCATCCCTGTCTATATACCAAAATGAAGGGCAAGCCAATGTGGATCAATACAAGCCTAACATTACAGAAACAAAAATTGAGGAAATTCGCTATTTGGAAACCACAGACTAAATTTAGAATCACTTCCGTAATAACAGAACATATCCACTATAGCTCAATTTAAGTTATTATCCTTTATTTTTTCTTTTCACCTCTAAATTAATCCATTCTATTTTTTCCTAATCTTTCCCTCTTTTAGCCAAATTAATGAAGTAATCTTTAGTGGTTGCTAATTGGGCGTGATACGTGAAGGGAAAAGGTTTTATTAGCATTGATGTACACACCCCCTTTTTTCCCCTGAATTAACGAAAGGCAGGTTGGCATTAAGAGCCTTTCGCTGATTCAAAAGCTTTTTTTTTTTCAGAATTGTAATAATTATACATTGTCTAGAAACACATACCTTCTTTCAATTCCTCCTTTGTTTCTTCCAAGATCGATCTCCCAATTTCCCCACTCTTTTTTTCCTGATTACTCTTGCCTGGTGTATTTAAAGAACTTGGTTGAATGCCGCAATAGGGTTCATCTTCAGCTTGCTGGCCGGCCAGTCCGCCTCCCTTTGTCTCTTTCCAACCTAATCGAACCGGGCTAACACAGCTTTTCAAGGTAAGTTTCATGCATACTTTCCCTGGATTTCATCTTGTTTTTTTTCCATTAAATGTTCCTTCCTGCACGAAATATGTAAGTTTTGATGGGCATTGATGACCATTTTCATGGTTTTTGTAGATGAATAAGAAAATAAACATGAACGTCACAAACATGAATATGAAGGGCCTTCGGAAAGGCCTCAAGTACATTGCTCAGGTGTTCGGTGAGTCAAACTTCTATTCTCATGGATTTTAGATTATTTCCTCAGTAGTTTATGTTATGTGTATCTGTATCAACAAAGTAATGTCATATTTGAATGGAGACAGAAGAGGAGCAAAAAGATGAAAATGAAATTGTAATCGGTAATCCAACGGATGTAAAGCATGTGGCTCATATTGGATGGGATGGTCCAGCTGCTAATTCAACACCTAGCTGGGTACGTATGCCTATTTTGTTGAACTCATCCCAAATTACGCATTTTGTGTATGAGATTAATGTGCTGCACAAATATCATACCATCATGTAAAAAGAACCCAACGAGTGATAATTTCAAAAGCAATTGAAGGCTGATATACAATGTTTAGATTTACTTGTCTGGATTCCCTTGAAAAAAAGTATCTGAAAGTGTGAATTGTGTTACCCCAGATGGACGAGTTCAAGTCAAATGGAGATGCCAACAGCAGCTCAGTTGACGGTTTGCCAACTTAAACTCTTGAATCTCCGCTCTTTCAACTACTGTTTCCACAATCAAACATACAAATATTCAACTCAAACTTGTCTTAGGAGCTAGGGCTTTTTACATATCATAAAAAAAAACGCAACACCCGTGCTGCCTCACTTTTAACAGATTCATCTGGAGGAAAGGTCAAAGAAAAGGACTCGCCAGGGCTGCCAAAGGGTTCAAGAAGGCAGGCATCAGCGGACAGCCTAGAGTCAGGTGACTCCCCAGGCAGCAGCCCCCCAAAAGCATCAAAGAAATCAAAGGACAAAGACAAAAGCCGGGCCAGACGCCAATCAAAGGATAAAGACAAAGATTCCTCCACTAAAGGCTCAACCAGATCAATCACTGATGACGAGCTTTCCTCCGATCTCCCGAACATACCAAAGAAAACATCACGGAGGAAGAAGTCCAAGGATGATGGGGCTTCAGTGAAATCGTCGAGAAAGAGTGGCGACCCCAGCAGTAGGTCGAAGCATGGGAAGAAGAACAGTTTGTCGGAGGAAGGATCGACCAACTCCTACAATGCTAATGATGTTGTAGGTTAATGCTGGAGGCTCGCAACTTTCTCAAGTTTGGCTACCTTAGAGGAAAACAAGCTTTAGTAGGAGAAGAAATGGAGGGAAGGATGTAAAGGATAAGCTGATAATGATGACGCTGGTTTGTCAGATCCTTTTTGATAGAGCTCAGTTACAGGTAGCTATTCAAGAAAGGATCAATGAAAACCCAGAAAGAAATGATCAAACACAGGAGAGAATGACATGAAATGAGTTTCACTTTTGTTTTTTTTGTTTTTTTTTTGTTTTTAGATTTTTGGTGCTTTGAAAACTACATCAACTGATGATGAGGGAGATCATGAAATCATTTTTCATGTTTTCCCATGGTTTCTTTGTAATTTTGTGCAAATTTGTCTATATTTTTGTTGTTCCTGAACTTCTTATGTAAACCAGCTCTGATACTAGACTCTTGACTCTTCAGAATTGCATGACTGTCCAAGCTTTTCTTTTGGATTATAATGTACTAATCACTGAATAAGTGAAGGGCTTCAGGCTGCTCAAGCTCACTGTGAAAGCTAACCAATGGTTTGTTTGCTCTAAATGTTATCCCTCAAAGTAGGAGGATTTTGAAGCAGTTAGTTATTCTATGATTTAAGCATAAAGGAAATTTACAAAAACCAACCACCAAAAAAATAACAATGAATGAATGTAAACAAAAGTTGTTTCCTGATCCCTTTTCTGAGTGAAAATGTGCATAATAGCTAGCAAGCATTTGGCTGGTTTCCATAGCACAATATATATATATATGCTTTTTCACAGAATAAATACAAAACCATGCCATGCTCGACATGAACAACTTAATGATTCTCAATTGGAATTGTCAACAGTGTGATATACTTACCTCTTCTAGAATGCAGCTCATACTAATAAGTAATAACACCAGGACTTTACCCATCTGGTTCATCCTGGACTTATTAATAAATGGCTTTAAGCCCAAATTATAAAAAAAAAACAGTACCTTCTTCTAGAATGCAGCTCTTACTAATAACACCACATCCCCTATCTGTGGATTAATATATACACTGATCAGAGAATGACCAACCCCCCTTGTATCCAAGGTGTCATAACATATAGCCCTGACCTGATATCATGCTATTTACTCCAAAATCAACCTGACATTAAAGAAGCCATTGATTTAACCCGCTCATCCAGTTTAGAGCCTGCACGAAAACTAAAAAGACCACCAGATTGCAACCTAACAATCAAACAACAATAAAGTTCATAAACGCTATATATGATCTTTCTTCTTCACCAGAGAGCTCAAACACGGATACCAGCTTTCAATGCATTACCACAGGTGGCATTCCTCTGGTTGTTTCATTTTAGTTTTTTATTTGTCGACCAATACAAATGTCATCATCATCCATAAATGCTACATCCTTGATGCCACACTGGTCCTAGGAGTTGTCTAGTAAGATATTTGATATCTTCATCTTTCTGTACTGACAAAATCTGAAACGGTTTAGAAAAGCAAAGCAATCCACACTCTGCTGCGTAGAAAAGGAGACCTAAATTTTGGTAAATTGAAATCCAAACTAAATGCTCACCCCTGAAAACCAGTCAAAAGCTCTTCAAAGGCGGGAGCCATGCCGATCAATACTGCCCTCCCTTTTTGCCCGCCATCCTTTTGCCTCATCCTCTGATGAAGTAAACTATTACATTGTCACTACCTTGTCTCAAATCTGCCAGTTTTCGCTTCAAAGTGTGGATAGTCGTCATGTTCTTCTGCTCATGCCGTTGACACAACCAATCTCAAACCTCCTTCCGGATGTCTACAAATTTTATACTATCTGTCATGTCTGAATCCAGAGAATTTGTAATCCAAGAAATCACCATAGAACTTGCTTTTTCCCAAGCTGCCGCCCGCATCAGATCCTTCCTGTCGGGCTTCTTCACCACGCTCTTTCTCAAGCTGCAACCCACATCAGATCCTTCCTGTCGGGCTTCTCCACAACCCTTCGTGACAAGGCCATGTATGTTCTTCGCCTTCAAACTTATAACCATACTCCATTTTCAGCTTGTGAATCCTGTGCCCCCTACGAATTTTGGAACTAGAAGCTACGCTGGTTGTTCAGAAGGGTGTAATTTATACAGAGGATCAGTGTCACTCATGCTCTTTTCCGACTTGGCTGCTCGATTTTAGGCTGATTAAGACCTAATCTTGCTCTGATACCAACATGGATTGTAAGTGTAAGATTTGTGAAGAAGAAATAACTAGTGGAAGACGTCGAGAAGCAGAGGCAGGAAACGACGAAAGAATTGATATCAATCTTATATAACTAACGACATTCTTAAATATAGTACGTATCAAGAGGGGAAAATAAGAACAAAATAAAGATTACATAATATCTTAACTAACCTGATCTAGATAAAGAAATCACAACAAATTAGAATCCCTCCCTTAAAATAGGAAACTGTGATACATATATAATGTAAACTAAACTCTATATTCCATCACCCCCGCAAGGTGCAGGGGATCGAGATCGCCAAACCTAGGTAATGCTCTGGAGCCCATACCCATCCTCACCAGTTGATCTATGTACTCTATACTTGGTAAAGCTTTAGTCATCATATCTGCAACTTGTGTGGCCGTAGGTGTGTACATTAGTTGTACAAGTGTGATATCCCTGAGGTTTATCTCCCACATCGATTGTAGCGGAGAAATAACCACTTCTTATATGGGTGGGGATACCTCTCCTTGTTGTAAGGTCTTTTAAGTGGGAATGACCCCTTCATAAACAAAATTATGAGCTATGAAAAAGCGAACAATATCACAACAGTGGGATAGTGAGTTGTTACATTGGTACAGAGCTAGACCTAGGTCGGTGTGTTGGACCCCAACTACAATGTTAATATATTTGTGGAAAGGGGTGAGCAACCACAGCTCAATAGGCAGCGACTGTCATCAATGAGATTGCTCAAAACATTTGAAAAATCATAATGACATTTCCAAAACAGTAAGAGGGAGAGCATATTCAATATACAGAGTGGAACGCACAGGTTCCCAAATCAGAGACATTCATAGTTCATAAACAGAAGGGGACACTAGCACAAAACATAACACTCAGAAAGGGCCGGAGACCCATGGATCTAACAG
This sequence comes from Limonium bicolor, assembly GCA_023374045.1. NCBI lineage: Eukaryota > Viridiplantae > Streptophyta > Magnoliopsida > Caryophyllales > Plumbaginaceae > Limonium > Limonium bicolor. The sequence goes on along the minus strand of CM041779.1, from coordinate 132,818,466 downwards.
ATCCCTCGGTAATGCAGAAGAAAAGTCTAGGTCCCAAAATAGATAGATTGCAAAACAGATGCAAAGTTGCATTCAAACATGCCCAAAACACTTAGGAATCAGTAGTACAGACTTAGGGGAGTATAACCCCGCAAACGGATTGCAAAACAGAGCTCGGACGAATATACTGGGCAAAATCAGAAGGTTGTCCGAACATGTGTCTGAACGTCCATGTTCGGACATAAGTCGAGACTCAAAAGCGAAAATAGACAAATGTCCGAACATCAATGTTCTGACACAATTCGAGACTCAAAACTAGAGATGTTCGGACTTATGTCCGGACGTCGAAGTTCGGACAAGTTACGAGAAATCCATTTGTGGTGGCTTCCGAACATGTGTCCAAACATCAATGTTCGGACACAAGTTGAACTGAAATCAGAAGAAAACAGGAGGGGTGTCTGGACATATGTTCGGACATACAAGTTTGGACACATGCCGAGACTTGTAGTCCAGACTCGGCCTCGCACTCTGTCCAAACATCAATGATCGGACAGATGTTCGGACACGGTTTAAAACTCAAAAATCAGAAGCGTCCAAACGCACTGTCCGAACATGGACAGACGTTCGGATAAATGTTCGGACGTTGCAGAAACAACAATTCAGAGCAGCGTAAACCACCACGAACATCATCAAAATTAACACCAAAATTAGCACAAGTTACAGAATTCAGAAGGCAATAGACTGGGGGATTTAAGCAACCAAAATGCAGCCAAAACATTGTCAAAACAGCTTTGAAACCGTACACACAAATCAGAATTCAAGCCTCGCAAACTAGTTCCTTACGGGCGAACTTCCACATCGAATCGAGTAACCATCAACCTCAGATTGATGCACATAAACTCTCAAATCTGTAGCAATCCACAGCCCCGCACAATCCACCAGCCAAGCGAAACCAACAACCACTGATTCAACAATCCAGAGTTCCAACATCATAAAAACAGAGGGAGAAAACAACACTGGAACACAAAATCTGAGAATCCCAAACCTGGAATCGAGAAGGGGAATGCATAGAACGGCAGCAACAATCATAATCCGGAGCAAAGATCACCAACCACAGCACTCACAATGACAACAGAGAAATGAACTTGGGAGAGAAAGGGAGAAGAACTGTCGCTAGCTTTAAAGAAACTGACGACGCTCCAACTAGCAAAAAATTGACAGGATTAAAAGATCGTGGAAGAGAAATAAGAAGACTTACTTATTATAAATAAAATTATTTCTTAATTAATTAGCAGTGAAAGGACTTCCTTGCCCTCGGCTTCCTTAGAAATTCCACGTAAGTCTCACTGACATAAAGAAAAAGAAGTCCAACCTTAGAATAAAATGTAAACCGACTTAATGTAACACAAGGTACAAATGCGGGTTATAACATTACCTCCCCCTTAAAAGGAATTTCGTCCTCGAAATTTAACATACCTTACTGCTTGAATAGAGAGGAAACTTGGCACGCAGCTCATCCTCAAGCTCCCAAGTCGCCTCACGCTCTGACTGATCGAACCACTGGACCTTGACCATAGGCAGGGTCTTACTATGGAGTCGACGCACATCCCTGGCTAAAATACAAGTGGGTACCGCCTCATAACTGAAGTCCTCACGAAGATGAAGCTGGCTATAGTCGATCACATGCGACGGGTCATGCAGATACTTCATTAACATCAAAGCATGGAAGACATTATGAATTGCTGCTAAAGATGGAGGCAAGGCTAGACGATACGCCACTGGTTCAATCCTCTCTAGAATCTCAAACGGACCCATAAACCTCGGACTGAGCTTCCCACGCTTCCCGAATCGGACAACGCCTCTGACTGGAGATACGCTCAGGTAGACATGATCCCCAACCTCAAACTCAAGCAGTCGTCGCCTTTGATCTGCATAACACTTCTACCTACTCTGAGCAACCAACAAACACTCTCAGATCATCCGGATCTTCTCTACAGCGCCCTGAACCAGCTCAGGTCCAACCAATACTCTCTCCTTCAGGTCACCCCAACAGATGGGAGACCTGCACCTCCTACCATACAACACTTCAAACGGGGCCATACCGATGCTCGATTGAAAGCTATTGTTGTAGGAAAACTCAATCAGAGTCACATGCTGATCCCAGCTACCTCCAAAGTCCAGCACACATGCGCGCAGCATGTCCTCTAGGACCTGATTCGTCCTCTTCGTCTGGCCATCCGACTAAGGATGATAAGTTGAGCTGAAAGACAGATTCGTGCCCAAGGCCTTATGTAGGCTATGCCAAAATCTCGACACAAAATGCGGATCTCAATCAGACACTATAGAAGCTGGAACGCCGTGAAGTCTGACTATCTCATCCAGATACAAACGAGTCCAACGCTCCAGACCAAAGGTCTTCCTGACCGACAGAAAATAAGCAGACTTCGACAGTCTGTCGACAATCACCCAAATCGTGTCACACCCTGAAGACGTCCTAGGCAATCCCATCACAAAGTACATCCCCACACTCTCCCACTTCCACTCAGAAATGAGAAGAGGCTGAAGTAGATCAGCTGGTCTCTGATGCTCAGCCTTCACCTGTTGGCAGGTCTGGTATCTCGAAACGAAATATGAGATCTCTCACTTCATCACAGGCCACCAGAATGACTCCCTAAGGTCCTGGTACATCTTCACACCTCCCGGGTGTACCGAGTATGGAGCTCCATGAGCCTCCAACAAGATCTATCTGCGCAATACTCTATTTGTAGGCATACACACTCTGCCCCTGAATCGAAGACAACCACCGTCAGACACCCTGAAGTCCTACTCCTGATCAGTAGACAACCTCTCATGAATCTGGCACAACTCAGAATCTGACTCCTGACCGGCCTTGATCCTGTCAATCAACGAATGCTGAACCTGAAGCGCAGCTATCATACCAGCACTGTCTGACCTGACAACCTAGATACCCATACGCTGCAACTCAAGGGCTGATCTCTACACTCCTGACAACGCACAGGCAACACCCGGAGCTCCTCTCCGACTCAACGCTTCAACAACCTCATTCACTCTACCGGGATGGTAGAGGATCCCCAAATCATAGTCGTGAAGCAGCTCCAACCACCTCCTCTGTCTCAAGTTCAGCTCCTTCTGAGTGAACAAGTACTTGAGACACTTGTGGTCCGTGTAAACCTTACACGAAGCTCCATACTAATAGTGTCTCCAGATCTTTAGCACAAACATAACGGCAGTAAGCTCTAGATCATGGGTAGGGTAGTTCTTCTCATATGGCTTAAGCTGACGAGAGCCATAAGCCACTACCTTACCCTGCTGCATCAGAACACATCCAAGTCCCTTATGGGACGCATCACAGAAGACCTCAAATCTATCAGTCCCGGAAGGCAAGGTCAAGACAGGAGCGGTAGTCAATCTCTTCTTAATCTTTTGAAAGCTCTATTCACAAGCCTTGCTCCACTCGTACTTAACCTCCTTTCTCAACAGACAAGTCAAAGGGGAAACTATCTTGGAAAAGACCTCAACTAACTTCCTGTAGTAGCCAGCTAACCCCAAAAAACTACGGATCTCAGCAACATTCGTGGGCCTCGTTCACTCCATCACAACTCTAATCTTCTTAGGATCCACTGAGATACCATCCTTCGAGACTACATGCCCCAAGAAAACCACTCGGTCTAGCCAGAACTCACACTTATTCAATTTAGCATACAACTCACGCTCCCTCAATGTATGCAGAGCGATCTCAAGTGCTCCTCTACACTTTTGGAATACACCAAGGTGTCATCAATAAAGACTACTAAGAACTGGTCTAAGTAGGGTTTGAACACCCGGTTCATCATGTCCATAAACACTGATGGAGCATTAGTCAACCCAAACGGCATGACTGGGAACTCGTAATGCCCATAATGAGTCCTGAATGTAGACTTAGGTAGATCCTCGGCCTTAATCCTCCACTGATGGTAGCCTGAACGAAGATCAATCTTCAAGAACACTGTGGCGCCCGCCAACTGGTCAAACAGATCATCGATGCGTGAAAAGGGATAACGATTCTTGATGGTCACCTTGTTCAACTCCCTATAGTCGATACAAAGCCTGAAGGTGCCATCCTTCTTCTTCACGAAAAGCACTGGCGCTCCCCAGGGCGAGATGCTAGGGTGAATGAAGCCCTTATCCAAAAACTTCTACAGTTGGACTTAGCTCCTTAAGCTCCACCAGACTCATACAATAGGGGGCCTTAGAGATGGGCTGAGTCCCTAGCGCTAAGTCTATGGTGAACTCCACCTCACGATCCAGTGGGAGTCTTGGCACATCATCCTAGAAGACCTCAGAAAACACTTTGACAACTGGGATACTCTCCAAGATGGCTCCCTCACGAATGTCGGACAGAGAGCATCGATATCCTTGGCAGCCCTTCCTCAAGAAGCTAGCTTCCTGCATCGCCGACACCAACACAGGCGAGCAGGGAACTGAATTCCCAGAGAAAACAAAATAGGGCTCTCCCGGCAACTCAAACACAACTCTTCTAGCTGCACAATCTATATGGGCATGGTGCTCTGCTAGCCAATCCATGCCCAGAATCACATCAAAGTAGACCATCTGCATCGGGATGAGGTCAGCACACAAAGTCTTGTCCCGAACTACTACGGGACAAGCTCTACAAACAGAATCCAATACACAAGGAGCAACACCACTTAAGGGACTATTAACACACAATTCCACAACACTAAGCACAATAGACAGTCCAAGTTTACCCACTAAGTCAGAGCAAATAAACGAATGCGTCGCTCTAGAATCAAACAAACAAAAGACATCCTAAGAGTGGATTTGGAGGATACCTGAGATGACACGATCATCAACACGATCGTGCTCTTCTGCCATCGCATACACACGGGCCCCCGCCTGAGGCTTCTTCTGATCGGTCCTCGCCCCTGAATCTGAACCGGTGCCTCCGCCTCTTGAACCTCTGCCAGAAGCCTGGGGGCACTAAGCAATCCTATGCTCCATCAACCCGCACTTAAAGTAGACCCCCGTCTTCTTGTAGCACTCCCTACCAGAATGGGAGTGGCCACAAGACCCAGACGATGATAACGAAGAAGCTCCTCTACGGTCTCCATACGACTACTTCTTCTGAGGGGGAGAAGACTCCTTCTTCTAAGGCTCATCGGCCTGCTGCTTCCTCTTCTGGCCTCTGCCAGACTATCTACCTCTAATATCCGCGTCCACCAGCAATGCCACATCCATCACATCTCTGAAGGTCCTGTGATGTAAGGGTGTCACAGAAGACCTGATGTCCGGCCTCAACCCGCTCTCAAACTTCCTGGCCTTCCTATACTCATCAGGTTCAGGAGCGTACTTCAAGAGGGTAACAAACTTCCTCACGTACTCCTCCACCGACATGTCTCTGCCCTGGCAAAAACAGTAGTACTCATTGATCTTCTGATCCTTGTACACGTCTAGGTAGAACTGCTTGTTGAACTCCAAGAAGAACTGCTCCCAGGTCCATGGCTGAGTGTGCTTACCCATTACCATCTTCCACCACTCATTCGCCTCCTCTTGAAGAGTAAGGTGGCAAAGTCCACCTTCTGGTTCTCCTCCGAACCCATAACCCTCAACAGATCCTCCATCTCGGATATCCAATGACTGGCCTTCTGGGGTTCACCACAGCCGTCAAAAGTAGGCGGCTTGAGCTTCATAAATTCCTGGAGAGTCTTGACATTACGGCCTCCGGCTGCCTCTGCCCCAGCTAGGCCTGCAGCGCCACCACCCGCTCCTCCACCAGCTCCCCCGCCAGCTGCAGCCGCAGCCTGCATAAGCTGCGCCATGAACTGCAGCACCATCTCAGGAGGATCTCCCTGAGGGATAACTGGTGCTCTACGGGGTGGCATTCTATGAAACAACATTCCGAAACCAATCAGAAACCATCACAGACTCCACTTGACTGACATAACTGAACCCACACATTCAAACATACTCACAAACACCAAATAAATCCAAACATGGCTCTGATATCACTTAACGACCCTAAGTACGGTCTAAACTTAGGGTCGCCACACGCCGCATACTATATTACCTAAGCTACGCAAGGCTTTGATCCGAATTGCTCAAATAACCAAAGTAGAATTGATCAATAAATAGCAATGGTTTACAAGGTCTAAAATCAAAGTAAATACGAAAGGACTAACGCCCGAGGGCTACATATACTGAAGTTTGAGTAAATACATAAACTGGTAACAATATTCCAAAACAACTCATGTCCATAAAGCATAGACAGAAAAGGAAAAACTAAAGAACTCTCAAACTCAAGAGTCTCCAGCAATCAGTCAATCTGCAATGTTAATATATTTGTGGAAAAGGGAGAGCAACCATAGCTCAATAGGTAGCGACCATCATCAATGAGGTCACTCAAAACATTTGAAAACAGAAGCGGAAGCATAATATAATAATCACAATGACATTTCCAAAACAGTCAGAGGGAGATCATATTCAATATACAGAGTAGAACGCACAAGTTCCCAAATTAGAGACATTTAGAGTTCACAAACAAAAGGGGGCACTAGCACAAAGCATACCACTCAGAAAGGGCCGGAGACCTATAGATCTAACAAATCCCTAGGTAACGCGGAAATGACCAAAAGACCAAAGGGTTCGTCAACCCCACAGAACAGAATGGGAATAACCCAACACTCAGAAAGATGTCTATATGGTATACCACGGAATAGCTCGACCCAGCCATTCACGGCTCAGAAGTAAAGTCTAGGTCCCAAAAACAGATAGATTGCAAACAGATGCAAACTTGCATTCAAACACGTCCAAAACACTTAGGAATCAGTAGTACAGACTTAGGGGAGTATAACCCCGCAAACGGATTGTAAAATGGAGCTCGAACGAATGTACTGGGCAGAACTAGAAGGTTATCCGAACATGTGTCTGAACATCCATGTTCGGACACAAGTCGAGACTCAAAAGCGAAAATAGCCAAATGTCCAAACATGTGTCCGATCATCAATGTTTGGACACAATTCAAGACTCAAAACTAGAGATGTCCTGACTTATGTCTGGACGTCGAAGTTCGGAAAAGTTACGAGAAATCCATTCATGGTGGCTTCCGAACATGTGTCCAAACATCAATGTTCGGACACAAGTTAAACTGAAATTAGAAGAAAACGGGAGGGGTGTCCGGACATATGTTCGGACATACAAGTTTGGACACATGCAGAGAATTGTAGTCCAGACCCGTCCTCGCACTCTGTCCGAACATCAATGTTTGGACAGATGTTTGGACACCGTTTAAAACTCAAAAATCAGAAGCACCCAAATGCACTGTCCGAACATACATGTTCGGACAGACGTTCGGACAAACGTTCGGACGTTGCAGAAACAGCAATTCAGAATAGCGTAAACCACCACGAACATCATCAAAATTAACACCAAAATTAGCGCAAGTTACAGAATTCAGAAGACAACAGACTGTGGGGGTTTAAGCAACCAAAATGCAGCCAAAACGTTGTCAAAACAACATTGAAACCGTACACACAAATCATAATTCAAGCCTCGCAAACTAGTTCCCCACGAGTGAACTTCCACATCGAATCGAGTAACCACCTACCTCCGATTGATGCGCAGAAACTCTCAAATCTATAGCAATCCACAGCCCCATACAATCCACTACCCAAACGAAACCAACAACCACTGATTCAACAATCCGGAGTTCCAACATCAGAAAAACAGAGGAGGGATAAAACAACACCGGAACACAAAATCTAAGAACCTCAAACCTTAAATCGAGAAGGGGAACGCACAAAACGGCGGAAACAAACACAATCCAGAGCAAAGATCACCAACTGCAGCACTCATAATGACAGCAGAGAAATGAACTTGGGAGAGAAAGGGAGAAGAACTGTCGCTCACTTTGAAGAAACTGACAATGCTCCAACTAGTAGAAAAATGACGGGATTAAAAGATCATGGGAGGGAAACAAGAAGACTTCCTTATTTTAAATAAAATTATTTAGCTTAATTAATTAGCAGTGAAAGGACTTCCTTGCCCTCGGCTTCCTCAGAAATTCCACGTAAGTCCCACTGACATAAAACAAAGTAGTCTAACTTTAGAATAAAATGTAAACCGACTTAATGTAACCCAAGGTACAAATGTGGGTTATAACACTACCCCTAAATTTTGAGCCAAAAACACTATCGAAAAATGCTTGAACATCTTAGTCCGAGGGCAGTTCGTACCCACAGACATCACGTCCGGGGTCCCGGATGTCCTGTCCGAAACCACGGATGCCCCCAGACGGTGGCGGGACAATTTAGTTTTGAATTTTAGGATTTTTCTAATTCATGTCCGGGGTCATTTATAATTCCTGTCCGGGCCCAAGTGACCCCAGACCCTTTGAAATTTTTAACTTTTGCAAATTTGAACTTTTTGTATAATTAGGTTAATTAGAGTCCGTGGCCACAAAAATTTTAAAATATGACCTAATTTGGCTCTCGAAACCCTAGATTATGTAATTTTAATTTCCACTTTCAATTTCAGTAAAAAAATGTCATAAAACATAAAAATAGATAAGCATGCACACTTAGGTTAAATCAACTTTATAATAAGCCGTTAATGACATAAGTAGAGGAAAAAAACTTAGAAGGGTAGTGAAAGTAATTTGAACCCGAAAAAGTTATATACCAGGCCCCGAACCCGAACTCTAACCTTCCTAATTTATCGTAGGTTAAAATTAGGTGGTGACTCATAATAGATTCTAGTGGGCTAACCCTTGCTTTAATAATTGTATTTTTTGTTAACATAGTTATTAAGCTTAGGTTATAAGTGGACCTAGAACCTAATGAGATCCTAATCAACTCAATCAACATAAGATAATTTTCGTAAAACTCCGGGCTCGCAGACAGGTGACTCTATTGGATATTTTAATCTTAATTTTAACTTGTTTAATTTTAAGATAAGAGGGCTTAACTCGAAAATATCCTTTACGACTTTTATTGTATTGTTTGATATACTTTCGTGTGCACTTTTATTTTCCACAACTATGCATCATATGAGAGCGAGGATCCACGCAAACCAATTCCACCAAGGACCCACATTAGGTGGCCCCTGTCAAAGACTCATACCTTTTAGGTGATGTGAATAAGTGGGTAAAAGAGGAGGATGTCGTGTAACCACATCCCCTTAATACCTGGGCTTTGGCTCCTAGCATCTCTATGGCAATATCCTTACTGAGCCCAAGATTTGGCCAGTCAAAGACCCAAGCGTAGACGCACACCTCGCGATGATGTGAAAAAAAGTAGGGATGCCTAAAGAGGATAGTGTGCAAACACTATCCCTTTGTGGTGACCAGGGCCCAAGCCCCAAGCACCTCTCCAAGTCGACCTGTACCCATTACAAATAGTCGCGTGGTGAGGACATGTTGAACTTGCATGTAAACCTTGTTTGCTTGTATGATCGGCCCATTACTAACCTTAGAAATTGATAGAAGCTTTCCTTACACCCGATTCAGCCCAACCTAAATTTTTGACTTTATTGTTGGTGGCCCAAGGGCCCAATTTGGTCTAAATAAGAAAGTCATTTGGGCTTCGACCCGGAAACCTAGGTCTATGTGATTTCCCTTCTGCCCAATCTAAATCATCCATTTAGATTTAGGCCCACGACAAAAGAGAATTCACTTGAATTTGAAATAACTCTAGACTTAAAAATCAATCATTCGAAATAAAGCCTTTTTCTTGAAATCTTTTTCCAGCCCAATAGCCCGTTCATATAATCTCTTCTGTCATTCGAAATAAAGCCTTTTTCTTGAAATCTTTTTCCAGCCCAATAGCCCGTTCATATAATCTCTTCTGGCCCGCGTGCCTCACTTATAGACTAAGGATATTTGGGCCCACACACCTAATTACCTTTTAGATATCATTCCACCCACGTGGCTCATTTCTAACCCAAACACTTTCTAGCCTAAGCGTCGCATTCTCAAAATATTCTGGCCCGAGTGTCGCATTCTTAAAACATTTTGGCCCAAGCGCCATATTCTCAAAACATTTCGGCCCATGGGCCACATTCTCAAAACATTCCGGCCCAAGTGTCATGTTCTCTAAGCATTTCGGCCCAAGTTCCACACTCACTACTCAGTGCATTCAGGCCCTAGTGCCTATTCACAAATCAGTTCCGCCCTAAGTGCCAATTCACATCTTAGAAACTATTAAGGCCTAATTGCCTCTTTCTTGAATCATTCCAGCTCATGTACCTCACTTTTTCAATTCAAGTCGTGTAGGCCCAAGTGCCTATCCACATTAATGAAACCATCTTGGGCCCAGTGCCTTTCTTATAGTTTGCATAGATTCAGACTCAAGTTCCTTATTCATCATTAAAAGTTCAGACTTTTCAAGAATTTGTTAGACCCATTTGTTGAGGACAAGAAAAAGAAGAAGGAAATGATTATGGTCGTCTCTACATCTTTCCGATACTACATCATTAGACAAATTGACAACATTCGAGATCTACAGATGGTCTAGGAATCTATGCATCTTCTTTCATTACATTCATCATCACATGGATTTGCAAATACAAGTTGTTGTGAAAGCTAACTTCCAAAGTTTTCAAAGAATGAATGTTTTTTTAACATATTTGGCCATCACTAATAAGAAGCATTAATTTTGTTAAATCAGCTTCTTCACAAAAATGACTTTTTCAAGTCCAAGACTTTCAAATGTCTTTTGTGACTTGGTTTCATTTCCCGGTGATGGAACACAAAGACTTGTCTTTTGTTTCTAAAAAGTTGAATGTGCTCTACCCAAACACCACAATTCATTCCAAAACCTCCACACTGCCCACAAAACGGTTCGAAGCACAAATTTGTGAAATCATTATCACAATCACCTCAAAGGCACCAAACAAACAGTTCCCAACACAAAATGATTCAAAAGTTTGTCAAAAACCCCAAGTTAATACTACGGGTAATTTGAGTTAAGGTTCGTTCAATTTAAATTGTCGTTTAAACGTATGAACAAATCTCTCCGAGTGAAAATTCGTGAGAATGTCATGAGTAGAAAAACCATGAGTGAATGAATGTGTCATTTTTACACGTCTCTGGTGAGGCCACACACAAAGGTGAGGTAAACGGTATAACTTTGACCGAAGGAGATAATTTGTAGATTTACTCATAGACATGTGAAAAATAACAAAGAATAAATACACAACTATCAGGAATGACAAAGCACCTAGGTACCACATCACATAGCAAAAAAGCTTGTGAAACCCTAACGTTAAACCCTAGGCACCCCGTTAAGGCTTTCATATATCTCCCTTTTTGAAACATTAAGCTTCGCAAATGAGCTAGCCCGTGTTGAATGTCTGACCCAGTGACCAAAGGAAGTGAGGGCCCGACTCTTGGATGATGTTTTCACTAGTCCAGAAGAAGCGATGTTGCTACAAGCATGATGAAATGACCCGTAAATGGTACCAAAGTGACACATGATCCAAAGAGCTCACATCAAAATATCTCTGAAAGTTCGAAGCCGAGAGACATAAGAACCTCAAAGACAAATTCAAGAAATGATAAAAAGAGCAAATCTGAAAGGCGTCAAAAATCCGAATATCAACAACAAGATAAATGATGTAGAGGACAACTTCAACGTTCAAAGTCCAAAGTTAGAAAGCAAAGTAAACAAAAGTAGCTGAATGACCTCAAGGCGAGAAAGGCAAATCTAGAGAAGGTGCAAGTTACAGCTTCGGTCACTCCTAAGCTCTAAATATCCCAATATATCCTTCCATGGTCCCGTTGTCTTTCATCATACCCCGTGGCCCCGTAATAATTTGATAGGATCGGGGTGCTGACCGAGTAGGTCTGAGGTGTTAGTCTCAGACCAACTCTGCATGGAGACAAGTATTTGCCAAAGATAATAACGTGGAAGCTTTTGTATAAAACTTAACAAGACATGATTTTGCTTGAATTGAAATTCAAATTGAATTACAACCTAACTTCCTATCTTGGGATTAGACAGAGGTAGTTTGTCTAATCCAACACTCGTTATACTCTAGAAGTAGATCAACACATATTAAGGAGTAAGGGAGTGTTTGTGTGCTCTATAGGAAATAAATTCCTAAGCTAAAGTGACTAAGTCACACTAAGATCTCTCGAAAATGAATTCTCTCTCAAACAATATTTACTCTTCTAAAAGCTAATCGGGATGCACACCCTATATTTGACAGATTGTGTGTTTATATAAGCTAGAAAAACTACTAAGCTTTGAGTGCTAAACTAGGAGTGATGAGTTGCCCAAGTTTTGGACTGGACTTGCTCTTCCACGGTCTCCTCAACGCGAGTCTTCACGTTTCCACTTTTCTCGGAGACGACAGGTTTGGTATATCTCTGTGTGTGTCAAGTCCTGACCGGGGACAACCGAAGAAAGGAGAAATTTCTCTACAACGCTACTCGGACTGGGAAGATCTTGTGGGCTAAGTATCTCTATAGTGCTACTTCCACTGAGGGGGCATCATCTGAAAAACAAGGATACAACAAAATTCCCCCTTTTTACTGATGATGGCAAACTTAGTGTGTCCAGCGGATGTACCTGAAAATATCATAAAGGAGAGCAGATCAACTATCTCGGGAGAATAACTCACTGTTTGCTCCCCCTTAAATATATATTCCCCCTTAAGAAAAATGCGATTAAAAGAACTGATAAGCTAGAGCATTTAACCAATAATAATCTACTTAGCAAAATATAAAATCAATCCACACCAGTCGAGGCCTTTAGAGGCACTCATTGTTCACACATAGTAACCCGCATAAACCAGCCGCAGGATACACTACTTCCCCCGTTTGCCAACATCAGGGGAAACACACGAGCAATATTCAAAAACATAGTAAAATTGCCTTATAGAGCAACCAGAGAAAAATAGTTTGAAACCAAAAAATATCAGAGAGATAAGCAACCTAGTCAACTACTGGTTAGGAGGGAGTGGGGAAGGAGTTAGACACCTTCTTGTTCCTCTCCTTTATTGTCAGCCATCGCACCATCTTCCCCCGTAATCTTAGCACTTCCAAGATCATTCGCAGCTGCAAGCGCTTCAATGAAATCTCTCTGAACTCCTAGACTAAGTGCTTGACACCGCCTTCGAAAATGTCCATCGTCTTTTTGTGGTTCTCGTTCAAGACATCGATGAGCATATCGACCTTCAAAATCAATGAGGACATAGTTTCCTCAAGAGCCTGAACTCTTTCAGTTAGAGTTGTTGTATCGGCTGTGAGAGTTGGTTTGGGAGCAGGAAGTTTCTTGGAGGACTGAGTTGGTTTGGGGATAGACTTGACCTGGAAGGAGGGGGTCTTGTTGTATAAAATTTGACCTAAAATGTCAGTTTAGTGATACGGCTGGCTTTGATAAGTGCGGAATTTATCTATATTTCTATGCTTATTGGTTTATATGATAAACTCCTTACTTATATGCTTAATTATGTTAAATGTTTAGATTATTCCTCACATGCGGTTTTATAACTAAAGCAGGTAAAAAAACTGAAGAAAATGGTCTAAATACATATATCAAGAGATTAAGAATGAAGACTCGGACCATGAGAACGGATGTACTGATTGAATTTAATCAGTCGGATTGATAGTCTGGAGCTGCAAAACTTATTCACGTGGATTGCATTCACATATGCATGCATGTGGGATGTTGGGCTGAATTGATTGATTATAGGCCGCTGGAGTCTTCCGTGCACATACGACACTTGATGGGCCGACAAACAAAGGCGTAAAGTTTCGCCCATTCACATGTGAAGGAGGATGGATTGGACCGACAGAAGAGAATTGGGCACACCATTTGGACTTCTTGGTGGACCAATCATTAGGAGATTGATGGACTGCACTGCATTAATGATCACATAAGGATGGGAGCAGTCCTGTCCACCTGGGCCGACAGACTCCCGAGGCGCAGACATTGAGGCGCTTGAACGAAACATGGGCTGGGGAGCAGCAACATATCCATGCACATACATATAATTCGAATGAGCAGCGTATTACTATATATATTCGTATATGCATACGAATCGGATGATCTTCAACATTACAATACGACACGAGACAGAACAATCGGATCCCTAGTTATAACAGCACAACCGTCGAGTTCAGAGACAGAAAAAGGGGAGATTACCAGACAGTTCTGACATATTGGAGCAGAAGCTAGAGATCGGATTCGTCATCGTCCCACAATTAGATGGTGTTTTCTAATCTCTTAATTATTGTTATTATTTCTTTGTCTCCCATGTCTGAATAGTTATTAGAATCCTTGTTTGCTATGGACAACTAGTTTATTATTTTTCTTCCTGAGTTGTTAAATACAAATTCTATACAGATTGTAGTTTTATTCCTAGTTATTATTGATTTCTCTTGTGATTAATTATTGCTTGAGTTTTTTTGGTATGAATTGCTTACAAGTGAGAACCGTGGCATTCATTAGACCATAGGAATATTACCAGTGAAACTACAGATGGCAATTCCTGGGGATTAGCTGTCTAGAAACCAGATGAATCGTTAACGCTACTAGTTAATTTGTAAATTCATAACAAGAGTTAGGATTTGGGAATTGCTAATAAGGATCTGTCTTGCGGGGGACTGGTTTTAGATTAATTTAGATCTGAGGCTACAATCTAGAATTTAGAAAACACTGAGGAAGGGAATTGATAAACTAGGGAGAAGTAGTACACCAGGATTCATCTTTTAGATTTATTAGAAACTCACTTTTAATTATTTTTATTTTAGTTTATTTAATTTCTGCAATCAAACCCCCAATTTTATTATTGTTATTTTTCCGTCAGCTTATTAGTTAGATTAGAGTAGAGATTAAACTAGACACTACCTCCTTGGTTCGATAACCTAGAGAATACTACCTAGGAAAACTTGCTACGACAGACCAGTATACTTGCTGCAATACGTTTCATACCGTACAGGCTTGGGAGGGGTTAAGGATTATATTGTAGTGAGTGAGGACTTTGGGAATCCAGAAAACATACCCTAGAGAGTGTCGGGCAGAGGAGACAGTAAATGTAATGTGAAGTAACATGAGCTGGGGTAGGTTGATCCTTTTGTGGTGAATTAAACAATACATGATTGCTAAATCGAGAGGACGGACAAACTGATTACCTTCTTTTCGTGGCAGAAGGTTTTTGATGACAATAGTGTGAAGCATCTGATGAATGTTGGACAGAGTGGGTCGGTCTAAGAATGACCAACGCGACTATTAGGCAGAAAGAAATCATAAACCTTTTGGGCTGCAACAAAGTCAAGTTCAGGAGACACGATCATAGAATTCCAAACCAGAGGTGGGAATGGCTAAGTGACTAGCTATTGTGTTTGAATCTAAGATAAGAGCAGTTTCATGTACCTCCGTCATCAACTTACCCTTTCGGATGACACAATTTTGATAAAACTCGTAGGACTCCACCTCATGATAGGTTTGAATTCCATAGAACAGGTGAATCCAGTTTTGAAAATGGAGCATTTCTTCGAACATAGTGAAACCCATCGAGTTTAACCAGTCAAGATCAAGAAGTTTGCCATTGACGATATTTCTTGATGCGGTAGAGTCATCACTTGGTGAGGAATATACTGCACTGAAATGCCCCGTAATTAAAAATAGTGATTAATTAGGCTAATAAATAATTTAGAAGCTTAATTAAGTCTAAATAATCATAAGGGAACAAATCCCGAAGAAAACGGATCTTTAAAACGGTTTAAAAACATTACCGAACCTTAAAGCACGTTTTTCGAGGTAACCAGGAAAACGTGTCTTTAAGCGGGTCAAATAGACTCGTAATAATTTTGGTCAACTAAATAATCATTAATAAATATTAGTGAAGCTTTATAACCAATAAAATCAATAAAACGAGAGATTAGTAAAAACTGTCAAAAACGGGAACTTGTGGGGTAGAAATATAAATAACACAAACTTATGTGTCCAATAATGTAAAAAGAAATTTTTAAAACCCCTATGGGTCTGTGTGTGGTCCGATTTTAAGGCCCCCTCACACCCTCTCTTTATTTCTCCTTTTTACTCACAAAAGACAAAAACATTTACAAATCAAAAAGTAACCTATACTACCCCACTCTCACTCTCTCTCTCCCACTCATTTCCTCCTCCACGTACAGACCCCATCTTCTCCTCTCTGATTTTCTTTCTTTCTTCCTCTGCAAATCGATAACAATGGGAGCTTAAGAAAAACAACACAAAACTCTACTTCTCTCTTCTTGTAACCTCCTCTAAGCTCTTCCAAAAATTATAAAAACTACACCATTGGAATCCTCTCATCAAGAGCTACGTTTCTATCTTTCCGAAATTCGAAAAGAGCAACTTTCGTTTTCATGGGTATGTCCCATTTGGAGCTTCAACACCACCATTAGAAGCCCCTCCTTCTCCTTATTCTTTTGAGGTAAAAATATCCCCCAAAACTCCATCTTTTTCTAGCCTTAAAAGCAAAACGAAATGTGAAGTTAAACTTTGGTTGCTCCTCTTGTGCCCAGCCGAGTTTGGCTTGTTGAAGGAGTTGGAAATCTTGTTCTTGAACCACTCCAAGCTTCATTTGCACTCTTGGAAGGTAATACAATTTCTAAACCCTAGAAACCTACATTAAAAGCTTAAATGAGGATTAGTGTTTGTTTTAGTATTGAAGCAAGTATATAAATGTTGGTAGTGTTAGAGGAACTGGGATTACAAATCGGTAGAGAGAAGGAAAGAGGAAGAAGCAAGAGGAACAAGAAAATCTAAAAGGAAAACAAGGTAAGAATGCTCATTGTGTAGCCTTGTATATAATTGTATATGTAACAGATTTTAGAAATGAAAATGTGTATTGCAAAATGGTAGTTGGTAGGAGAGTGATGTGTAAGAGAATATAAGCATTTTGAATCTTTAAAAGACATTTGAAAACTATTGAAACCTAGATGGGAATTGAATGTAGTGTGCAGGAATTTCTAATGTTGTTAGAGTGGTATTTGGGTATGAGTGATTGAACATATTTGCATTGGCTTTAAACAGGTGGGATAGATCATTTACCTGAGTGAAACAATGTGGTGAGAATGTAAGATTTTAGGGGAGGTTATGTCAAAATTTATCTAGGATTAGAACACTTAAGAAAACTAGAAACTAGGTGAAATTATGTGTTGTAACAGATTTTAATTGGAGCTGTTTAGTTGGTAGGTTAGGAGAGATAACTAGTGTATTGTAAACTCTAGGAATGACATTATAAGAGAGAGTTAAAGAGGAGGAAGGTAAGAGCTAAAATCTATTGTAAGTGCTGAAATGAGAAGTTAAAGAAATAGGTGAGTGAATTAGTATAAAAGGGTGTAGCATATTAGTAATGGATTTAACATGATTAGGTGACTAATTAGGTGCTAAAATACGTAGGATTAAGTGTAGAAACAATGGAGGATTAATATGACAAAGTTAGGAGTGTAACAGATGTAGAAAATGTAAAAACTGCCAAACTTGTAGCAGGGTCCGGGACCTACCTCCTGTACAAGGACCCGGACCAGGGGGTAAAAAGAGGTCGAGAGTAACAGCAGGTGGTGGTCCGGGACTTAGGTCCCATACAAGGACCCGGACCACCCCTGTAAAAGAGGTCGAGAGTTTTTGCAAGTTAAGGTCCGGGACTTACCTCTGGTAAGAGGACCCGGACCATGGGGTGAATTTAAGTCGAGAGTTTCTTCAAGTTTGGGTCCGGGACTTGACCCCTGTACAAGGTCCCGGACCATACCCTTAAAACAGGCCGAGAGTTAGACCATGAGGTGGTCCGGGACTTAAGACCTGGATAAGGTCCCGGACCAACCTAAAATTGTAAAACTAAGTGCACCAAATGGGTATTAAGGTAAGAAAGTGGATGGTAATGATAGTACAAGATAATTAGGACTTAATTAAGGATGTTTAAAGGTCATTAAGAGTATAAACAAGTTGTAAGACTAAGCAAGAGTAAGTGAACCATATGTAAGTATAAGAAATGTAAAGGTATAATAAGTATGAGTTAGGAAACAAAAGAGTAATCGTGTTTGGTTAACGATAGGTAGATTAATCATTCAACTGTATGTATATAATAGGATTTGATTTGTGAACACCAGAGGAACGTTGGGATACAAGCACGACGGTGAACGGTATGAATTCCTCATGCCCCGTATGCTATCTTGGTTACTCTGATTTGTGTGTTGTGTGCTAATTGATCACCAAATAAGATAATGCACGAATCGGAGTTATCATGCTTACATGGTGAATATGTAGTGCTGTATTTTTGATATCTTCTTTAATTCTTAGTTTGTATAATTCATGAAATGTATGAATGAAATGAATGTGTGTATGTATGATGTGTTGCATTGTGACCGAATATGTTTATGATTGGACTTCTAACTGTTCCTAACAAGCTAACCCATCTAACCTAAAATGGTAATTAAATTGGAATGAGTAGAAGTCCGATATAGTTTCTGCCACGCGTGAGGATGAGGAGACACAAGAGGTTGGATCCGATTCCTGACTCTTAAACTGGTCCGCGGCCCAAATCCTTCAGTGGGTAGCATCCCGGATTGGTGAGTCAAGTAAATCCCGGTGGTGGGACGGTGTAGTCCCCAGGGCCGGAGGTCCCGACGACTTAACTTGAGAATAAGTAAGTAAACAAGAATGAGTAAGAAAAGTAAATGAAAGTAAGTAAGTATAGTAAGAGTAAGTAATGTATGATGAGTAAAAGAGTAAAAGCATTCCGATTAACCCGGATGCATAATTTGGCTAACCTTGTGAAGGTAAGTAAGATGTGTGTTGTTGTATTGCTGCCTGGATTTGTATAATGTATTGTATGAGTATGATTGTTGAATGCAAAGCATGTATGTATGAAAGTAATGAATCGCATGTATAGTGGACGTCAAATAGTCGGCGTGCCCTAGCTAGCACGCGGTATATGCGAAGTTTATACTCAGCTTTTGCTGAGCCCCTTGGGGCAATGTTTTTAATATGAACGCAGGTACTCGTGAAGGATGAAGATGTTGAGGACTTAGCTCCATTTCTTTATCTTCTTTTTGTTGTAAACATTGAATTGTGATTGGTGTACTAAGTAGTACACGGCTGTAGTTTTTGATTAGCCGGTGTACCATGGGGTACACCTTTTTGGACATAGAAGGGATGGAGCATTGGTATAGATGAGTAGTAGGTAAACTCATTCTTTTGGAAACTTGGAAATGATGTAATTGTATATACTTTACATACTCGGTAATTCGGTAATGTAGGAATGTTGTCTTTTGTATTCAGTATGCGTTATAGTAGCTCAGTATATTATGTTCATCAGACCGTGACGGTAAGTATGAGCAGCCTAGCTAGCTGTATGGGCGGTTAGCGGCATTGTTTCACTCGCCGTAGTAAGTAGTAGTAATTCCGCTGTGAACTCGTAGGATTAACAGGACGATTAGACGGTAAGCATAGGATTAGCGGTTGGGGTGTTACAAAAAGTGGTATCAGAGCGTAGTTACGCTCTGATGTCCATAGTACCGAGCATAGGGGAATACCGAGTTAGGATTTCAACCGTCTTAAGACGGATACTTAGAAACCTAACTAGGAACTACCGTTATTAATAACGGATACCATTGACGTTCTTAGGAACGATACCTTGCTTTAATTCCAAGACCTTTCAGTCGTGTCTTGCGGAGCCTAATATAGCTGTTAAATATTCAGATGTCAGGAAGAGGCCGAGGCCAAGGTAGAGGCGAAGCCTCTGATGGAACCGGCGCGCAGACGATAGCTGAGATCGTCGCCGCCACGGTAGCACAGATGCTACCGCAAGTGATACAAGCTATGCAACAAACCCGCAAAACCAACAAACTCAAACGGGGCCAATCCCTCCCCCGCCACCCAGAGAAGTAAACTGGGTAAAAGCTATCGCAGATCTCCGTCCTCCATGCTTTAGAGGCGAGAGCGATCCGGCAAAACTAGAAGCTTACATCTCCGAAATGGAGACCGCATTTGAGACCCTCGAAGCTCCTGCTGGAGTTCGAGTGAGAGTAGCTGCTTACTATCTCAAGGATGCTACTATGGATTGGTGGAAGCTTGTCAAACACGAGTATGTCGACGACCCCACCTTTGATTGGGAGTCCTTTGTCGCTATCCTCCGTTCCAAATACTACCCCGAACATGTGAAAACCAAGAAAAGGCTAGAGCTGGATGCCTTGAGAATGACAGAGAAGATGTCTGTCGACGAGTACTACCGCACCTTCACTTTCATTCTTCGTCTCCTTCCCGACCTAGGATACACCGGCCAGGTGTTGGTCGATCGCTTCTATGGCGGTCTGAGCCATCGCCTTCGGTACGGTATGGGCTACACTCGATTTACCTCCCTCCAGGTAAATATCGGTTAACCCTTAGTATCAATTCAATTCCTTAAATTCTTTGAATTCCTTGAATCTTTTCCCTATCTTTTCTTCAATAAGAATCCCGGCTAATACCTGAGATTTCAGGAGTGTTATCACGCGGCTTCTCGCGTTGAAATCACTTGCCAATTAAGGGATGAAGAGACCGGATGAAGAGACCGCGCTGAAGCGCAAGGCCAACAACAAAAACACCAGTACTGAGGAGCAGAACCAGGGGAAGAGCTGGAAAAAGAAGAAGGGGAATTTCTTTCAGCAATCCCAAAAGAAATCCCCAAGTGAGAGCAGTGCCCATGCTGAGCAGGGCAAACCAGTTGAGCTTCTTCAACTTGGTTATTCGGCACCGGTGGCAGCAAAGCCACTGAGATCACACCCACCTAAGGGTAAACTTCTAATCTAATTCGCATTCGCATAAGTAATATATCTAGTATACCCACGCACACATGTGCTAACCCTCCAACCTCAGGTTCTTGCTCCGGACCCGCCAAAACCTTCTCCGACGGCCGCACCTATGTGTGCAGGAAATGCAACCAGGACCATCCTGGTAAGGACTGTTACGGGAGAGAAATCAAGTGCTACAATTGCCAGAAGCTAGGACACACAGCCAACAAGTGCCCGGAGAATGGGAAGCCAAAGGGGAATTTCCAAAACTACAAGCAAAGAGAAGGCAAGGAGGTTGCATCTGGCGATGCACCGACCCAGCAGGCACCACAGGGACAGGGATCCCGGGGACCTCAGAGGGGTGCACCTCAGAGGCAGCCTGTCCTTCATGTCATTGACCATGACGGGTCCGGTTCCAAGTCCGGCCCAGGTAATTAACCTAAACCTTTAATCCTTGAAGTAGCATGACTAAGTAGTAGAGTAATTATTTGAGTGAATGCATGAGTAATGAATTGAAGTGTGTATTGAGCATGAAATGGAGTAGTTGAAACTAGTACTCACCGTAGATGAAATTTGTAACCATAGGAAGCTTTAGTATCTGTTATCCGATACCGGTAAACCTGAATCAAGAAGAGATCGACATCACCAATCACTACTACACCAGCGAGCAGTGTCAGGCCATCCGACCAGGTATGATTTTATTAAAGGGATACCTGACACCCAAGGCACAAACTGCTATCATCCGACGATGCAACGAGCTAGGAGCGGGTCAAGGAGGATTTTATACACCCGAATTCCCCGGTGGAGCGAAGATGAAGCTGAAGATGATGTGCTTGGGAAAGGATTGGAATCCTTATACCAAGACATACCAGGAGACACGAACACAAGATGGAGCGACGCCACCGACAATACCCCCAGAATTTCAGACACTTGTCACGCAAGCAGTAGAACTTGCACAACAATGCGAACATGAACCGATCCCCGCACTTGAAGCGGACCTCTGTATTGTCAACTTCTATGAGAAAGGAGGACGACTTGGGTTACACCAAGATAAGGACGAGACAGCGGAATCTCTTGAACAAGGAGTGCCCGTAGTGTCTTGGTCCATTGGTGATGATGCCGTATTTATGTATAGCGAGCAGAAGCGTGTGGACCTCGCACAGAAATTGGTATTGAGATCAGGAGATGTCCTAATCATGGGTGGAAACTCTAGGTTGCTGTATCACGGTATCAACAAGATCAAGCTGAATACAGCACCACCGGCAATAATCAATGCCACACACATGAAACCAGGACGCCTGAACCTTACCTTTAGGAAGTATTAAATTTATAGTATCATGTAATGTATTAGTAACGTGTATTAGAGACACTGTTGTATGATGGATGGTTTATCAATAAAGAGCAGTGTTGATTTAAATTCCACTTGTGTCCACCATCAATACTTATCCAATTGTGACTTCAATAGGTTGTGGGCTCGGTACCGAAGGTAACCTGAGCATCCTCACCGAAGCATAAGCCGGCAGAAGCGGCACCATCTTAATGGGAATCTTCCCAGTGAATGGCATTGATGCCAATGTATTATTCGACTCCGGCGCCTCTCACACCTTCGTATCACCCTCCTTTGTGAAGAGGTTGAAGCTAGATGCGGATGAGCTACCGAACTTCATGGTTACTCTCCCATTGAAGGAGCGAGTAAAGTGTACCAGATATTACCAATCAGCCACCATCGAAATAAAAAACGAAGCGTTTCCCATTTCCTTCATCGAATTCAATGGATTGGGATTCGACTTAATTATTGGAATGAATTGGTTGGAGCGGCACAAGGGTAGAATCCTCTGCGCCGAGCATCGATTGCTGCTCAAGAGTCCTTCTGGGGTTACGGTATCTTACCGCCAGAGACCGAGAGAGCCTTCAACCACACTCATATCTGCCATGGCTATGTACCGGGAGCTCAGAAAGGGCCAAGAAGTATACCCGTGTTATGTGCAAGACCTGGAGAGAGATCCAGAGTTCAGTGACGAAGTACCCATTGTATCTGAATTTTCCGATGTATTCCCTAAGGAGCTACCCGGCATGCCACCACCGAGAGCAGTAGAATTTGAGATTGACCTTTTGCCAGGTACCGGTCCCATTGCTAGGGCACCGTACCGCATGGCACCTGCGGAAATGACAGAATTGAAAGAGCAGTTACGTGACTTACTAGACAAAGGGTTTATACGCCCGAGCTATCACCCTGGGGAGCACCGGTCCTCTTTGTGAAGAAGAAGGACGGTAGCCTCCGCCTTTGTATTGACTACCGCGAGCTGAATGCGGTCACAGTCAAGAATAAATACCCATTGCCACGCATCGACCACCTATTCGACCAGCTGAAAGGAGCATCAGTCTTCTCCAAGATCGACCTCCGTTCTGGGTATCATCAGATTGCAATCAAGGAACAAGACATTGAGAAAACGACATTCCGTACTAGATATGGCCACTATGAATTCACGGTGATGCCATTCGGTTTGTCAAATGCACCAGCTAAATTCATGGACCTCATGAACCGTTTATTCAGTGAACAGTTGGACACTTCAGTTGTTGTCTTCATCGACGACATACTTGTATATTCAAAATCAGTAGAGGAACATGAAACCCACTTGAGGAAAGTGCTAGAGACACTGCGCGAGAACCAGCTGTATGCGAAGTTCTCCAAATGCGAGTTTTGGCTTGATCAGGTATCATTCCTTGGACATGTCATCTCGAGCGCAGGTATCTCGGTTGACCCTTCTAAGATAGAAGCTGTACGATCATGGCCTAGACCTAAGACTGTTACCGACATTCGGAGCTTTCTTGGTCTAGCCGGTACTACCGAAGATTTGTAAGGGACTTCTCGAAAGTCGCTAAGCCCATGACTACACTGATGAAGAAAGATGCACCGTTTGTATGGACAGACGAGTGCGAGCTATCATTTAAGAGCCTTAAAGACTCATTGACCTCAGTGCCCATCCTTACTCTTCTAGAGGGCACAGAGGGATTTGAGGTGTATTGTGATGCATCAGGCAAGGGAATGGGATGCGTACTCATGCAGCATGGCAAGGTTGTTGCTTATGCCTCTCGCCAGCTGAAAAAGCATGAGGAGAATTACCCAACTCACGACTTAGAGTTAGGAGCCATTGTCTTCGCCTTGAAGATATGGCGACACTATCTCTATGGGGTAAGCATCACCATCTACTCCGACCATAAGAGCTTACAGTATGTATTCACGCAGAAAGAACTGAATCTGAGACAGAGAAGATGGATGGAATTTCTTTCAGACTATGACATCGACTTACAGTATAAGGAAGGGAAGGCAAACGTTGTAGCCGACGCCCTGAGCCGTCGAGCACACTCGCTCCATTCGCTACTCGCTTCTTCTAGCTTGGTTGACGTGGTGCGAGACGCTCAGTTGAGCGACCCTTACCTAACCGAAATCAGACAAAAGATCGAGAATGGTACATTTGAGAAGAAAAAGTATGACTTCAAGCTACATAAAGATGGTTTGATTCGGTTGAATGGCAGGCTATGCGTTCCCCGAAGCAATGCTGAGCTAAGGGATCGTATCCTGCGAGAGTCACATAGTTCTACATTATCAGTCCATCCAGGAGCCTCCAAGATGTACAAAGACATGAAGAGGTACTTCTGGTGGTCTGGAATGAAATTAGATGTGACAGAATTCGTATTGAGATGCTTAACGTGCCAGAAGGTAAAATTCGAACATCGTAGACCAGGCGGAATGGTACAATCGATGCCAGTTCCGGAGTGGAAATTTCATGATATCTCCATGGATTTTGTTGTAGGACTCCCACCTGCCAGGGGAGGACTCAACATGATCTGGGTTGTAGTTGATCGCCTTACCAAGGTCGCCAGATTCATACCGATGAAGGACACCTGGAAGGTAGTGAAGCTAGCTGAGCTGTTCGATAAGGAGATTATCAGACACCACGGAGTCCCGAAAACCATAGTATCTGATCGCGACACCAGATTTCTTTCGAGATACTGGAGAGCTACACGGGAAGCGCTGGGTACAGAATTGAAGTGAGTACCGCCTTCCATCCTCAGACCGACGGTTAGACAGAAGGACCATCCAGACATTGGAGGACATGCTTCGGGCATGTGCCTTAGACTTTCAGGGGAGTTGGTTAGATAAGCTTCATCTTATCGAGTTCTCGTATAATAATAGTTATCACGCCTCGATTAAGATGTCGCCTTTCCAAGCTCTATACAGTAGACCTTGCCGTACACCTTTATGTTGGGATGAGTCAAGCGAAGCGGTCATCATAGGACCGGAATATCTTGAGCAAGTGCAAGCTGAAGTTCAGCAGATTCGAGCTAATATGAAGGCAGCCCAGGATAGACAGAAATCCTATGCGGATGTGAGACGACGCGACCTTGAGTTCGCAGTGGGCGACCAAGTGTTCTTGCGCGTTTCACCTATGAAGGGTGTCTTCCGTTTTGGCCAGAAGGGCAAGCTGAGCCCAAAATTTGTAGGGTCGTATGCTATCACCGAGAGAGTTGGAGCTGTAGCCTACAGGTTGGCATTACCTGAGGACTTGGGACGTGTCCATGATGTATTTCATGTGTCACAATTCAAGAAGTACATTGCTGATCCTTCTCATATCTTAGAGCCTGAGAGACTATCTATCGAGCCGACCATGAGATATGTTGAAACCCCAGTGAGAATCCTTGATAGGAAGACCAGAGACACTCGCCATAAGTCTATACGAATGGTGAAGGTCTTATGGTCAAACCATGATGTCGAAGAAGCGACATGGGAGCTGGAAGATGCCATGAAGGCTAAGTACCCACAGTTATTCATAGACTAGTTAGTCTAGTATGTAGTATATGGGTACGGGTCGTACCCCTTTTAAGGGGGTAGAGCCCTTTTGCTTTTGCAATTCGGGGTAAGCATTGCATTTTGTATGGCACATGTAGTGCAAGTGAATTCGGTATGTATGTGTATGTATGTGCAATGTGTAGTGAATGATGTGTATGTGCAATGTATGGTGTATTGGTGTAATGTGTATTGTGAATGGTAATGGTGTATTGTGTATTGTGGAATGACATGAATGAGAATGATGGATTGTGTACGTGAATTGTGTATGTTGTTGAATCGTGTATGCTTGCAATGTGGAATAAAGTGAACACCTCATAGGTGGTAGTAAGACACATTATGGCAATTGGTTGCCTAATGAGTAGAATTACTTAAACTATTAACCTTGAGCAACTTTGAGGGCAAAGTTTCTTAAGGGGGGTAGATTGAAATGCCCCGTAATTAAAAATAGTGATTAATTAGGCTAATAAATAATTTAGAAGCTTAATTAAGTCTAAATAATCATAAGGGAACAAATCCCGAAGAAAACGGATCTTTAAAACGGTTTAAAAACATTACCAAACCTTAAAGCACGTTTTTCGAGGTAACCGGGAAAACGTGTCTTTAAGTGGGTCAAATAGACTCGTAATAATTTTGGTCAACTAAATAATCATTAATAAATATTAGTGAAGCTTTATAACCAATAAAATCAATAAAACGAGAGATTAGTAAAACTGTCAAAAACGGGAACTTGTGGGGTAGAAATATAAATAACACAAACTTATGTGTCCAATAACGTAAAAAGAAATTTTTAAAACCCCTATGGGTCTGTGTGTGGTCCGATTTTAAGGCCCCCTCACACCCTCTCTTTATTTCTCCTTTTACTCACAAAGACAAAAACATTTACAAATCAAAAAGTAACCTATACTACCCCACTCCCACTCTTCTCTCCCACTCATTTCCTCCTCCACGTACAGACCCCATCTTCTCCTCTCTGATTTCTTCTTTTCTTCCTCTGCAAATCGATAACAATGGGAGCTTAAGAAAAACAACAAAAAACTCTACTTCTCTCTTCTTGTAACCCCTCTAAGCTCTTCCAAAAATTATAAAAACTACACCATTGGAATCCTCTCATCAAGAGCTACGTTTCTATCTTTCCGAAATTCGAAAAGAGCAACTTTCGTTTTCATGGGTATGTCCCATTTGGAGCTTCAACACCACCATTAGAAGCCCCTCCTTCTCCTTATTCTTTGAGGTAAAAATATCCCCCAAAACTCCATCTTTTTCTAGCCTTAAAAGCAAAACGAAATGTGAAGTTAAACTTTGGTTGCTCCTCTTGTGCCCAGCCGAGTTTGGCTTGTTGAAGGAGTTGGAAATCTTGTTCTTGAACCACTCCAAGCTTCATTTGCACTCTTGGAAGGTAATACAATTTCTAAACCCTAGAAACCTACATTAAAAGCTTAAATGAGGATTAGTGTTTGTTTTAGTATTGAAGCAAATATATAAATGTTGGTAGTGTTAGAGGAACTGGGATTACAAATCGGTAGAGAGAGGAAAGAGGAAGAAGCAAGAGGAACAAGAAAATCTAAAAGGAAAACAAGGTAAGAATGCTCATTGTGTAGCCTTGTATATATTGTATATGTAACAGATTTTAGAAATGAAAATGTGTATTGCAAAATGGTAGTTGGTAGGAGAGTGATGTGTAAGAGAATATAAGCATTTTGAATCTTTAAAAGACGTTTGAAAACTATTGAAACCTAGATGGGAATTGAATGTAGTGTGCAGGAATTTCTAATGTTGTTAGAGTGGTATTTGGGTATGAGTGATTGAACATATTTGCATTGGCTTTAAACAGGTGGGATAGATCATTTACCTGAGTGAAACAATGTTGGTGAGAATGTAAGATTTTAGGGGAGGTTATGTAAAATTTATCTAGGGATTAGACAACACTAAGAAAACTAGAAACTAGGTGAATTATGTGTTGTAACAGATTTAATTGGAGCTGTTTAGTTGGTAGGTTAGGAGAGATAAACTCGTGTATTGTAAACTCTAGGAATGACAATATAGAGAGAGTTAAAGAGGAGGAAGGTAAGAGCTAAAATCATTGTAAGTGCTGAAATGAGAATGAGAAGTTAAAAAGAATAGGTGAGTGAATTAGTATAAAAGGGGTGTAGCATATTATAATGATTTAAACATGATTAGGTGACTAATTAGGTGCTAAAATACGTAGGATTAAGTGTAGAAACAATGGAGGATTAATATGACAAAGTTAGGAGTGTAACAGATGTAGAAAAATGTAAAAACTGCCAATAGTAGCAGGGTCCGGGACCTACAACCTGTACAAGGACCGGACCAGGGGGTAAAAAGAGGTCGAGAGTAACAGCAGTGGTGGTCCGGGACTTAGGTCCCATACAAGGACCCGGACCACCCCTGTAAAAGAGGTCGAGAGTTTTTGCAAGTTAAGGTCCGGGACTTACCTCTGTAAGAGGACCCGGACCATGGGGTGAATTTAAGTCAGAGTTCTTTCAAGTTTGGGTCCGGGACTTGACCCCTGTACAAGGTCCCGGACCATACCCTTAAAACAGGCCGAGAGTTAGACCATGAGGTGGTCCGGGACTTAAGACCTGGACAAGGTCCCGGACCAACCTAAAATTGTAAAACTAAGTGCACCAAATGGGTATTAAGGTAAGAAAGTGGATGGTAATGATAGTACAAGATAATTAGGACTTAATTAAGGATGTTTAAAGGTCATTAAGAGTATAAACAAGTTGTAAGACTAAGCAAGAGTAAGTGAACCATATGTAAGTATAAGAAATGTAAAGGTATAATAAGTATGAGTTAGGAAACAAAAGAGTAATCGTGTTTGGTTAACGATAGGTAGATTAATCATTCAACTGTATGTATATAATAGGATTTGATTTGTGAACACCAGAGGAACGTTGGGATACAAGCACGACGGTGAACGGTATGAATTCCTCATGCCCCGTATGCTATCTTGGTTACTCTGATTGGTGTGTTGTGTGCTAATTGATCACCAAATAAGATAAATGCACGAATCGGAGTTATCATGCTTACATGTGAATATGTAGTGCTGTATATTGTTGTATATCTTCTTTAATTATTAGTTTGTATAATTCATGAAATGTATGAATGAAATGAATGTGTGTATGTATGATGTGTTGCATTGTGACCGAATATGTTTATGATTGGACTTCTAACTTGTTCCTAACAAGCTAACCCATCTAACCTAAAATGGTAATTAAATTGGAATGAGTAGAAGTTCGATATAGTTTCGGCCACGCGTGAGGATGAGGAGACACAAGAGGTTGGATCCGATTCCTGACTCTTAAACTGGTCCGCAGCCCAAATCCCTTCAGTGGGTAGCATCCCGGATTAATGAGTCAAGTAAATCCCGGAGGTGGGACGGTGTAGTCCCCAGGGCCGGAGGTCCCGACGACTTAACTTGAGAATAAGTAAGTAAACAAGAATGAGTAAGAAAAGTAAATGAAAGTAAGTAAGTATAGTAAGAGTAAGTAATGTATGATGAGTAAAAGAGTAAAAGCATTCCGATTAACCCGGATGCATAATTTGGCTAGGGCTGCCCATGGTAGGTTAACCGTCTTATTCGGTTAACCGCTTTCGGTTAACCGGGTCTTCGGTTTTCTAAAATCCAATTCCATTACCATTCCATGTAGATCGGTTAACCGGATTCGGTTAACCGTTTAATTCAGTTTTTTAAAATCCGATTCCATTACCATTCCGTTTAGACCGGTTAACCTTAAGTTCGGTTCGGTTTTATCGGTTAACCTTGTAACCGTGTATTTTTTTTTATCGATGAGAATCATATCATTAATATTATAATACAACATTGATCATTCACATAAATCATGAGTGACAAATCAAACACATGTAACCTAAAATATAATATTGTGCATATTCCCTCAATAGTTAACATTAATTACTATATAAGATGAACTTTAATATTTGAAGATTTTGATTGTTTATATAATCGGTTAACCACGGTTAACCGAGCGGTTAACCGTTCTGGAAAATTCAATACCGTTACCGAAACTGAAACCGGTCAATTTACACGGTTCGGTTAACCATACCACAAGAAACGGTACGGTTAACCTGAAAACAGGTACGGTTCACTTCGGTTTCGGTTGGATACCGCGGTTTCGGCATTTTTTGGGCAGCCCTAAATTTGGCTAACCTTGTGAAGGTAAGTAAGATGTGTGCTGTTGTATTGCTGCCTGGATTTGTATAATGTATTGTATAAGTATGATTGTTGAATGCAAAGCATGTATGTATGAAAGTAATGAATCGCATGTATAGTGGACGTCAAATAGTCGGCGTGCCCTAGCTAGCACGCGGTATATGCGGAGTTTATACGCAGCTTTTGCTGAGCCCCTTGGGGCAATGTTTTTAATATGAACGCAGGTACTCGTGAAGGATGAAGATGCTGAGGACTTAGCTCCATTTCTTTATCTTCTTTTTGTTGTAAACATTGAATTGTGATTGGTGTACTAAGTAGTACACGGCTGTAGTTTTTGATTAGCCGGTGTACCATGGGGTACACCTTTTTGGACATAGAAGGGATGGAGCATTGGTATAGATGAGTAGTAGGTAAACTCATTCTTTTAGAAACTTGGAAATGATGTAATTGTATATACTTTACATACTCGGTAATTCGGTAATGTAGGAATGTTGTCTTTTGTATTCAGTATGCGTTATAGTAGCTCGGTATATTATGTTCATCAGACCGTGACTGTAAGTATGAGCAGCCTAGCTAGCCGTATGGGCGGTTAGCGGCATTGTTTCACCCGCCGTAGTAAGTAGTAGTAATTCCGCTGCAAACTCGTAGGATTAACAGGACGATTAGACGGTAAGCATAGGATTAGCGGTTGGGGTGTTACATGCACTTTGGATATCGATGAGACCGAGTCTTGGAGGAGGTGGTGGAACTGATTCTGATCGAGGACCCAACCGCTTTCGAGTTAAGGTGATTCTGGTGTCCGAGTCGGCCTGATTTGAGGAGTTAGTTGCTAACAAGATTTTTGTAGGGTAAAGAATGTACAAAAATGAATCAAATAATAAAAAAATCCTACAACTCTACTACGGGTAGCAAAAATCCCGGCCGGAATATAGTGTAAGTAAACTATGACCAAGAGTATCGAACCCTAGGGACTTAGTAGAAAATTAGTCCTAATCCTAGTAATTGCCTATTCTAAATAGGGGGAAATGAATAATAATTCAAATTAGAAAAAACTAACTAAAGATCTAACTAAATGGAGTATTTGCAATGATTAGTCCTAGGTTCGAGATTACAATCAACCTAAGTACCAATATGATCACAAATTTAATTACAAGACTCGAATTTAACAAAACAAGTGAACGCGCCGGATGTCCTGTCAGACAGAAGATGCTAGGCGCGTTCACAGACTTTGAATGCGCCAGATGTCCTGTCGGACATCAGATGCTAGACGCGTTCACAGACTTTGAATGCGCCGGACATCAGACATCTGGCAGTACACCCGGCATGTTCAAGTTGTCAATTATATTTCCAGTTTTGGATCTGACAATAAGAAACTCACTACCTATTGTTCAATCGAGCATATTTCATGCCGCGAAACGAACAAGATAGTGAGGGAAAATGGGGTAAATTCAACAATCTTAAGTGTTGCTTCCACTGATGCGTAGAAGACAACGGTAAAGATTCACTAAGACTTCCTCTTTCCATTCCTACTCTTGACTGATAAATCTCAAGTAGAACCTTAAATGAGAAGAATAATCGATCAACATATTCAACTTTCAACTGACCGAATTCCTAATAAATGCTTGTATTTATATTGAAATGATCATATTATTTACAAAGAGGAATTCATCCCTAACCAAGAACAAACAAGGATTTCTACTTCACCATCCACACAAATGAAAAAAGGAATACAAAGGGGAGAAGGAGATTGGCCATAGCCTTAACCCGACAAGGATCTTCTCTTCTCTTCGCGTGGATGGATCCGTATAACTTCCTTGGACACCAACACTTGGGATGGATGCGAATTGGAGTGTGAATGGAGTGTATGGATATGTTGAAGTGCATTGAATTGTGCGGCCTCTCGGCCTATTTATAGACTTCAAAATCCTCATGTGCCGGGAGTCATTCCGGGTGAGGAGTACCCGGTACCACGTGCAAAATGTGTTGTTTAACAGTTAATTAAACCGCCAAATCCGCCTGAAAAAGGTGCTTGTGCCGGACATGGGATGCCCGACACCACACCCGACATCGGTTGGTATGCTAACGGTAAGTAACTGCTAACTTCTGGCGAACCGGGGCGACTTTTCAGTATGTGCCGGATGTCCTGCCGGACATTAGATGCTAGGCGCATTCACAGACTTTGAATGCGCCGGACACCAGACACCCGGCAGTACATCCGGTACACCTTCTGTTTTGCTCCAAACTTGTGCCGTGAACTGGACATCCGGCACCAAGCCCGGAACCACTTGGTCTTTTGATTAGAAATTTATTCCTTGCATGAAAACACACCAAACATAAGTTTAAACCTATATAATAGACTTTATATGCAAGATAATACAAAAACTATCTATTTTAACCTTATTTTCATAAATAATCTTATAATTATAACTAATACAATATGATAAGTCCGAGGCTTATCAAGGCCCTACACCTACCCCTTGCTAGTCCTCGAGCAAAACTTAATCAGCAAAGAATAACTACTTGTGCATAGAACAAATAACTATAATAATGACAACTAGATAAATCTTTCCTAACTACCCGACTCTAATTCACAAGCATCACTTAATCTTTCTTATTCCATCAAAAACATACTAATGGGTATAAAATAAAACATTCAATTTCAAAGACCGATAAAAAAACCTTTGGGCTATTTTGCATAAGGGAATCTATAGTCTTTCCTTTTTCCGGTTTCCTACATTCAGCCCTATTTTTCAAGGGTTTCTCAATGTGGCCAAGACCCTCATAAATGGCTTTGATGGTTCAGCCCTATTTTTCAAGGGTTTCTGAACATGACCATGATTTTTATTTAGAAATGGAAATTTAGGAATAAAACAAAAGGAAATACTCAGAGTGTTTCTTTATTCGGAGGTAATTTTTGTAACCTTATAGAATAATGCCTCATAATAATGCTTTTTTTTTGTAAGAAGATTTTTTTCTTTCTTTTTTTTTCTTCTTTTTTTCTCTTTTTTTTCATACGCAATCCCTATTTAAGATTTTCTCCCAAAATAATGTTCACTGTTTTGAAAGAGAAAGAAAAAACATTACCCAGAAGTAAATCAGAGATAAAAATAGAAGTAAGGTCATATACTCATGTTAATAAAGAGGATGAAGAAGTTAAAATAGAAGTCTAAAGGTCATTAGAAAGCTTACCTCTTGAGAGAACAAGCATTTATCCTTCCCTAATCTCACTTTATCAAAGACATGCAAAAAGCTTAGTAAAACATTGATAATACTCTCAACTTATAACACATTATTTATATATATAAACTCATTTTTTAATAATATATATATATATATATAATAAAATAATTTTTGAAGAGGGACCCCTGCCCTACACTTGGCAGGAACATTGTCCCCAGTGTTCAAACAAATAAAATGAAATAAGTGAAAATATAAAAATAAAAAAGAATATGAAAGAAATTACTTCCGAGATATGAAGATGATTGTATGTGTGAGGGGGCCCTACACTTAGCCTGTTGGCTACTTGGCGGAATGATCAGAGATCTTGGAAGAGATTGTGACAGATTTCGCATGCTCCCTTGGATTTAGTTGAGTCTGGGACGGGAGTTGACCAGACGGTCTAGGTTGAGCAAGAAGTTGCTGCATTTGCAACGACAACGACTTGTGCTCCTCGTGAATAGTCAAGATCTCTTCGTGAGCATCTTGGGCTTTGTTCACCAGAGCCGTCATCATATCGCGCAGCTCTACCATCTCGGCCTCTAAATGAGATGCGGGTTGGGATGGTCAGTTTGGTGCTCCACCATATGGAGTTTGCAAGAATGGCCTTTGACCTCCCTGGTAGCCGGCATGGTTTTGAAAGTTCTGAGAGGGTTGGCCCCCGTGCTGCCAAGGCTGCCTAAACACTGGGTTGTTGCTCACGTAGTTCTCTTCCTCGGGCGTTGTAAAGTCTTGTAATTCAGGGCCCTGGGCGTGTGGTTGTGCACTAACCACATTCGCCTGCTGAGGAAGAGAATTCATTGCCATTTGCTCCACAACCTTTTGCAGAGCACTCACCTTTGTCGATGTTTGAGCATTTGTTTCCAACAATTGCTCATAACTCGTCATTAAAGTGTCAAATTTGTTGTCACTCTTGCCCACTTGATATAAACCTGGGGTACCACCCCTTGATCCACCTGTGGCCCAATCATGAATTTCTTCACAGAGGGATTTGATCCCACTCAGAAATTGCTCTCCTGGCTTATTCAGAACATCAAAACCAAGGGAGGATAGTATCATAGTTTTACATTGGTTTACCAATCCTTTGTAGAACAAATGGGAAAGTTGTTCCTTGGTGAGGCCGTGGTGAGGACATGTTCGTAGCAACCCTTTGAATCTGTCCCAAGTCTCACAATGTTCTCCGATCCTGGTTGTTTGAAGTTGTAAATTTCGGTGATCATCTCCAGGGTGCGACTTGGTGGTAGGAATTTATCATAAAATTTGGTTGCCATGTCATCCCATGTGGAAATAGTACTTGGGGTCAGACTATGGTACCATTTGCTGGCAGCCCCTGTAAGGCTATGGGGAAAGAGGGAGAGACTTGTATATTGTAGGACAACGTCTGATGCAATCAGGCTATTGGTGTGCTGTAGAAATCTGGTTACGTGGAGCAAGGCCTCGTCTGGGCTTGAACCATCAAACATACCCAATTCTTTCACACAACGGATCTAATGATATGGCTTAAGTTTTTTCCACTCCTCGTATTCGTTTTGTGGGAGGAGAGGGAGGTTGATAGCAGGTTTCTGGCCTTGACTGAAAGGCCTGTTGATATTGCGGACGGTTGGTGTTGCCATTTCGCATGTTATATTTGATCCTAATAGTGTAGAAGATGTGTTTTGTTGGATTCTTTGTTGCCTCAAGGAACGAAGGAAAGGTCCTCTCGATCCCGGGATCGAAGTTAGATAAATCTTCAGGAAGACTATTCGATTGGAGAAGCATTCACCTTATATAACTTTAGGAGGAGCAAAACAAAACGTTATAATATTTTTAACAAATAAAAAAAAGAAAGAGAATATTACAAGTTATGTAAATAATTTTACGAAACTAAAGAAAAATAAAATTTAACGTGTCAGGCGTAGTGCCGGGAGTGACGCGTCCTGCATTGGACTTCCTCCAAATGTGTCGGGTTACCCTTACCCGGCATCACGCACAACATGTTCAAAATAGAAGAAGGAATAAATGCACGAACCAAAATTAAAGAATAAAGAATAGGGCGATCACCAATTTTAGGACTTGGACTAATTCCAAGTCCCCGGCAACAGCGCCATTTTGTTGACAAGATTTTTGTAGGATAAAGAATGTACAAAAATGAATCAAATAATAAAAGAATCCTACAACTCTACTACGGGTAGAAAAAATCCCTGTCGGAATGTAGTGTAAGTAAATTACGACCAAGAGTATCGAACCCTAGGGACTTAGTAGAAAATTAGTCATAATCCTAGTAATTGCCTATTCTAAATAAGGGGGGAAAATGAATAATAATTCAAATTAGAAAAAACCAACTAAAGATCTAACTAAATGGAGTATTTGCAATGATTAGTCCTAGGTTTGGGATTACAATCAACCTTAAGTATTAATATGATCACAAATTTAATTACAAGACTCGAATTTAACCAAGCAAGTGAACGCGCCGGATGTCCTACCGGACAGAAGATGCTAGGCGCGTTCACAGACTTTGAATGCGCCGGATGTCCTGCCATGCATCATATGCTAGGCGCGTTCACAGACTTTGAATAAGCCAGACATCAGACACCCGACAGTACACCCGACATGTTCAAGTTGTCAATTATATTTCCAGTTTCGGGTCTGACAATAGGAAACTCACTACCCATTGTTGAATCGAACATATTTCATGCCGCAAAACGAACAAGATAGTATGGGAAAATGGGGTAAATTCAACAATCTTAAGTGTTGCTCCCACTGATGTGCAGAAGACAACGGTAAATATTCACTAAGACTTCCTCTTTCCAATCCTACTCTTGACTGATAAATCTCAAGTAGAACCTTGAATGAGAAAAATAAGCGATCAACATATTCAACTTTCAACTGACTGAAATCCTAATAAACGCTTGTATTTATATTGAAATGATCATAGTGTTTACAAAGAGGAATTCATCCCTAACCAAGAACATACAAGGATTTCTACTTCACCATCCACACAAATGAAAGAAGGAATACAAAGGGGAGAAGGAGATTGGTCATAACCTTAACCCGACAAGGATCTTCTCTTCTCTTCACGTGGATGGATCCGTAGAATCTCCTTGGACACCAACACTTGGGATGGATGCGAATTGGAGTGTGAATGGAGTGTATGGATATGTTGAAGTGCGTTGAAATGTGCAGCCTTTCAGCGTATTTATAGACTTTAAAATCCTCATGTGTCGGGAGTCATGCCGGATGAGGAGTACCCGGCACCACGTGCAAAATGTGTTGTTTAACTGTTAATTAAACCGCCAAATCCGCCCGAAAAGGTGTTTGTGCCGGACATAGGATGCCCGGCACCACACCCGGCATCGGTTGGTATGCTAACGGTAATTAACTACTAACTTCTGGCGAACTTGAGCGACTTTTCAGTATGTGCCGGATGTCCTGCCGAACATCAGATGCTAGGCGCATTCATAGACTTTGAATGCGCCGGACACCAGACACCCGGCAGTACATCCGGCACACCTCCTGTTTTGCTCCAAACTTGTGCCGTGAACTGGACATCCGGCACCAAGCCCGGAACCACTTGGTCTTTTGATTAGAAATTCATTCCTTGCATGAAAAACACACCAAACATAAGTCTAAACTTATATAATAGACTTTATATGCAAGATAATACAAAAACTATCTATTTTAACCTTATTTTCATAAATAATTATATAATTCTAACTACTATAATATGATAAGTCTGAGGCTTATCATTAGTGCCGCTTCTTTTTTTGTCTTGCTTTGATATTGAGACCACAAGTGGGGGTGGAGGAGCCGGGATAGTCAGTGGAGGTCAAAGATGTCAAAAGGTTTTTGCATCTGGATCTGAGGTTTCTAGTAACGGGAGGATGTGGAGCAGTTGTTTTGGTATGGTGAAACTTTTTTGGCGGTGATGTTGCTTTGGAGCAACAGTTGGTGTAACATCAGTGCCAGGGTTTGCAAAAGGGTTTTCAGGATCGACAGTGGGAAAAAAGGTTCTAGATTTTCAGTAGGGTTTTGGACTGTTGTTTCAATGGAGCCAAATTGAATGGGTTCATGGGGTGGTGATTTAGTGATGGTGTCGGGTGTGGGTATATTTGGGGTTAGTGGAGGAGATGTTTTTTTCAGTTGGGGTGGGTGTGGCTTCTGATTTTTGTGGAGATAGTGTGGGTGAGGGATTGACGGAAAATGTTGGTTCGAGCATAAAAGTCGGGATAGGGGCGGTGATGGGCTGGGTGTCGATGGACATATCAGAAGCCATCAGAGTTAAGACGGATGTGGAGGCCGGAGTTTGTTTAGCTTGGAGGGCGGATAATTGGTTAATTAGAGCTTGGAGGAGATGTGGGTTTTGGGTGACGACAGGTGGTAACGCAGCATCAGAGGAGGTTGGAGGAAGGTTTTGGTTTTGGTTTGAGGCCATGGCTACGGAAGACAGAGTGTCGAGGTTGCAGAGAGGATCGGAGAAAAACGTAGGTCAGGATAGGTTAGTGAGGTAGAAGAGGTTTAATGTATAATGAGAATAACGTGTGAAAATAGGTTACCGGAATGTCAGAGACTAATTTTGTGATTGGGAGAGAAGATTGGTAGCGGATTGAGTGCCAGAGATTTCGTGGGCAAGTTTTTGTGAAATCAAACGAGAAAAAAACTTTTATGCTCTAGTGCTCTTTATTGACAGACATACTAGTTTATCAGACATACTCATGCATCTTACCCTAAAATGAAGGAACGAGAGAAGAAGATACTATCTTAGCTATGTCATACGAGTCATTCCAAGATGTGAACGCAGAGATTCATATGGACCAAGTTGTAGCGGCTTGGTGAATATGTGTGCAAGTTGATCAGTAGTGGGGACGTACTCTAGTTGTACCAGTCCTTTTTCAACGCAATCTCTTAGAAAGTGGTGACAGATTTCAATGTGTTTATTCCTGGAATGATGTACTGGATTTTTAGACAAAAGTCAATAGCACTATTGTTATCACAAAATATAGTAGTACAAGAAGTAGGTATTAAATAATCACGTAGTTGTTGAATCCATAGCATTTGCGCACAACAGGCAGCCGCAGAGACATATTCTGCTTCAACAGATGATAGTGCTACTGTATTCTGCTTCTTTGAGCTCCATGCTACTAGGCATAGGCCTAGAAATTGAGCAGTTCTAGACGTACTCTTCCTGTCTAACAAAGAACTTGCGAAATCAGAATCATTGTAACCGATTAATGTAAAATCAGGACTACTCGGGTACCAGAGGTACATGTCTTGAGTTCTTTTAAGGTAGCGAAATATTCGCTTCACACTCTGTAGGTGTGACTCTTTTGGGTTTGCTTGGAATCTTACGCAGATACATACTGCAAAAAGAATGTCAAGACGACTTGCTGTTAGGTATAGCAAAGAGCCTACCATACCTCGATATAAAGTTGCATCAACTGATATTCCTCCTTCATCAAGATGTGGTTTTTCAGTAGTAGACATTAGAGTGGGAGTCGACTTGGAGTCCTGCATCTTGTATTTAACAAGTAGCTCATGTATGTACTTTTGTTGATGAATTTGAATGCCATTTTCTTTCTGATTTATTTGAAGTCCCAGAAAGAATTTCAGTTCACTTAGTGCACTCATTTCAAATTTCTTGCTCATTAAATCAGAGAAAAACGAACATAATTCAAGAATGGAGAGCCATAGATAATATCGTCTACATAGATTTGAGCGATGAGTATGTCTTCACCTTTGGTGAGAGTAAACAGAGTTTTATCAACCTTACCTCGTATGAACCCATGAGATAGTAGATAAGACGAGAGATACTCATTCCATGCTCTTGGAGCCTGTTTCAACCCATATAGTGCTTTGTCTAACTTGTAGACATACTCTGGGTGAATTGGATCTTTGAATCCCGGAGGTTGAGCAACATAAACATCTCTGTCGATGTACCCATGTAAGAATGCAGCTTTGACATCCATTTGATATAGCACCGCGGTGAGCAGCATATGCCACGAGTATTTGAATTGCTTCAATTCGATCAACGAGAGCATAGGTTTCATCATAGTCAATTCCTTCTGCTTGAGCATATCCTTGAACTACAAGTCGAGCTTTGTTACGAGAGATATTTCCCTGGTCATCCAATTTATTGCAAAACACCCATTTTGTACCGATTGGTTTAAGGTTGGTTGGACACGGAACAAGTCGCCAAACGGAGTGGTGTTCCAGAGAGTGTAGTTCTTCTTGCATGGCTAAGATCCAGTCATGATCTCTTAAGGCTTGATGGATGTTTTTAGGTTCTATTGTGGAGATAAATGTATTAAAGGTGCAGAGGTTACAATGGACATCACTACGTGTTTGAATACCTATATCGAGGTCACTTAGGATTTGGTCAATTGGGTGAGCTGAGGCTTATTAAAACTTTCTTTTTTAGGTTGGTGTTTGAGATGAGGTGGTTTCAGGTGTATGGGGATCAGAAGTAGTAGGGTTGTTTAGGTGGTTGAGGTTCTGGATCGTCAGTGGGAATGAGAGAGGCATCTTTGAAGGAATCATCCGGCTCTTCATCACTGTCAGAGAAAGAGTCTGTCTGTAGTGGTGTTTGGGGAAATGGAAGAGTTGCAAAGGGTACTTCGATGAAAGTAGGGCCTGAGTTATCTTCATGGTTCACTTGTTGTTCATTTTCACAATCACAAGAGTTTGAGTGCTCCTCAAAACGTACATGAGGGCTTTCTTCGAGACATTGAGTACGTTTATTGAGTACTCTATAAGCTCGACTTTGTGACGAATACCCCAAGAAGAGCCCTTCATCACTTTTGGAGGCAAATTTACCCTGATCATCTTTTACATTATTGTGAATGAAACAGCGGCATCCAAAATGATGCAGAAGTCCTACTGAAGGCAGACGACCTCTGAGGATCTCATATAGGGTTTTACCAAGAAAAGGATGGATCAATGCCCTGTTTAGTATGTAAGCAATTGTGTTAATTGCTTCTGCCCAGTATGAGGCGGGTAAGCAACTGTCAATGAGCATGGTTCTTGTCATTTCTACAAGAGTATGATTTTTGCGTTCAACCACTCCATTCTATTGTGGAGTACGAACTACTGATGTCTGATGAGCTATTGCTTTTTACCTGTAGAACTCAGAAAACTGTGTATTACAAAACTCAGTGCCATTGTCAGTTCACAATGTTTTGACTGAGATAGACAATTTGTTAGTAATCATATGAAATAATGTTGCAAACTCAGAGAATGTTTCAGACTTGGTGCGAAGAAATAATACCCATGTCCAGTGCAAATAGTCATCAACAATAACTAGGACATATTTCTCATCACTTTTGCTTTAAATCCGCATAGGTCAACATAAATTCTTATGCAATAAATCTAATGGAGATGAGGTAGACATTTCAGGCTTACTTGGAAAGCTTTCCCTAGTATGTTTTCCTTGAACATAGGCAGAGCAGAGTGAGTCTGTCTGAAAGTTAATCTTGGGAAGTCTGATGACTAGATTACCATTTTTATTTTTATTTAGCGGTTTTCCATGAGCTTGACCCATGCGGGAGTGCCATAGGGACTGATTCTTATCCTGTACGCTAAGACAGAAAGTTCCATCTAGATTAGGATTTACAAGAGACAGCTTGTAAAGGCTATTCACCCTTATACCAGTAGCTTTCAGAACACCTGTATGTTCATCAAATATTTTACAGTCTGATGCCGAGAACAAGACAATGTTAGAGAGATGCTTAGAAGACTATGGCCTATACCATCTATAAAATTAACATTTTCTATTTTAAACAAGAAGGGATTACCAACGGTTCCAATACCAATGATTTCACCATGAGCATTATTGCCGAAAGTGACTCTTCCCCGTTATGATGAGAGAGAGTCGTGAACTTTTCAGGGTCTCCTGTCATATGCCTTGAACATCCACTATCCAAAAACCAAGAGTCATTGTCCACGGCTTTCTCTCCCTATAAAACAGTTATTGATTAGTCTTGGAAACCTAGACAAGCTTGGGTTCCCTCTTTGATGAATAAGAGTTGCTTTTATGCCTAGCTTTAGACAAAATATGTATGCGATGCATATTGAAGGACAAATCATGACCAAGCTTATGACATGAAGAGTGTGTATGTCCGTCATAACCACAATATCCACAAATAAAAAAAAGGAAGATGAACTTATTTCTTTTGCCAGTGAAATTTGTTTTCAAATTATTTTTTTTGAAGTTTTCTTCGGTGAAGATCGTTGGGTTTTGAAGCCATCTCGACCAAGTTTACCTTATCTTTGTTCTTCAGCCAGTGAGGGGGACTCGAAGAGGAAACCGAGTCCATTTGTGTACCTTATCTAGAAGTAGAACAATACAA
This sequence comes from Limonium bicolor, assembly GCA_023374045.1. Taxonomy (NCBI): domain Eukaryota; kingdom Viridiplantae; phylum Streptophyta; class Magnoliopsida; order Caryophyllales; family Plumbaginaceae; genus Limonium; species Limonium bicolor. Next base: position 132,777,130 of record CM041779.1, on the reverse strand, counting down.
ATTAAGAAGTAAGGTAGTGTTTGTGTGCTCTATAGGAAATAAATTCCTAAGCTAAAGTGACTAAGTCGCACTAAGATATCTCGAAAATGAATTCTCTCTCAAACAATCTTTTCTCTTCTAAAAGCTAATCGGGATGCGCACCCTACATTTGACAGATTGTGCGTTTATATAAGCTAGAAAAACTACTAAGCTTTGAGTGCTAAACATGGAGTGATGAGTTGCGTAAGTTTCGGAGTGGACTTGCTCTTCCACGATCTCCACAACACGAGTCTTCACATTTCCACTTTTCTCGGAGTCGACAGGTTCGGTATATCTCTGTGCACGTCAAGTCTTGACCGGGGACAGCCGAAGAAGGGAGAAGTTTATCTGCAGCGCTACTCGGACTGGGAAGATCTTGTGGGCAAAGTATCTTCGTAGTACTACTTCCACTGAGGGGGCATCATCTGCAAAACAAGGATATAACATTATCTTTAAAGACTTCAGACTTGATAGTTATGTATCTAATCACGTGAAAGTAACAGATCGAATGCTTAAATTCATCAAGTGTCGAATTCAATGGTCTAGAAGTTATGACCGTAAGTAAGAAAAGAGTGCCAACAACTAAGCACATCGAGTGTAGCTAGGTATGCACCACAGTGAAAATACAAACCTTGAACTAGAGCTGATCATAATGTGTCCGGCCCGGCAGCCGGTCCGCCGACCCGGCCCGTAAAAAAGCCTGACAGGCCCGAGCCCGATTGGGCTTCCGGGCGGGCCTAGACATAAAATCAGGCCCGAATAACAAACCGGGCCGGGCCGCGGCACATTTTTTGAGCCCGTGGACAAGCCCGGCCCGGCCCGATTTACATTATTTATTATTATTTTTTAAAAATGTAATATATACATATTTAATTTTTATATATATACAAAAATTATATATAATATATAAATTTTAAATAAGTTATATATATATATATAAATTTATATTAATTTTAAATTTGTTTTATTAATTTATATAAAAAATTTAAAAACCGGGCCGGGCGGACCGGGCTTCGGCAAAGCCTGGGAAAAACCGGGCCTAGCCCGACCCGGCCCGAGCATGTAAAACCGGGCTTGGTTTTTTAAAATAGGCCCGACGGGCCTAAAATTTACCTTTGACCCGGCCCGAACCCGGCCCGCCCGCCCGAATGATCACCTCTACCTTGAACCTATGAGGACGACTTGACTTTCGTCTTAATCAAAGAAAATAATACTGGGGGCAATCGATCAGAATTCTAACTCAGATTGTCCTAGGAAAATACTAGGGACAATTGTTGGAAAATGGTTGCCATGACAACACCAACCAGAACTTGAAGCTTAAGCTCGTCATAAGTCTTAAACACCATAATCGCATAAACACCACTTCACTCCAGGCTCCTCATATGCCCTGACCTTCACAAAAACACACAGGCTCATCATAAGCCCTAATCTTCACAAAAACTTCCAAGCTCGTCATAAGCCCTGACCTTCACACAACTTCCAGGCCCGTCATAAACCTTCACCATTTTTCACAGGCACGTAATAAGCCCTAATCACCACATAAATTCCCAGGCCCATCATAAGTCCTGACCATCATCATTTACCCAAGGCATGTCATAAGCCTTGTCCACCACACATCATTTTCAAAGAGAATGTTCATCTTTTTACAGCAATGCATAAGTTTTCAATCACTGCCACATTTGGCACCCTCTACATTCAAATTTTTATATCCGTTCCTTTTTACATTATGGAATAGGTTCCGATCCCTAGATGCACCCAGATTTCATTTACATTTATCACATTCTGGAAAAGGTTCCGGTCCTTAGATGCACCCAAATTTCATTTGCATTTCTCACATTTTGGAATAGGTTCCGGTCCCTAGATGCACTTGGGCTATATCTTTCATCACCACATTAAAATCATAAGCCCTAGCTTCTATCATTTTCCTTCAGGCTCGTCATAAGCCCTAACTTCTATCATTTTACCCCGGGCACTTTATAAGCCCAGATTATGCACATGTATCATTGTATTGCATCATCAATCATCTTGCATAATTACATCATTTGCATGACGGGTTGCCGAAGCCTCGTGTAGTCTGGCCATGTTGACAAGATGCTGGCAATAAATCCTCCTGCGTTATGTCAACTTGTTTTAAGGATCAATGAACAGTGGGCAAAGACAATAAGTCCCCATAGTTATACCAGGAGTTATCCCTGCACACCAGTTAAGGGGCGATGACAATAAGTCCACATAAGGTCCAACCAGGAGCATTGGAACCGGTTTTGGTCCCCAAATGCATTGGAACATCATCTTCATCCGTATATTTGCATTGGAAGGGGTTTTAGTCCCCATATGCATCCGAGCATTTCTCTTTTGGAACGTGTTTCGGTCCCTAGATGCATCTGATAAGTTTTCTTCATCATTTTAGAGATGGCATGGGTTTCATTTCTTAGAAGCATCTGAGCTGCATTTCATCTCTATCGAGACAGGTCTAGGCCCCTAATATTGCTTGGGAAAATCAGCTCACTTTTCATTTAAGGTAGCTGGCGCCTTTGAATAGCCCAACGATTTCATATTCTTTCTTCAGGTAGTCAACACCTTAGAATAGCTCGGCACAGTCAAGGGATTTTCAGAAAAGGCTAGAGATAAGGAGCATAATTTCCAAAGTCGGGCAAAATTTTGGGGTGTCACTCAAGCATCAACTAGTCTTTTCATATTCATTACAAAGTCTAGTTGACGGGGGGGGGGGGGGGGGGAGATCTATTATACCCAAAATTTGACCCTCGGAAAGTCTCATTAGATATGGATGTAATAAAGTGTAAAACGGTCAAAAGTCACATAATCACGAATGGTTAAGGACATTTTTTATATTTTCTATTTTACATGATTAACCCACGCACCTCAAAGCGGTCCTGATAGCTTAATCATCATGAAGAGCATTTTTCATAATTTGTGGGAAGTTTTATTCTGAAAAATTGTCCTTTAATACATATTATAAGATAACTTTTTTATAATTAAAAGCCCTAAATTTTCAAAAATTAATAAGAAAAGGCTTCCATCCATTAAAATAAAAGTTGCAATCTGGTTATTAGGCCCATCCATGATCGGAAGCACATCAAATTTTATTTGAAGCCCGAAGCCCAAAATTAAAGAAAAATACAAGTCATTCTTGTAATTTTCTCTCTCCTTCGAAATGGCCCTAAACAACTCGAAATGTCATGCAATTTTAACATATGATAAAGGATGCTATTTGGAGCATAATGGCTTTGAAATTTGGAATTTTAGATTTTCTAATAATTATCTATTAATTTCTGAACTAATCTGATGAAAAATTGATTATAAAAATATTTCTGTCATCATAATTTAATAATTTTTCATTAGAAAATTCAGAAATATCTTTCTTTACATGCTGGAAAAATTTCATCACCTGATTCCTTTCATAAGTTACCCGACCAGTTTCGGTAAACTTAGATCTTTTACCGAACTTTTTTTTATCTCATCAATTGCCTATATAAGGAACCTTCCCATCTTATTCAAAATACATTCTGAAACCCTACAAAGTCAGAGAACACAACCACAAACCAATCTCCCATGATTTTGTACTCCCGAGCCCTAAAATCCTATCGAAATCATCCCGTAAACCAAAATAAAGAAGTTTTGAACTTCAACAAACAATCCAATCATCAAAGTTCGTGAAACCACCATCAAAACGTGATGGAGACCATCCAAGTCACGTAGTTAGAAGCTCATGTCCAGATCCATCGGACGACCGTCAATAAAGTCTTTGAAGAATCCTGACGTGAAGAAACATCCAATTTTTGGGACCAAAACAGGTTGGAAATTAAATTTTCCGACTCTCGTGATCTCAATAAGGTCTTAGAACGAATTTCTAATCAAGCTGACTTTTGCCTATGTCTGAATTAGGGTTAACTTGCTTTTTGTCCAATAACTTGTGAGTTAAGTTTCACATTAAATTTGAGTTTAGATTGAAATATGTTGATCACTAACAAACGTGTTTCAAATCTTCCAAGGAATTTACCTTAAAATTTGAGCCAAAAACATTACCGGAAAATGCTTGAACGTCAGTCCGAGGGGAGTTCGTACCCACAGACGTCACGTTCGGGGTCCCGGACGCCTTGTTCGAATCAAAACCACGAACACCCTCGGACGGTGGCAGGACAATTTAGTTTTGAATTTTAGGATTTTTCTAATTCATGCCCGGGCCCACATACACCTTGCCCGTGGCCCCGGACCCTTTGAATTTTATCTTTTGCAAATTAATTTGAACTTTATGTATAATTAGTTAATTATGGTCCATGGGCACGGACATTAGGTCCGTGGCCACAAACATTTTCAAGAATTTGACCTAATTTAGCTCCTGAGTCCTTAGATTATGTAATTTCAATTTTCACTTTCAATTTTAGTCAGAAATGTAAAAAAACATAAAAATACAGAAGCATGCACACTTAGGTTAAATCAACTTTATAATAAACCGTTAATGTCATAAGTAGAGGAAAAATAACTTAGAAGGGTAGTGAAAGTAATTTGAACCTAGAAAAGTTATATACCAAGTCCCCGAACCCAAACTCTAACCTTTCCTAATTTACTGTAGGTTAAAATTAGGTGATGACTCATGATAGGTTTTAGTGGGCTAACCCTAGTTTTAATAATCATAGTTTTTTTAACATAGATATTAAGCGGACCTAGAACCTAATCAGATCCTAATCAACTTAGGATAAGGTTCCGAAAACCCAAAACTCACACCGCTGCCGTCGAAGTGCACCACCGTCGCCACCAACCTGCACCACCACCCACCAACATCTTCCAACACTTACATTGAGCTTTAAGGTAATTTCTAACCGTAGAAAATTAGGGATTTTTAGAAGATTGGTAATTTATGAAATATTAGGAAATTAGTTGACTGATTGTGTTTTTTTGTGAAATTATAGTGTTAATTGATTTTTTTGGAGTGTTTTGTGAAACTATAGGAAGTTGGTATGGTTAAATTATAGTATTGATTGATTATTTGTAATGTTTTGTATTATTATAGTGTTAGTTGATTTCTTTGGTGTTTTGTTTGGATAAACTACAATTAGTCAAACTTTGTGGTTGTTAGATTGAATCTGTGATGATGCAATAGTGTGTTCAAATAGGTGGATATGTCTATCTGCATCCAGTTTTAATGTCATGTTAATGGTAAAATTGTGCACAGGATAGACAGAGCTGATTATGAGGGTGGGAAGAAAAAGCTTATGTTAGTGAGCGCCCCTACCCGTCTTGCTCAACCACCTGCATCTTTTCTACTTGCTGCTCGTTGGCATATTGACTTTGATGTGACCATCCACTTCACACATGTCCTCACACACTATAGGGAGGCATTTGACAGGCAGACTTCAAATCAGGTTAGTGTCTTTTTTGTGTTTGTTGTTGTAGTCACATCCTTTTGTTAACATAGTGCCTGTAACATTTTTCTTCTTCTTTCAGATTGTTTGGCAACCCTACCTTAAGAAGATGATACAGTCTCTCCTCGCATATTGTTTGGCTGATCGTCACATTGCACGATCACTTATATGTTTTCATATAGTGGAGTGGCATCTCTCGGATAGTGTGATGCGACAGTTTGGTAGGATCCGGTTTCCATCGGCTGATCCCAGTACATACGGGGACAATCCAAGAGTATACCTCCACAACGTAGACTTGAAAGGGTGAACGGATTGAAACTGGGCAACACATCATTCAAACTACATCGCCTAGTGGAACTAGCGCACAAAGAGGGTGGTTGAGCTTTAAATGGATGATGCCGGTGATGCGTAGAATGGGCGGTTTGGTCGCAATACAAGGAAGTACATTGCACGCACTAAAGCATTGTCGGGATACATGGTGAATAAACTTCACTTTACTTGTTTTAGTTTAATTTCAGGAAATTTTATTTTTATGTTATCATGTGATGAATTATGGTGTAGAGGGAGACCACAAATGAGGTCATCGACATGCTTGACGTGATGCAAGTTGATGATGCTCTTACCAGACTACGAGTGATGAGAGACAAGTATAACAACACATACTATTCCCCCCAGCCCCAGCAGGTCCCTGGTAATGTCCCTGCCATCAAAATGTTGACCATGAGCCAGAGGAACAAGATCAGGGTGGAAGACAAGGGCGTGGTCATCGTGTGCGTGGTCGAGGAAGAGGATGTGTACATGGTCGAGTTGCTCAGCCAAGCCATCATCAAGAGGGTGATACATTCGCATGCCCATATCTCAGTTAACTGGGTCTTTAGTTTTCTAAAATTCAATTCCATTACCATTCCATTTAGATTGGTTAACCGGATTCGGTTAACCGTTTAATCCGGTTTTCTAAAAATCTAATTTCATTACCATTCCGTTTAGACCGGTTAATCTTTAGTTCGGTTTGATTTTGTCGGTTAACCATGTAACCGTATATTTTTTGTATATGGATGAGATCTGTACCATTAATATTATAATACAACATTAATCATTCACTTAAATCATGAGTGACAAATCGAACGCATGGGACAAAAAATATAATAATATTTAAATTCTCTTAGCTAACATTAATTATTATATAAGGTATAGATTAATAATTAAGTTTTTTTATTTTTTATATAGTCAGTTAATTCAATACCGAAACAACATGATCCGCATAACTATACGGCTAGAATCGTTACGGTTACCTGAACACAGGTTCGGTTTCATTCGGATAGCGCCGTATTGGAATTTTCCCGAAGGAAATGATTCCGCCTTTCATGCCAAAAAGAGCCAAGCACTCCATAAACACTAGTTTCAAACTGTACAGAAGGCGGAAGAAAGTTGGGTTCACCAGACTCACTACTGTGGCATTCTGTTTGGATCCGGTTCTTCATCGACTGAGCCACTGAGGTATCAGTTCACACGCCTAGCAAAAATAACAACGCCACCACCATCGGCGGAGAGGATAAATCGAGTTAATAAGCAGGCAGGTTGGAGCTTTTGCAATAGGCGAATATGGGGGTCATGGCAGGGCTGTACAGGCGTGTGCTTCCCTCTCCCCCTGCAATAGATTTCGCTTCCGCCAAGGGAAAGGTTAGTTCGCTAACCGCACTGTCTTATCTATTTTATCGAAACTTATTCGGTGTCAGCTATCCAATTGCCAAATTTAATAGCAAGTTCGCGACTGGTTGTCACTATTGCTTGATTGCCTTTCAGTATCGGGTGACAGTGTACTTGTACGCATATCATTCCTTTTCGTTTTAGGACTTCTACAGATTGGACGAATGAGTGGCTAGGGAAGCTTTAATATCCCGCTCATTTTCAGGTTATTGGCAGTCTACTAGGACAGGTCTTCTTTGTAATCTGAGCTGCTGAATACACCCTCCGTCCCATTTTTACCTTCATGTTTTTTATTTGAACATGTTGTTTCATGTCAATGTCTAGCTGCCGTGTTTGAAATACTGAATGCTTTAGTTACCGTGCTTGCAAGCTCTAGTTAAGATATGTCTGTGGTGTGCGAGTAACCTCTGGTTCTTCTTGATAGTTCCGTTATTGTTAGAGTCATTGTCTGGCTCCGTGGCTATGCTAAAGTTTTAGTTGTCTTTGGAGTTTAGAAGCTAAAATGCTCGATAATCTAGAAGGTGTGAGCTTAGTTTCCTCCTTTGTGCAGTCTTTAGAGCTGGTTCAATCTTTTTGTGACGTAGAGCTGCTTAAACAAGCCCTAATATTTGTTATGCTATGTATGTATATATTTATATTAACTAGTATCAGTTTGTACCGATTTACTTGGTACATTTTCCATCAAGTGGATCTGCAACCTTTTTGTTTTGCCTTGGTACAGCAATTATTCCTTGAAGCGATACAGAGTGGCACCATGGAAGGTTTCTATCCATTAATCTCCCACTTTCAGACACAATCAGAACCAGCTTATTGTGGACTAGCCAGCCTTTCGATGGTCTTGAATGCCCTGGCTATTGATCCCGGAAGAAGATGGAAAGGTAGGAAGTGCTTGGTGGTTTAGGGTTGGACCTAGAGATTGAAAATTATGAGGTCACTGACAAATATAAATTTCTGTAGTTAATTTTTTATAATATTTGTGGGGTCACTAAGACATAAAATATCTACTATTTTATAAAAAACTATATTAAAACTTACTATAATTAAATTTATTTTACAAAGTCATGGGGTCACGTGACCCACGTGACCCCTCTTCGGTCCGCCCCTGGTTTCATGTCTTGTGGACATTGAACAGTTGGTTTAAAGAGTCATTAAATGAGTTTGTTCATCAAGGAAGTGTATCCTCTGAAGCAGCATAATTTCTTTGGGGCAGTTTAACTTTTCTTATCCATACTGCCATATGACATTTGATTCTGTACTTGAGGTTGCATACCCATATAAGTGATTACCCAATTTTCATGTGATTCGTCTTTTCTTTGTGCATAGACAACTACGTGTGTTGGCCTCACTCATGCTCTTCTTTGTTATTTGTCAATTTCTGATATAGGAGTGCCATTGTGTTATTTCTGCCTGTGGGTTACTCTTTTATGACAATGAAATTTGATAGCTGGCAGCAAGTTCCTTCTGTTGAATGTGTATTAGACAAAATCTGATATGAGTATAGTATTTTTCTTGCCAAGGGCAGAATTTATTGGTGCCACCATGTTGAGTGACCAAGGCATGAGCTTGCTTGTAAGAACTTATTTCTTGTTTTTGTTTATACTTAAATGTAGTCATGAGTCTCATAACGGTGGAATCATAATCTTTTATTGACAGGGCCCTGGAGATGGTTCGATGAATCCATGCTAGATTGCTGCGAGCCTCTTGAAAAAGTTAAGGCTACAGGGATCTCATTTGGGAAACTAGCATGTCTTGCTCGTTGTGCAGGAGCTAAAGTTGCAGCCTTTTATGCTAACCAGAGCTCCATTGATGACTTCCGGAGCTATGTCAAGGCTTGTTCTACATCAGATGATTGTCATGTCATCTCATCATACCACAGAGGGATTTTCAAACAGGTACCTTATTCCCGCACAAGCTCAGCTATTCAAGTGCACATCTTTTCACTTGTGTCAATACCTGTTTCTTATGAAAATATTGCAACTTTTTAAGCATAAACAAAACAGAACATAATATAACTTGGTTATACATGTGTTGTGTAACGACCCCACAACCACCCTGGTTGAGAGACCATTACACGCCGCACGCTTATTATCTAAGACACGCAAGACTACACTAGTGAATTCCCAGAACAGAACCAAATACTTATATATTAATCAAATAATGTACAACTTGTCTTTACAACTCACAAGCGGACGCTAAATACAAAACTGAAACTAATTACAAAGCGGAAGCTAATTGCGAAAGGGCCTTGAAGCCATCGTTACAGAATACAAAACTGAGAAGCTAAACCCAAACTCAAAAGCTGAGACTTCAACTAGGAACTAAAACCTGCAAATCAGACGGAAATAGGGGTGAGCCAAACTATAGCTCAGCATGTGATAAACTTCATCAGCTGAGCATGCTCAAAACTAATACTGAACATACATTTATACTTATACAGAAGCATAGCGAAATCAGAAACAGAGGCCTTAGAGGAAGAAGGCAGAAACAGAAGCTTAACAAAGTTAGAAGTTAACCACAAACAGAAGCTTAACAAAATCAGAAGCAAAGATAGTAGTGGAAGACTTTCAAACAAACAGAGGTCAAAAACAGAGAGAGCTAAGTGATGTCAAATCAGAAGGAGCAGATCAGAAGGTAGAAGCTTTGCAACCTAGAGACTCCTCAGAAGACGGAAAGCATAAAAGACCATCTCAAATCCGAAACAGACAGGATAGACGAAAACAAATCACTTAATAAACCAAAGGCTTTCAAAAGACAGAAAGCACACATCAGTCTGTCAGAATTCAGAAACAGTCAGAGCAGACAGAAACTGATCAAATCACAAACAGAGGTGGGACACTAGTACCGAGCACAAACACTCAGAAAGGGTTGGAGACCCATGGATCTAACAGATCCCTCGACAACATAGAAATGACCTGAAGATCAAAGGGCCTGTCGACCCCCAGAACAGAAATGGGCATGACCCAACACATACAGAAACGTTATCTACACAGTATGCTACGGGATAGCTCGACCCAGCCATCCACGACTCAGAATGCACAGAAACTAGGTCCCCAAAACAGAAGGTTAACAAATTAGAACAGAAGGTGTTGTAAGCACTAACACCAGAGCACGAGGCCTTAAACACATCAAAACAGAAGTCATGGCTGAAACAGATGTCTTAAACCAAGACCAATGAAATACGGAAGATCAAACTGAAGTCGAAGCTAAAACACACTTTCTGCAAATCAGAGTTCAAAGACTTATCGAAGACCTTCAAATCAAAATACACATAAACACGTGCCAAAACATATAAAAAGATAGTACTCAAAAAGAGGAACACAACGCGCAAACGCGCTAAAACGGAGCTCAAACAAAGAAGTTATGCAAAAACAGAGGTGTCTGACATACTCCGAACCTACAAGTCCGGACGCATGCCGTGACACAAACCAGAGGTGTCCGGACATGTGTTCGACTTACAAGTTCGGACGCACACCGAACCGCAAAACCAAACACGTGCGGACATTTGTCCGGACTTACAAGTCTAGACAAAGTCCAAGAAAAAGTTACGAGGGTGTCCGGACTTGTGTCGGGCTTGCAAGTTCGGCACAAGTCGAACTGAAACCCAGAGACCGTTCTCGCACCCTCCGACTTACCCCGTCCGGACAACTCACAAAAAAGCGAACAGAGCGTTCGAAGCCACGTCCGGACATACATGTCCGCAAGTCTGCGAAAACTGCAGAAATCCAGTTCAAACATAGAGCACATCGATGGCAGAAATACTTCACAATTTGTACATAACTTATTGTAGTAAAATAGCAAATCGAAAACACACTTCCACGGGGTTTTAACACATCAAAAACACAAATAAAAACCATCAAACTCACCACAAATCAGACAGTCAATAAACATATACGGAAACAATAACCGGAACTCCCCGTGGGTGAACATACGCAACCAAATCCGTCTACCACCTACCTCACATCCGAAGCATCATACCGATCTACAACTCCACTCAGCCGACTCCTCAAATCTCCACTTGAATTCGACGGACAACGAACTGAATGATCCCCGAATTGAAAACGAAATCAGAAATGGGGAAGGATACTAATAAGAATATATACGGACAAACTCACACTTCACAAACCTGCTTGATGACGGATAGACGAACATAATTCCCTGAGCACAACTACTCCAGCAATTGGACATTAGGGGAAGCAAGACGATGAAGAGAAGAAGAATGCAAAGGGAGGATCAAGAGAGCGTAGAGCAGTAATGAGGAAGGAGGAATGAAAGAACGTGAAATAAAAAAAGGAGAAAAGGAGAGTTAGGAATAATAAGAAAGGAGATTAATTTCTTAACTCCTTAATTAATAACAAAACGCAAAAAGGACATATTTAGCCCTCCTTCCTCAAGCTAACTTATTAACAATAGGAGAGTGTCATAGACATACTAATGTAAGATCAAAAATTAATATGGACTCCCTTTGTGAATCAGAAACAAAATTAAAAAAATAAAATCTGGGGCATAACATGTTGTATTTTTATAATATCAGTCTATGCTAATACCAGAAATATTTGAACTGTAACATATCAATAGTGGATTTTGCTCAAGTTGTTGGATCAATCAGTTTATCATCTTGGATCCTTTACCCCGCTGTTACAAAAGCTTCTACATTCACTCTCTTTCTTTTCCATTCACTAAACTTAGAGCTGCATTTTTGCTCACGTGTTGATGAGGATCTGGCAATCAATTCTTTTTCCTCTTGAATCCTAGACAGGAGTTGGTCATTTCTCACCTATTGGTGGTTATCATGCTGATAAAGACATGGCTCTAATTCTGGATGTTGCACGTTTTAAATACCCTCCTCACTGGGTGCCACTCTCGCTTCTTTGGGAGGCCATGGATACTGTTGCTGATCCAGATAGTGGAGAGCGTAGAGGGTAAGTGCATACCTGTACTTCTTCGCCGTAAATGGAAGAGCATAATACTGATTAAGGCCCAGGTTGATGAATTGCTCTGTAGCTCCATTCTGTTGCCAAGTATTTCCCTTCAATCTGAAGTATACTATCGCATTGCTAATACCATTAATATAAGATTGAGTGAATGCTGTAGCATGTCGAAATGTCAAACACTTTCTCAATGTTAATACATAGAAACTAAAATTATTTTTGTAACTGTTTTCTAATGTAGCTGCTTTTTTTATATATACACTAACGCTGTTACATGAATATCAGACGTGTGTGCATTCACATTTTACCCTTTTTCAACATGATTATTTGTTGTCTGACTCTTTATTTGTCTGTTCTCTCATTTCTGGTCGGAATTTTGATTTTTTCACAGATTCATGCTGATATCAAGACATCAGAGAGAGCCCGCTCTTCTATATACCCTGGTATGGTTTGTCCAGATAATCTTAAACAAAGACGGTAAAAGAAAGGAAAATGTTGGATTTTTGTTTAAGTTATACAATATCAAACCGTAAGAAGATTCACATTGACTACAGAGCTGCAAGCATGAGAGCTGGATCAGTGTTGCTAAGTACTTAACCGAAGATCTTCCACTTCTCTTGAAATCAGAGGATGTGAAAAGCATTGAAGGTGCGCTTCATCTCATTTGTACGTCTCTACCTTCCCATTTTCGTGAATTCATCAAGTGGGTAGCTGAAGTCAGGCGATCAGATGATGACAATGACCAATCTCTAAGCCAAGAGGAGAAGAAAAGGCTCTCTCTCAAGGTTTAGTTCTTCTCAGCTTAGTTTTGCATCAACGGTTCCTTCTTTCTTTCATATTTAATTTGATCTCGTGCATTATCCTCAGGAGGAGATACTGAAACAAGTCCGTGAGAGCAATCTGTACAAACACATTGCTAAATACACATATTCGAAGGACCGTTCTCACAACAAAAACCCAACATTAGGCTTCGAGGAGGACAACTTAACTGAGGTTGGAGCATCCATTTGCTGCCATGGAGCAGAGATTCTCTCTGGAAATGCTACTACTCCCCCTGGCAAGTTTTGTCGTGTCAAAACATGTGTCAGATCATTGATGAATGATGAGAGTGGGAAACCGATTACGATGGTTTCTGGGATGATAGATGATGGCCGAAGTGAGCAAGGACTCCTCCAAGCTTTGATCCCTTGTTGTGTGAACTGGCCAAGTTGCTGCTGCACAATGTCATCAGGGGAAGAGCCTGTTTATATGTACCCAGCTGGTAAGGATGTTCTGACGGTGCTTCTACTGGCTCTGCCTACACAAACTTGGTCTGGTATCAAGGATGAGAATGTCATGAAGGAGATTATGGGTATTGTTTCCACAGATCATCTTCCCACCTTGTTGCAGAATGAGGTAGATCATTATATTTGTGTTGTCACTATTTGGATTTCAGATGGTTTTATTATCATGCTGCTGCTGCATTTCAAGGACCGTTTTAGCATTTTATAGTGGGAATCTTAGATCAGCTACCTTATATTTATGACCTTGTTTATTGGTCTGTGTATTAATGCATGAGAATGATCTGTTCTTGTTGTTGACCTGTACGTCATTCCAGGTTTTACACTTGCGACGACAGCTGAACTATCTAAAGACATGTGGAGGTGACAAGGGAGAATATGATGACAGAATTGTTTCTTCCCTTGAATGAGCTCTCTGCGTAAATGTACTTAAAGATAATGCAGCATTTGTATGTATCACAAGGTAAGCGATCGGGGATTAATTCATCTGTTTATTATTACGAATAGCCCCTGCTTGGTTGGTAATTTATTCTTTGGTAGAGGGACGCTAATTGCCACCAGCTCCTCACTGAGATATTCGTGGCAGGGAAGACTACGGGCAGGTTGAAGTCACCTACTCTGTTTGAGAACACCCTCATTGTAGTTAGATTAGGATTGCAACGGATTTCTGCTTGCTTCATAATTCTTGCTCACTAAGACCAATACATTATTTTTAAAAAATATTTTATACTTATTAAAAATGTAATTTTTCTTTTCGAAAAATATGTTAGTTGTATGTAAGCAACTTAACTACATCATCTGAACGTAGTCAAGGCTGGCCGATTAAATCATATACATGATGATGCCAAAAGTGATAGAATGTTGTTGACCTTTAGTAGCTTCTATTTATAGGAGATAAATTTTCACGAAGAAAGATATTTAAAGTGATTAGTTAGTTTTAAATAAGTAATTTATTATTATTTACATTATTAAGTAATAAATTATTAACTTATTATTTCAGCTATTCAGATGAACAACTGTTTAAATAATGACAATTATGTTGGGTGGTAAAAAAAATCTAGGGAAATTTCATGAGATACCCAACGAATTTCACGAGATACCTCTGAGGTTTCATTTTCATTATGAGATACCTCAAAGGTTTTATTTTTTATGCGATATACCCCTGAGGTATCACTTTCATTATGATATACCCCTGAGGTTTCAATTTTTTACGAGATGCCCCTTTGTTCAGATTCTGATATATTATATATTTTATATTCTAATTTTACCCTCGTACCATATGCCCGCAATAACCTCACAGGTTTATGGTCAATTGTTTTTTTAAATTTAAAATATGAAAAAAATGCACATAAAAATTATAGATCAGTTAAAATTTTAATTCAATTTAAAAAACATAAATAAAAGTATAAAAAATAGAGTCATAAAAAGTTTAAAATAAATAGAAATGACTAAACAAAAAAATTTCTAGTTAGAAAATTTATATTGTTATATTATTTAAAAAATATTATAGCAGTGACTTAAAATCATATTTTTATAACAATTATATAAAATACAAGAAATTATTAAATAATTTTATCAATTATAGTATGAGTTTACTAACAAATATATTATTTGATATCTATAATCATAAGAGAAATGATCATATTTTACGGTTTTTTACTTTATTTTCTAATTTAAAATGATGATTTTTTCTATGTATTATACGAAACTGATGCTTTTAATATTCTTCATATTATTGTTATACATTTGTTAGATTTTTAACAAATATCTAGGTAACTCCCTAACAAGTTATGTTTATTTTTCAAAATAATTTAATTTCAATTTTTTAGTCATTTCCATTTATTAATTGTTTTGTTTATTTAATTATATTCATTTTTTGATATTAATGTCAAATTTTATATGAACTTTAAGTTTTTTAGCATTTTATTTAAGTTTAAATTTAAACGAAACTTTGACTATATATCCTTGAGACTTTTAAGGGGTATATGGTGCGAGGGTAAAATGAGGAATCTGACTGAGGGGTATCTCGTAATAAAATTGAAACTTTAAGGGTATATCATAATGAAAATGAAACCTCAGGGGTATATCGTAAAAAAAATAAAACCTCAGGGGTATCTTATAATAAAAATGAAACCTCAAGGGTATCTTGTAAAATTTGCTCAAACCTCGGGGGTATATAGTGAAATTTCCCAAAAATCTAACTCATAATTTAGGTCATGTTCTTTCGGGTATTGGTAAATTTGAAGAACATTAATCGGGTATTAATAGGTGTGGGAAAAGCTGAGATTAATGTTATCTGGATTGTTGGGCCGTTCTTTGTGTAGCTCTAATTAGGTAAAGGCTTGATGAGTGAAGTGTCAATAATGCCCTTGATTCACCAGTTGTCTTCCACCATCATCCAAAGTCTCTGGTGTTCTTCTTCCTCACCCGTATTCTCGCCCTACACTCTTCTCTGTCACCCACTTCTCTGTTCTTTTTCACAAGAGATGTGTTGACTGGGACTTGTTCTTCTCTGTCGCTCATATCGCTCTTGCGTTCTTCTCTGTTGCCCAGTTCCCTTGCATGCAGACAACACTCTCTGAAAACGCAACCAACAAGAAGAATGCACGTAGGAGTGCAAGATTGGCCATCAGCTTCGCATTACTCAAGTGGTTCAGATTCAGTTCAGCGCCAGAACCCTAGGTTAATGATGCTTGTATCGTTGAGACAAAATAACAAAGATAGACATTGGTGAATACTTTTGCAGATTCAAACTGTGCTGAAGGAGAAAGGTGAGACAAAACACAGGAAAAAAAAACCGCAAGCTTATTTTTCAAATGCACGAAAATGAAGCTCTATGATAAAGTTGGAACTCTCGCGAATTGTCAACAAAAAGTGTGGCCTGAATCGCTGATAAGTCTAATCCAGCATTAATGATAAAGTCATTAATGTGCAAATTTGAGCATTAATGGAAGCAACCAACGGGCCCTATATCTTTGCACATGTACACATTACAAAATTTATACGTTATAGATGTCGGATTCAACATTTATTGACCAGAGAATTAAATGTTGCAACTAATTCATATACATGCAAATAGGAATATATTTTCAATCCGACTATCATACAACCGGTTGTACAATGTTTACGTACATCCTCGAACATTCTTCACAATTAATTTAAACAATCATCATATGAAGTTGAACAATTTTCACAACACATGGACCTTTTTACATCAATATAAATAATCAATACAAAAACTTGAACAACATTTAAATTTAAAATGAACGCATCGTACAACCGGTTGTATAGTCAAAAATGCCATATATTTTGTAGTAGTAAAAGCATTGCAGTTGTCGTGAAAGAACAGCGCAATTTCCGTTGCGGTCGAAAAAGCATTTCAGCATAGAAAAGTAATAGCCAACCCGTAGTTGTAGATTAGTTTAACATTTCTGTGGGAGTTTTTTTGGGAACATTTATAGGAGTTGAGTGAAACATTATTGTTAAAGGGACATAATCTCCAGACTAATTAACTTTAGGAGTTCTTCATCTCTCTATCGTATGTTGGTTGTCAAGTCTAAGAAAAGGCAATAGAGTTTGTAGAGTATTGTATGAGGATCTCTCCATTTTTGGTTTAGGAGTGGTCGGTTCGACCAATGGCGGACCCAGAAGTTAAACCTTATGAGATCCAAAATGTTTTTCGACATTAACATTAAATTTGAAGGTGATATATAAATGTGGGGTCATAAAACTTTTCAATATTAATATATATATATATATATATTAAATTTTAAGGGAATATTTAAATTTTAAATAAGTAGGTTATTTGTAAATTAGACTCATTTTTTAAATAGTTAAACATGAGGTTAGACTTTAACATGGAATCAAAAGAATAATTTTGTTTCATAACATTAAAAACCTAAAAATAGATCAACAACAATTAAACTTACAACCTAAAACATGTCTCTACCACTAAGTTATTATCAACTTTCAATATTTTACTTAATTTAATTTAATTAAAACTATACTTTACAAAAATTAATTTTTATTATTAGAAAAGCTACCGGATCCCGCCTTGGTCCGCCCCTTCGACCATGTGATTAGTGAATGCAAAATTCCTAAGCCTAGTCCAAACTCTCTAGACTAGTGTGATCCATGGATCAAATCCGAATTTATGGGCTCTTTGGCTACGTTTACAGATTCTTTCTTGCTCGACTGATGGAAGTCAGAGGGTATTCTTGATGATATAATAGGTACACACGCGGAGTTGGCTCCCCTGATTGACCCTTCGGGTGTCAATATTGATTTTTCGCTGGCCACTAAACCTGTTATGACCCCGCTACTCCCCTTTCCTCCTCGTCACATAAAAAATCCTACAGTGTCTGCCTCCAATCTCAAAAATTTTATCCCAAACAAGCCACCTACATCTCTAACACCCCCATCAATTATGCCCTTAATACAACATTAACTAACGTGAATCGTAGTAGAATGTAAAAATCGTCGCAGTGGAAATTAAAACCTAAATGTTAAAACCGGATGCTAGTTGTCATTAATCGCCCATGCGAATAACGAAGCGTCTACTTCTACATCCTAATCGACATTACAACAATAACCACCGTGATGACGAGGATACATAGTTAATCCATAATTATATTATTTAAATTCCAAAAATGACTAGTGAGCAACCTACCTATCTGTACCAATAATTCAAAAGCGGAATGTCATTCCTATGGTATGATCGAAAGTATACCACTAACTTTTTTTTTGATAATTGTGGCTAGTAGCCGATATATTAATATGATAAATGTTAGTGGTATACAAAAACGGGCCTCGTTAAAACCTCCTAGGCAAAACCCAGTGGGAAAAAGCCTGTGGAGGAAAAAGAGTGCCCACCACTTGGATACAACCCTACCGTTTTAATCTGAAAGAGTCTCTAATACAACCTACAATTTCAACACCCACCAAGCCATAACGAAATCGCATCAACAGGAGAAACGCTCATACTCCTACATATACATCATATCTTCCTTAAGATTCGTCGAGTTCACAAAAAGCTCATACGGCAAGGGACAATCCTGCCACCAACTTTTCGTCCATTTCCACACCCCCCTTTTCGCATCCTTGGTAACTCTGTCCATAACTGTAACTGATGCTGCCCCTTGGCCAAAAACGATCTCATTCCTCAGCTTCCATATGCTCCATACCCCATAGAAAAGCGTTGATCTCCACACTTTCTTCGGTCTTTTATGAAGGTCCACCGACATCCACTCCATAAAGATCTGTCTTGCGCTTACTCCAAATATAAAATTGATTCTCCACCAGCCTACTAGGTTGCTCCACACCCGTACCGCATACTCACAGAAGAATATAACATGGGCACTTGATTCCATGCATCGTCTACACATGGGACACCAGGTTTGCCCGATGGGGATAACATCACGCTCAAACAACATGTCCCTAGTCATGATTCTGCCATACAGCAGAAACCACATATACATTTCTAACCTTGGTTCTGCCAACTTACTCCATAGGACCCTTGTCAGGTCCCCTGTGGTCGCTTCACTGCTTGCCTGCAAGAGCCAACAATATAGCTCTTTCACTGTAAAACCATTTTCATCCTCCCTCCACGTCGTCACGTCACGGCCTTCCTGCGTGACCGACTTCCTTGCTAGGAGGCATAGCAGCCTATCCTCCATTTCCTTTTAATACAAGAATAACGGCCGCCGCCATGCAAACCCCCACGTCCACACGCCCTCTACCCACTGTCCCATATCAGCCACTGTCGCATCCTTGTTTTCACATAATGAAAACAGGCGAGGGAACCTAGTAACCAATTTTCCGTCTCCACCCATCTATCCTTCCGGAAAGAAGTAGATTTTCCATCCCCAACCCGACGTCTGATGTTACTGTCTAAAACACCATTCAATGCTTCGTCATCCATTTTTGTTGCCTTGACCACGTTTGACCATAGCCCTCTGAAAATCTTAAGTCGTCGCATACTCCCAGTCAATACCAAGCCCCCATCCTCCCCATAAATAGATGTTATAATCTGGTGCCATAATGACCCTCTCTGTTTAGCATATCTTCATCGTCACTTCGACAATAAACATTTGTTCCTCACTCGAATGTCCTAGAAGCCTAAACCGGATGCTAGTTGTCATTAATCGCCCATGCGAATAACGAAGCGTCTACTTCTACATCCTAATCGACATTACAACAATAACCACCGTGATGACGAGGATACATAGTTAATCCATAATTATATTATTTAAATTCCAAAAATGACTAGTGAGCAACCTACCTATCTGTACCAATAATTCAAAAGCGGAATGTCATTCCTATGGTATGATCGAAAGTATACCACTAACTTTTTTTTGATAATTGTGGCTAGTAGCCGATATATTAATATGATAAATGTTAGTGGTATACAAAAACGGGCCTCGTTAAAACCTCCTAGGCAAAACCCAGTGGGAAAAAGCCTGTGGAGGAAAAAGAGTGCCCACCACTTGGATACAACCCTACCGTTTTAATCTGAAAGAGTCTCTAATACAACCTACAATTTCAACACCCACCAAGCCATAACGAAATCGCATCAACAGGAGAAACGCTCATACTCCTACATATACATCATATCTTCCTTAAGATTCATCGAGTTCACAAAAAGCTCATACGGCAAGGGACAATCCTGCCACCAACTTTTCATCCATTTCCACACACCCCTTTTCGCATCCTTGGTAACTCTGTCCATAACTGTAACTGATGCTGCCCCTTGGCCAAAAACTATCTCATTCCTCAGATTCCATATGCTCCATACCCCATAGAAAAGCGTTGATCTCCACACTTTCTTAGGTCTTTTATGAAGGTCCACCGACATCCAATCCATAAAGATCTGTCTTGCGCTTACGCCAAATATAAAATTGATTCTCCACCAGCCTACTAGGTTGCTCCACACCCGTATCGCATACTCACAGAAGAATATAACATGGGCACTTGATTCCATGCATCGTCTACAAAGGGGACACCAGGTTTGCCCGATGGGGATAACATCACGCTCAAACAACATGTCCCTAGTCATGATTCTACCATACAGCAGAAACCACATATACATTTCTAACCTTGGTTCTGCCAACTTACTCCATAGGACCCTTGTCAGGTCCCCTGCGGTCGCTTCACTGCTTGCCTGCAAGAGCAACAATATAGTCTTTCACGTAAAACCATTTTCATCCTCCCTCCACGTCGTCACGTCACGGCCTTCTGCGTGACCGACTTCCTTGCTAGGAGGCATAGCAGCCTATCCTCCATTTCCTTTTAATACAAGAATAACGGCCGCCGCCATGCAAACCCCCAACCCCCACCACACGCCCTCTACCCACTGTCCCATATCAGCCACTGTCGCATCCTTGTTTTCACATAATGAAAACAGGCGAGGGAAACTAGTAACCAATCTTTCCGCCTCCACCCATCTATCCTTCCATAAGGAAGTGGACTTTCCATCCCCAACCCGACGTCTGATGTTACTGTCTAACACACCATTCAATGCTTCATCATCCATTTTTGTTGCCTTGACCACGTTTGACCATAGCCCTCTGAAATTCTTTAGTCGTCGCATACTCCCAGTCAATACCAAGCCCCCATCCTCCCCATAAATAGATGTTATAATCTGGTGCCATAATGACCCACTCTGTTTAGCATACCTCCATCGCCACTTCGACAATAGACATTTGTTCCTCACTCGAATGTCCTGGAAGCCTAAGCCACCACCATCCTTTGGTTTAGCTAATTTTTTCCACGCTACAGGCACCAGATATCTATCTTTTTCCTTGCCCCAGAAAAACTGTCGTTGTTTCTTTACAAGTATTTTGCGTACACTGCTTGGGATTATGAATAGACTCGAATAGTATGACGGGACAACCTCCATCACCGACCGAATCAACACTCCTCTACCCGCCTTGGATAGGGAGTGTTTTTTCCAGCTAGCTAATCTAATCTCTACCTTCCGTATGATTGGTTTCCACATTTCACTGCTGTTCATTTTTGCACCTAGTGGGCACCCGAGATATGTGGTAGGCAGCTCACCAATATTACACCCCAGCACTTCTTCAACCAGCTGCTTCTCCTCGTTCGACGCACAAATAAAATATGCACATGTTTTCCTCATATTAATTTTTAGCCCACTCGCACTTGCAAAACACATTAATATCCGATGGACCTCCATTAACTCCTCCCGGTTAAGTTCGCAAAACACCATGGTGTCATCTGCAAATTGTAAATGTGACAATACTATGCCCTCTCTACCGATCCTCAACCCTTTCAATCGTCCCACATCCATTAACTTCTTAAAAATCCAGCTCAACGCCTCCACAACTATAACAAATAATAATGGAGAGAGGGGGTCACCTTGTCTTAGACCACGTCGTGGGGAAAACGGCTTCGTGGGTGAGCCGTTGACCAGAATGGAAATCCTTGGGCTCGTAACACACTCCATAATCCATGCTACCCATCTTTCTCCGAAGCCAAACTCCACAAGCATTCTCTCTAGAAAGTTCCATGAAACACAGTCATATGCCTTGCGAAAGTCCAACTTTAACAGCACACCTTTCTTCTTATTCCTCCTCAACCATCTTATAGCTTCATTCGCTATGAATGGGCCATCCAAGATATTACGACCGTGTACAAAGGCAGTTTGATTTTCCCCAATGAGTCTAGGTAGTACTTGACTCATGCGTTTTGCCATTGTCTTGGCAATAACCTTATATATACACCCCAACATGCTAATTGGCCTATAGTCATCAAGTGTAGCCGCCTCCGCCTTTTTGGGTATTAGGGTTATTCACGTCATACTAACCCCTTTCTCCAAAACTAATTCCCCAAAAAGTATGACAAGTGAGCTACTACCCGAAGTCTCTAGTCTATCATCGTAACGTGTCAGTACAATATAAGTCCGAAGATGCGAGTACAAAAACAAAAGGTCCTCTACCTGAGATCCTGCACTCTGGCTTCGTAACACGATCAAGTACCTGTAATGTGGTGCCGTATAGGCTCAGAAAAACGCTGAATATGCTAAAGTGTAATCCTAGACCCTTTAAGCCATTTAAGTCATTTTAGCCATCTTAACATGCGGTTAATTACATGCTGGTTCATTTTACAGATTATAGTGAAAACGGTAAATGACATGAATACATATAACAGTTCATAGATATACAACACGTAACACATCATACATTACACCACATACATTATCCGAGATACGACAGCAAGTAGGAGCGGTAAAACGCTTAATGGCTTTCATCGAGGTTATTCGTACTCAGCCTTAAAGGCATGTTACTCATATCAAAGTTTAATTTTATCGTCAATTGGGTGTCATGTTAAGACAACCCGTAGTTGGTTCTCACCGGACAGTCGTCCCACATACACACAAAGGTGCTCATTGCCAAGGATCGGTAGATCCCTGGACTTCCACTTACCTAATAAAGGCATCCATGAAAGGCCGAAGCCAGGTGCCAGCGGTAGCACACTCCGACCAGCGATCTACCTGGGCTCGTTGGAATTTAATAAGAGTCAGTCCGATCCGGATGTTATACTCTAGTGATCACTATGCGCAACCAATTAGTCGAAACTAACTGGATTTCCATATCATACATCAACTCTCCATTATGTGATTAGATCTTTAATCAATTACCTAAAGTATAGTCTTAGGTTAGAGAGAATTCATTATTAACACAACCGCCTTCAAGGTCTTATGCAAATTCCTATAAGTAATCTAGGTCATATTGATGCTCAAAAGTCCATGCACTAGAGACCGGTAATCCCGAGTCCAGTTCCTAAGTGTTTTACTTAAGTTAATTAGGAATTATAAGGTCTCCTAATTGTTAGTATATAGATCGATGATAATCAGTAACATTGAGTCCAACAGACATTCGCGCACAATAATAAACGCTTGACAGTCAAGTAAATAATTCACACACATCATGCATATCACATATATCGCTCTTAGACAGATAAGCAAATAATATTTGAACCCGAGGAAACCTTCAGGATGTTCAGACCACACAATTAACATACCGTACACTGAAGTACAATGCTAGCGTGACAATTCACGCTTATCCTCAATCACCCCGAAGCTCGTATCTAGCAGCCCGTATCTCTGGAATATATATTACTCTAATATCAGTGTCTATAATTCGAGTCTACTTATCCATTCCCGAATGAGTTCTAACCTTTATCCCGTAGTTAAACCCTTAGTCGGTTATTCGTTTAACTCAATGTTCGTTAACCCTCGGGATTTAGATTAAATTATACGTTATACTTTACGAGCATATAACATTCGATACGATAATGTGATTTATTACGTAGGAATTAGGTTCTGTAATAATTCACGTGTTACCGAGGTGCATGCATGCATGGTTATAATTTACGTATGCGTATGCATGGGATTAGGTTCCTTTAGTAATACGTTTTAGTTTACGTACTCACCTACGTGCATGCATGGATATTATTTACTTACGCATGCATATAATATAGTTGTCACTATATTTATTTGACCAAGTTATGTTTCCGTTTTTAATTATATAATAACTTGCAATTATGTTTCCCATTCATATGATGTTTCCCACATTAACCCTATATGGTTCACCAATTATATTATATCTTTACTTCATATTATAAATTCATATTGTATGATTTATAAGGTTTCCCATGATGAATTAATTCATCATTCTATGTGAAGTTCATATTTATTTATTTGTGACTCCTACTCACAAACGTCTTATTAAGAATTTATCTTAATATTATATAAAGTATTCTACATCATCTTGTTCCTCTATTACAAGGTTTCTAATATATATATATATATATATATATATTATACTCCCCAAATTTCCAACTTAAACCCCATTATTTTATGTGGTTGTTTATAAGGTATATTTATACCTTAATAATTTCCTTTTAACATAATATTTTATACTTTAATATAATGTCACACTATACCTGTTAGCAGAAATATATTACTATCTCTACCTAGGCAGTGTACTTATCGTTTTACGGAATAGTGAATTGGGTGGGGTTGTCGATCTCAGGGACCTTGTTCAATTAATTGACAATTTATTTATTAACCGAGAAACTAAACTAAGAAAACATGAAATGTCACTTTTTCAGGTTTTACTTAAATTAATAAAAAGAATAACTCAACGAACTAAGATAAAATAATAAAATAATAAAACAGTAAAAATAAACTAAATAAAGAAATAAAGATTGAAACTCTAAAATATGAAGAAGCACCCCGGATTGTTCTACAAACCTTCACCTTATTAATCTATTAATAAACTCTTCCCTAATTCTGCAATAAACTCAGAAACTATAACTAATTCCTCAACGGCTAAGTCTAACGAATCCTACCAGTTGCTAGAACTAGCAGCAGACTAATGCTCTAATACGGACACAACTAATCGTATAAAGAACAGTTTCTATTTGAGAGCGATTAACCTATAGGAGGGATCACGCTTCTAGTCGTTAATCAGGTTTAATTCCTATATCTTGTTATCTATCTCAGCTCTCGCGTGTTGATTAGAAAATCACAAAGATTGCTTTAATAATTAGCTAGAGAATTAAAGCGCATGAAGAACATGAATTAAACTACTGCAATTATAATTAGAGAAAAGATTACAAAATAAATGTAAAGATCGGGTTTGCTATCCCAACCCGGGGAGCTAAACTAACTACTCAAACATAATTATAAAAACAACTAAGGAAGAACACATTGACAGATTAGATAAAAAGGGAAGAAAAAACTCTGTTAGAAGATCCTGCTCCGCCCTCTGTTGTCACATGTCTTTGCATTAATCCTCTGTCAGAAAGTATGGTGTATTGACAATGGTGGAATTGTTATGTGTGAAACAGTGGCGGACCCAGAGTTTAAAACCCGTGGGGGCACTTTGACCGAATAAAAATCTTGCAAATAAAATATTTAAATAATATTTAATATAAATTACGTTTGCTTTATACAAGTTTTTATCATCTGAAAATCATACATAATATTATTATTATTAATGAACTTACTATATCTGATTCCACATAAGAGTAGATTATCATTAACCAATTCTCCTATCTTAATATATTTTAATAATTGTAGTAACTGATAGAGTCAACATAAATTTCAAACATGCACTATTTTGAATGTTAAAATATCATATGTGAACTACATTATTTAATTATCTAACATTTATTATCTATTTTTGTTATATATAGACACATACATACTTATATTTTTCCAAAAACCTGTGGGGACAGCTCACTACATAGGTCCGCCATTGGTGTGAAAGATGGTGTACTGGTGATGATGGTGGTTGCTTGGTGATATGGAAAGAGAATTCAGAGGCGCAGGCCTCTGCCTCTCGGATGGGGCGTGGCCGTCTGGCGTCGATGATTATATATATATGTTTGTTAATGACCTAACCGACTCCAAGTGCAGTGTTTTCTATTCTTTAACACTAGCCGACCAATGAATAACGAAGTTATCATTGAATCATAAATGAATCTTGCACTTTTAGTGGCGTGAATGTGTTACTAGTCATCAATGATGATAATGGTGACTTCATACGTGACTCCCCTTTAGCGGCAGTTCGATACTAACGATTGGTGGTAGAGATAGATTAATGTTGCTTTTAAAAAGTAATACTTGACATGTGTTGGTTTTTTATTGGTTCCATTTTAACCAAAAGTGTACCATCTTCCATGTGGCAACCATTCATTCACTAACCAAGGTAGGCTTAAAATTTTTCCTGCGTTTCACTGTCGCCAACGAACGGACCCAATAAGCATGGTATTGAATAACTTAATCATGGTCAAGCTGCTGTCCCTTCTCGTAAGTTCACTTTGTGCAGCCCATTATTAAGATAATCATGATATATTAATATGCAGCCCTTGTCGTAAACACATGCGTGCATATGTATATATATATGTATGATGAAGAATATAATCCCATGATTTTTACCTGCATTTGACACATAAAATGTATCACTTCACATCAAAACAAAAATTTAAGAAAAAGTATATGATAAGTGCGAAATATGGCATGAATTGTTATAAAAATAGAAAGAAATATAACCCTAAAAGTATATATATTTTGCACTTATCAATACCATTCTAAACCTTATATTATATTCTGCCCATATTTTCAAAATTCTCAAACCAGCCCATAACATATTCGACAATCTCAATTTCTTCCCCACTTATTTTGATTATTTACAAAACCAACTCATATATTATATTTGCTACATTTCTAACCTTATTAATTTATAGCCTAAGATATTTAAACATTACACTATGCATATATATACGTATTCTCCAACAGTAACCTTCTCTTCCCAGATCAACTTTCTTTTCATACATATTGCCCCACTTTATTTTGTAAACTTACAATTTAATACCTAAAACTTTATATTATACACATTAATTATTTAAATCACAATTTCAACCCCAAATTCCTCCAGAATTTCATACAGACCCCCTAACTTCACTAAGTCTTGCTTTTCACCCAATCTTTCAGTAATTTACAAAGTAGCCCCATAAATTTTTTATAATTGTTACACTTTAATACTTAAACTATATATTATAACCCTTAATTAATTAAACCATTAAAACTAACCCAAAATTTCTCTAAATTTTCAAGCAGACCCCTAGGGTCCTAATAATTATGCGCCAGCCCTTATAATTTCAATAATTACCTAATAATCCCTTAACTTTTTATAATTGTCATTTTGACATAATATTTCTTTAACTTAGCAAAATAATTATTTTTGTTATTTAAATTCGGCCAAGCCTTACATGTGGTCAAGGTTGACTACCCAAATTATCCCTTGACCCATACTTTTTATAATTTACAGTT
Source organism: Limonium bicolor (assembly GCA_023374045.1). Lineage (NCBI taxonomy): Eukaryota > Viridiplantae > Streptophyta > Magnoliopsida > Caryophyllales > Plumbaginaceae > Limonium > Limonium bicolor. The sequence continues at coordinate 132,749,955 of CM041779.1, read as the reverse complement.
TAGCCCCAATAGTTCTCCTAGTTTTACAATTAACTCCTTTAACTTTATAAAAACTTATATTTTATGTTTCTAAAATTCTTAAAAATAATCCCTCATAGTTTTAATCATATTTGGTACTCTATATTTTAATTAATTATGTTTTGATCCCCATACATAAATCTCTTGTTTATTGAAATACTTATAAAGTTTATAATTTATATAAAACGTATTACGACCTTATAAATTTACCAATATTCCTCTAAAATGTTCCTAAGTAGTCATGTTCACTAAAATTACATTATTGCACCATAAATTTATATAATATTTAAATCGCCCCAAAAACTTAATAATAATTATTTAAAGCTTTCAATAAACATAGTAACATTGCCTAAACACATGGCCTTAAACACAACTTAATATTACCTATAAAATGACACTAAAATGTCCTCAAATAACATCATAACTCAAGGCTTGTTACAACATTTATACTTAACATCTCTAAATCATGTTTCTCCCATTTTAAACTTATAACCTTAACTTTTAATAAGTGTTTAGCACCTACCTCCACTAGTCAAACACTTAACCATTAACTACCACATATATTTAGAGTTTAAATAGCACTCTTATACCCATGTGTTCTCGGCTTTATATTAGTTTACAAATTAGTAAACTTTAAAATAACACCCTTTCGACTGTACATATATATATATATATTATAGCAGGGGCGCCGGACCCAGCGATTGAAAGTTGGGTCATTGACAAATAAAGTTAATATAGTTATTTTTTTCTAAAATTTATAGGGTCACTGACACATAAAACATCTACCATATAATAAAAAAATTACATTAGAACTTACTATAATTATTTTTTTCACACAAGTCATGAGGTCACGTGCCCCTTGGGTCCGTCCCTGGATTTTTGTACATAAACCAAGCTTAAACCATGCACATAAGCCTTAAGAGTTTGGTTAAGTATTTACCTCTTAAGATTTGTTATTTCCTCTTGGAATAAGCTCCCAAGTCCACGACAGCCTATAGGTGAACAAACCCATTTTTTGTACATTTATACAAGGAAAAGGACTCGATTAGTTACTTCACTACAGAACTAGTTTAAGGAGTTTAAAGGCATGGTTTTTGAACATTAAAAGAGGAGTCTTCACCTTGCTATTTTGATGGAGTTTTCAGTCCATATTCGGCCACCTAGAGAACAAGGCTGGACTTAGTTTTCATGGAGGAAAAATAAAGCAAAGGGGGAGCTTAAAGAGCCTTGTTTGGTCTCGATTTTTACCTTGGTTTGAGGGTCTTTAATGGTGTTTTGGAGCAGATCCTTGGTTCAATGGAAGGAGCTTGAAATAACCTTCATGTGTGTGTAAAAAGGATTAGAAGAAGATGTAAGTATATGTCCATTTCCAGACTTAATAAAGAAGGAGGAAGAAGTGGGTTTTAAGGGCATTTCTTACCTTAACTTGTACCAAGCTTGTATTAGTTCCTTCCTCCTTGTTCCTACAGCTTACAATGGCCCATGCTCTTGTGGTTTCTGATTTTTGAAGAGAGGAAGAAAGGTGGTGTCGGTTCATGCAAGAAAAGAAGGGTTTTTGGTGTGAAAGAGATGAAGTGGACTTAAGCCTCCATGGATGACTTGGAGCTTGAAGAGAAGGATGTAAATGGTGCGGACTACAACTGCTGTCGACCGAAAGGAAAGAGAAGAGGGCTGGAACGAGAGCGTAGGCAAAGTGAAGTCTAATGTGAGTGTGTGTATAAGTAAAGTGAGAGTCTTGATTTGGTGACTAGGCTTGCACTTGGCTAGTTTCTTTTATTCCTAGATAGTCTTTTGGATCTCATTTTCCCAAGCAAACAATCGAGTGCAATGAAGAGGATGGGGTGGGGTTTAACCGGTTATGTAAGAGGAAAAAGAAAGAAAGGTGAGGTAAGGTACCAACTAGCCATTATTCTATATAGCTAAGTGTACTTGCTTCTTTAGTTTATGTCTAATCTCACCCTTTTTTATTCTTCTTTTCTTACAGCAGCAGCCGATTAGAGGAGGAGGTGGGAATGAGGTTACTCGTGTGTGTAGAAGAGGAAGGAAGGAAGTAAGGTAAGTACAAGTAGACATTATTATATGTAAACTAGGTGTACTTGCTTCTCTTTTCATAATTAATTTTTTTCCTCTCTTTTATCTTGCTTGAAACCTGCTGTATTAATGGGGAAGAGGGTTTATTAATTTTTGTACATTAATGTTACACATTAATGATGTATTATGGACTTGTTTATGTGTTAGTTGGTAACATGTGTTATTTCTTGTTTTAGTGTGTGTATATAAGTGTATATTGCACTTACAATTTGTTTTGGATATATAAGATATTTTATATGGTTTAGTGATATTTAATACATGTATTAATATGTTACATGTGGTATTAGTTTTAGGAATTGATTTCTCCTTAATAATATTCTCTCTTTGATTAGAGATTTAATGTATAGTTTAGTATCCATTTGGACTATATGTTTATATAATAATCTTTATAACAATTATTGCTCATGATTTAAATTAACCCTCATTAATTAAGGTAATAAGTATTAGGGTATTTCAACATCAAGCAACCAGAACTCACCCTTTCAAGTCACATCAACCACCTTTGCCAAGAAATTCACTAACATTCTTAGTCCATGATCCTCCCCTTCAATTCTATCTATCTCTCCCAGTCAAGAGAAACATAAGTCTTACCACCAATTTGATTGGAAAACAACAATATCTAATTCTGAAACTGATTTCCACTACAAATCTAAGAGCTTTAGGTTTGAATCTATTAAACAAGACTTGAGCCCTCCTTTGGCTTGAATCATCAAGGAAGCTGAAACCAAGCATATAGTATCAAATGCTTCTTCTCACCATTCAGGTTCAGACCCTCTTGATTATGGGTGTTTTGTTCATCGGCATGGTAAACAAAAAGTAGCACCTAGTGACTCTCTGAGTCCTAGTTACCAAGGCAAATTTAAGAAGAGGGAAAGCCTGAAACTTCAACCTCTGATGATCAAGTCCTCCCTCGCGGAGCAAGACTTGGAGGAGAGGGGTACTACAACTTAATAGTCAAAAGGGCAGTCATTGATGCTAATCAGAGCTTCCCACAGGAATGACGTGCATCTCCCTTAACTACCGGGGTTTGGGTCGCCTAAGTGCACTTGCAAGGGTCACTAAACTTGTCAGGAAGTTTAAACCTAAGCTGCTAGCCTTATTGTGGAAGAAAAACACCTATGTCTCCCTCATCAATTTTTCTAGTCACCACATCGTAGTGAATGCCACTCATGGGATCTCCCACCTTCTACTTCACCAGATTTTATGACTGGGCGAACTGGAGCCTGAAGTTGTTCTCTTGGAAACCCTTGGAGGTCCTCAGTAAGCAACCTTTTTTTCCTTGGATTGTTGCAGGTGACTTCAACCAAGTACTTTTATCTTCCAAAATTATGGGTGGTAAATTAGAAGAGATGCTCAGATTGATCCATTTAGGGATGTGATTTGAAAACTTAAGCTTAATTGGTTTCTTTGGTCCTCCACTACGTTTACAAATGGCTAACTCCCTCTAAAATTGTCTTTAACCAGATTAGATAGAGTCTTTGCCTACTCTCAAGCCTTAGGATTCACAAATGTTGATTGAACACTTACCAAGGGAAAAATTAGATCAGTTCCCTCTTTTATTAATATTGTTTGAGAATCTGTCAAACCATATAAGCTCTTTAGATTCGAGAATGGTTGGTTATTGGAACCATCCTGCTCCAAAATTGTCCTTGATGTTTGAAGAGGTCAAAGGGGTGATTTCAGGAGCAAGATAGAGAAGTGTAGTGCTAAACTAAAAAGTTGCAAAAGGTTGGATGATTAGCAAGATTCAATGGAAATAAAAAAAGGAGATGAGCTGGAGAAAATCACGAGGGGATCCCAATCTTTGTGGGTTGTTCAAAACAGAAAAAGAGTTGTGATGGCTATTGAACCCTGATGTATAAAGACGAACTTGGTGGAAACAAATATCGTGGGATAAGTGGATCAATGAGGGGATTAAAAGTTCCTCTTTTTTTCATGCCAGGCCCTCTGCCAACAAAAGAAGAAATGATATATTTGGTCTTTGTGACTAGTGTGGGGTTGTGAGATATCAATGAAGAAGCTAGAGATCATTTCTATTCAATATTTTGAGTCTTTGTTTGACCATTCTCATCCTACCTCTTCAATCACCCCTTGCCTCATGCCTACTTAAAAACTCCAAAACCGGCAAATATCTTCCTTGTTGATCCCTTACTCTAAAGGTGGAATCATTAAAGCTGCAAACAAATTAGGTTTTTAATAAGGCTCATGGTCCAGATGGATTCAATGGAAAATTATATGCCTCCTATTGGAATATAATTGGCAAGGATGTGACCCATATTGTGCTTCAAGTCCTTCAAGGTCAACCTCTTCCTCCTAACCTAAATGATTTTCTAATTACCCTAATCCCCAAGATCCCGTTAGTTATGTCTCTTTTAGAATTCAGGCCAATAACGCGTGGTAATTTTGTTTACAAAATTATTACCAAAGTTCGTGCCAATCCTCTTCTATGATATTATATCCCATAATCAGTTTGGCTTTGTCAAAGGACGTTTAATAACTAAATGTCATCATGGCGGGCGAGCTCCACCACTTCATGGCCAAAAGCTAAGCTGTCAAAAGTGGCAATTTTCCCTCAAGGTAGACCTTAGTAAGGCTTATGATATGCTATAGTGGAATTTCTTTAACCTTGTCCTCGCTCATATGAATTTCCCTGATTATTGAAGGATCCCTGTTATGAGCTGCATTTCTTATACAAAAGGCTACATCATTATAGATGGTTCTCCAACCTCCCCCTTCAATCAGAGCAAAGGTATCTTTCAAGGAAACCCTTTCCCCCATTCTTTTTATCCTTGCTCAGGAAGCCTAATCTAGTGGTCTTATAATGCTATGTCAGATAACTGCTTTTAGGGAGTTGTTGTCAAGAAAAATGCCCCATTATCTCACTTGGCCTTTGCAGGCTATATTACTTTATATGGGAAAGTGGTACCTCACAATGCTATTTTTCTTAATTCCATTCTCAAAAGTTTCATGCTCAGCTCTGGTCATTTTATAAACAACCAAAAGTTAGAATTGGTTTTTAGTAAGAAAGTTCCCCAATTAGTTAAAGGTCATCTTGGTTCTATTTTTGAGGTATTGAAAGTCCACTCTTTCCAAAGGTATTTGGGCCTTCCACTTAAAGTGGGTAGAAATAAGCAACAAATGTTTGAGTATCTCATCGACCCCCTCAAGCAAAAAATACATAATCGGGCTAAACCGATGTCCCAAGCAGCCAAATCTATCCTGGTCCAAAGTGTTCTTCAATCCCTTCCTAATTTCACCATGTTCCTATTTAAAATTCCTTCCAACATCACCTCCCAAATGAACTCTCTTATTTAAAAATTTTGGTGGGATGGTACTTCAGATAAGAAAGTTGTACATTGCTCTATTTGGTCTTCTATCTGCACAATTATGCCTCTTGAGAGTCCAGGCTTCAAATCCACTGCCCTATTCAACCTAGCTCTGTCAGCCAAGCAAGCCTAACTCCTTCTCACAAACCCTCAGTCTTTGGTAGCTAAGACCTTACAGGTCATTTATTGGAATCCATTCTTCCAGGGCTGAATATTTATAATACTAGGCGCAACGAAAAGGGTGGGTGTTGGTCTATGTATTAACCTGTTAATCAATGGATTAACAGAGGCTCCAATTTTCATCCGATTACTTCTACCCCTCAACCTACAAACTTGTTGTTGGTCAACCAGTTGTAAGATCGGGATAACTTGTCTTGGAATATTCAGAAGCTAAATGAGCATTTTTGCCAATTGGATATGTTCAATATATCCTCAACACTTCTTGACTGAGGGAATCCAGATGACTGGTGGTGGCATCATGATACTCATAGTAAGTTGTGACAGCCCAGCCTAATCAGCCCACACGTGTGATATTGTCCACTTTGGCACGCAGGCCGCACGGTTTTGTTCCTGGGGTTTCCTAGCCCCAAAAGGCCTCACACAAGGAAGAGGTATCCATGCACCTATAAGGCACACTTCGTTCTCCTCTCCAACCGATGTGGGAGGTAAACCTCAAGGGTATTACACTTCACCCCCCTTGGGAGCCCAGCACCCTCACGGGCCCACTAGCACACCGACCTGGGTCTGGCTCTGATACCATCTGTGACAGCCCAGCCTAATCAGCCCACATGTGTGATATTGTCCGCTTTGGCACGCAAGTCGCACGGTTTTGTTCCTGGGGTTTCCTAGCCCCAAAAGGCCTCACACAAGGAAGAGGTATCCATGCACCTATAAGGCACACTTCGTTCTCCTCTCCAACCGATGTGGGAGGTAAACCTCAAGGGTATTACATAAGTACTCAGTCAAATTTGGATATAATTTCCTTCTTAAGAGACACAACACAAAATTTGCTTCCTCATCTTCTAATCTGGTCTGCTCTGAACTATATTGACACTAAGGTAACATCTCTTAGAGCCCAGTTGTTTGGGTGAAATTTCTTAGAGGTCAAATTCCTTGCATGGATAACTTGGCTAAACGAATAGGGGGATCACCCATATGCATCTTCTGTGTGAAGATTGACATTGAAAAACATTTACTTTTTGATTGCTGGGCAGTCAGATCTCATTGGAATGACTTTATTAATATCAACAATCTCCCTCAGGATTTTGAAGGATCAATTCAAATTCTGGGCTAGACTCAGAAGTGGACTAATAAAAAGATCTCCCTGGTGTTTAATATGATGAGGGCATTATATGATGCTAAGAGCAAGACCAGGCATAACCAATACATGGCCATTATGAATCTAATCGATGCTAACATCGCCTTCACAATTACTTACCAGAACTCCCACTCTGAGGCGACTGCAGTTCTTCCACCCCAGCATCCCTATCAACCTCTCCTTTCGGATGGTGCAGTCTCTCTTTGTCGTCGTTGTTATAGGAAGTATGACTTTCCTATGGTCATTGCAGAGGCTCTTTGTGATTTTAATGGGGGGGATTTTAACAGCTTTTAATAGGAAGCTTGTTGGTATGACTGATTATGCAGAGGCAGAAAGTTTAGCAATAAACTTTGGAAGCAGTTAGGCATCTCATGCGGGATACAATGAAATCAATATCCTTTTCAAGGATCCAAAGTGGCTAGTAGCTTGTCTAGTTGTGGCTATGACCAAATCTCATCATCCTTCCATGAATCAATACTTGATCAATTCTATTTTTATGTTTGTATTTGTAACCCTTGTAAGGGATTGTCTCTAATTTTCTTGCATTTCTATCTACTAAACTCAAGGAATTCGGAGTAACCAAAATTATCTTGTTTTTTTTCATCAGATCAGCTTGTTGGCTGACCCCTTTAGCTACGTAGGTTGTAATATGGTCTGGGGGCGTTTGTTTCAAGCAGGGGAAACGAAATAGAATTAATCAGGAAAGGGAATGGAATGAAGGGGAATGGAAAAGAATTTCCATTGATTTTCTCGGTTGTTTGTTTGACCTAGGGAAAATAAAATAAATAAGCGGTCAACGGTCACCGGTCAATGGTCAACGACTACCGGTCGATGGTCATTAATTGCCGATTAACATTCACTGATCACCGGTCAATGGTCATTAGTCATCGGTCAATGGTCATATGTAGGCGGTCAAAGTGTACTGGGTAAGGGAATCCATTCCCTAGTAGGGGGTGTGGAAATGGAATCAAGATAAAGGGTTTTGAGGTAATCCTATTCCCTTTCTCTTTCTTGAAAATAGGAAAAACTGACAAAACAAACACCAAAAAACCTTTCCTAATTACCCATAACAAACGCGCGCTAAAACCTATCTTTCTTATATACGTGATATCAAGTGTTAACCTAAAAAGAAAAAAAAAGGTTCTAGATTAAAAACTAGGGTAGAGTGAGAAGCTCTCCCTTCTCTCTTCTGGTCATTCTGCATCTACAATGGGTAGAGGACGCAAACCCAAGAATCCTGTGCCCTTACCCACTACTCCTTTTGTTACCCCGGTGAATCAGCCCATTCCGATTGTCTCTTCGGGTGCTCCAAAGAAATCGTTAAATTTCGGTAGCAAAAATAAGGATGTTTTAATTGCGATTGATGAAGATCTGGTTTCGTCTGAGCATGCAAAAAATGGTTTGGAAGAATTTTCTAGTTCTGATGCGGTGGGGAGTAAGGTTGATGTTGGGCATATTCCTCAAGCTCGTAAGTCCTGGAGCGATATTGTTGCGAACAACAGGGATAGAGAGTACTGTCTTCGGCTGGATGACTTCCCTGAAGACGATTCCCCGATTTTGAAGTTCTTTAAGAATGAGGTTAACGAAGAATTTGAATTTTGGCAGTTCTCTTTAGTTGGAGCGTTTCTGGGTTTTAGATGCTCTTTCTCGGTTATGGAGCGATTTGTTCAACAGAGGTGGAGTAAGATTGGATTGCCGAAAATTTACTTGAATGACGCAGGTGTGTTCATATTTAGATTTGATGATCAGGAGACGATGCAGCAAATCCTCGAATCTGGTCCGTGGTTTATTAGGGGTAATCACCCGCTAATTTCGAGGGAGTGGAAACCGGGGTGTAAACTGGATCTAGCGAATTTGGTTTCTACGCCTATCTGGATCAAATTGCCTAACCTAGATTTGCAGTTTTGGTCACCGCGTATGCTAGGGAGAATAGCTAGCAAGCTTGGGAAGCCTATCTTAGCATATAAGCTTACAGTGTGTAAGGAGAAGATTGGATACGCCCGCATTCTTGTGGAGATCGACGCCAGATCTAGACCAAAAGAGGAGATAATCCTTGAAGATGGGGATGGGAATAGATTTTCCCAAAGAATCCTCTATGAGTGGAAGCCTTGGTATTGTGAAGATTGCAAGAGGTTTGGCCATTCTAGAGGGAACTGTCAGAAGGTTTCGATTGGAAAGGAAGTGGGTGAACATCCTGAGAACTTGGGGATTGGTGATGAATCTGTGGTTGCAGTGGAAGTTCAAAATGCTAGAGAGGTCGATGTGGCTGGTATGTGTTGGGGTAAAACATAACGGTAAATTGTGCTGGGGGTTTAACCTAACGGCAAGTGTACCGGTCGATTATAGCAAGTTTAAATCTCGGAGTATTCCCTGAGTATCGAATCCAAGGAGGCAGCGGCTAGTTTAATTTCTACTTACACACAAAACAGGAAAAACTTTAAATAACAGGAAATTGGGGGTTTTTGTGTGTGATGGTGATTGTTATAAAAGAGTTTACTAAGCAATAAATAACAGGTAAATAATTGTTTTTGTTTTTGTTTGATAAAGGAAATTCCGGTTTACTACTTCTCTCTAGATTACAATTTCTTCCCCTAAGTGATTTCTACAGTATTCTGAATAAAACCCTAGAATAAAGGTAACTCGTATTCGGTCTCCCGTTCCACGAATTCTAATTAGCAAAGACCGAATCCTAACTCTCGTTATGAATCCACTGTTTACTAATTGCTTTAAGTGTAGTCTAGATTAATGGTCAGCTAGCGTTTAGAGGAATTACCATCTCTATACTAACCGGTTCTTTCCCTGTAGTCAATTGATAGCCGCAGTTCTCACTTATAAGCTAAAAACTGATAAACTTATTTAATTGATCAGATTAATAAGTCTAGGAATTCATAAGGGCAAAGAATTTTATTCTATTGTACTGCAGAAAATCACAAAGGTTCAGAAATAATTATTCTAGAGATACATAGTAAACCGAAATTAAAAGCGACTACTCAGCCATGGACAAAATAACAATGCTCAATATAAACAGCATAAGGATAGAGGGATTTAGCAGAAAAACTGATTTTATAAGCCGTGGTCGAGTCTGCAATTTCCACAAATGTCTGAGTCACGTCCGGCTCTCTTGGGTCGGACGTTGATCCGGACACGTTGTCCTGGTGCTGTCCGGATCCGGACGTCAATCCGGACACGGGTAAATGAAGCGCTGCGAGCAGGGTTTTGTCTGTGATTGAGGGTGAAGGTTTACGGGAAGGATTTATGACTGGAGATGATGATTTATCGCCGAAGAGATGTTGTGTAGAGAGGGAGAAGAGAGGATTGTGTAATGGAGAGACTCAGAGAGTCAGGTACGATTTGAAATGAAATAGAAGATGGGTTTATATAGGATTAGAAAGGAAAACAATCGTTAGTGGAAGTTTGGTGTGTTGTGAGTAATTGAGCATGGGTGCCTTAATTTAAGGGGAGTATGGGCAAAGCTCGCTTTCGGTTGATAATTGCGCCGAAAGCCAATTATCAGCGCGATTACATTTTTATTTTTCAGCTCTGTGTGACGTCCGGATATGTGTCCGGATCCGGACATGAGACAGTGGTTTTGGATCTGAATCTCGGAATATGTCCGGATCGCTGTCTGGATCCGGACAAGACACAGAATTCTCGATTGGGTCATGTCCGGCTAAGTTGACCCGGACACAGATCCGGACGTGAGACGTCCGGTTCTGCGTCCGGCCAGATTGACCCGGACGCGACCAATTTTTGTGTCTCTTTTCCTGATTTGTTCCCCGTTTGTTGCGTTGTAATCCTTATGATGTAAAGTCTTCATTTCCCTGGGTTTTTCTTTATTTAACATATAAAGTGCATCAGTTCATATCAAAACATCAATCTTACGAAAAACACAGAATAAGTGGGAAACATTGCTTAAATTATAGCAGATTATAAGGTAATTAAGCCTTTAAAAGCCTATATGTTTCACACTTATCAACTTCCTCACACTTAAGCTTTTGCTTGTCCTCAAGCAATTTAAAGAATAAGAATGTCTCTAAAACCGTCACGCAATCTCAAGATTAAACAGGTGCAGAGGGAAATCAAGCAAAGTGACAAATGAAAGAATAATCTTGCTCTTTAGAGGTAGGTTTTCACAAACAGTGAAAGAAGAACAATTTTGTAAAAGCATAGAGAAACTAGATTGTAGAAAACAAGTTAGTTTAGCTTGGGACTTTCCACCAATTTTCATTCCCCTAACCTTTGGATGACAAGGGGTGTGTAGTAATGTCTTATTCCGCAATACCTTTCAACACCACGCACTCATGATCAAAAGTATAATTTTAACTGCAATTATCTCCTTTGTAAGCGAAAGCATTTATCTTCAAGAGTTATGTATAAAACAAACTAATATTTGAGATCTTGCAGAGTTATTCCGTAACCCAGACTGTAACACCCCTCACCATAAACCTGTAATAATCACTCTCATAGCAATAAATAAAATGTGTAACAGCGGAAGAATAAATAATAAATACAATACTCACTCGGGTGTCACCGGCCATTACTCGCCCATGCGAGCAACGTAGCCAAACTATATCCAACTTTCAACATAAACAAACAGCTAACCGCTGTGATAACGAGAAACTCCTATACATCATACTAAGTCCATAAATCATTTACATTGACAAGTGAGCGACTACCCAATCCTGATATACATAACCGTACCATAATACAAAATTCACCATCTTCTTAGCTATACAAACAAACTCCCTGTATGGTAATCAAAGTAATCTCTAAATACCCTGCTCTTGCTCTTCGGCTTCGACAATAATCACAACCTGCACAATGAGTGTAGTATCAGCGCCATGCGCTGTGTATGCCAGGCCTGGACCCTAATGGTCACTTAGTCATATTAACCATCTTATTATTAGATTGGTTTCATGCTTTACATTTTACAGTTATAATCAATACTGTAATATACCTGTACAATGTACAAAATCAACCATCCAAATATTCATAAATATTCAACCATCCATTCAATCCAAACATTCATTTAATATCTCAAGTAACAATTGTATATCGAACGTATCGAATAACCACAATATAATGTACAGTGTACAACCGCCATAGCGTACAATTTACTTAGTTAATTTACTTTGGCCTTGTAGGCCCCATCCAAACCTTGTTTAATTAATACCTGTTGGGCGTCATGTCAAGACAACCCTTAACCTCACCATGGACAGTAGTCCTCCCGTACACACAAAGGTGCTCATTTCGCCAGAGGTCCGGAGGCCCCTGACTATTCTCTTATGTCTCGTAAGACGTCCATAGAAAAGGCCGTAGCCACCTGACCCACGATCCAAATAGGGCTCGTTAGGTAAACCTGGAGCGGAATCCAATTAGGAAACCCCTCAGTGATCACAACTGCGCAACCAAGTAGTTCGTAAACTACCGGGATTCCTCACCTCAACTCATACCATCTCTCTCTCATAATGTTTAAGATCTGCTCTTAGTCTTATGGAGAATAATTATTAATTAGCTGCCCCATGGGTCACACGCATACCTAGAAGTAATCTAGGTTATATTCATGTTCGAGATCCATGCTCTAGAGACCGACAATGTCGTGACTCGTCCCTAAGTATTTTACTTAGGTTGCCATATACTTAATATTAATATCATGGTATTATATCAAGTAACCGTCATGTCATCACAATAACGCATATGTATGTTTATATAAGTCGATCTATAGTCGACGTAGTGTTAGTCCAGTAGGACGCACGTGCAAATATAATTAATGCAGTAGCACATATACACGTATCCAAAACACATAACACACAAGTGATAACAAACAAATCCGAGCCCAAGGAGTAACCTTAGGACAACTCGGCAAACCCCTTTACATACCGTTCACCCTGATCGTATTACGGTGGAGTATGAATCAGCAAGATCCTATGCTCCGTGTAGTCCGCTAGCTTTTCAAGCGTCCTTGTCAGAAGTATAATCTAAACGGTATTAAAACTATAAGTCAGTCACCATGACTAACTAAATCCAGTATTTCTGAATAATAAGTAACCCCGATAGATCACCCCTGTTTTTCTACAGTTATTGTCACGGGTTTCTCTAAACTGGTCGGCTTTGTTACTAAAACTCGTATGTTACTATATTTCGACTGTTAAGTTAAAACTGTTATATTCCTTTAATCTTATCCACCACTAAATTTAGGTACGTAACCTACAGCTGCATGTATGCATGCACGATTATATTTTATTGTATTCTTTTTCGTATTGTTTCATTTTTCACCATCCATTATAATACAAGGTATTATATAATTCATTATCTTAGCAAATAATACTTGCATTCAAAAACTCATACCGTATAGTTTATAACTATCTTTGTAGTAACCACCACCATTATATTATATGGTTTCCAACCATAATTTATATTCATCCTTATATACATTTTCTTGTGTATGTATATATTTACCACGTAGGTAATTTCCATGAGTTTAATAAACTCTTATATCATATGTTACATTTTATCATCTTTTATTGGATGATTATTCCCATTAGTCGTATTATATTATACAACTTATATTAAGATTATTATCCTAATATTATGTAACACTTTTGTGTTGTACAATTACAACTCCTAAGGTTTATTCAATAAATACCCTAGTTTATAAAACTTATTTATTTATAGTTTGTCACATTATTTTATATGAATATCCTTACTTATATTTAATCCCACCTAAACCATATAATTGTTATAACATTTATAACATTATAGACCATAGTCTAAAATTCATTTTCCAACCAATATTTTCGGTACAGCCCTTTAATTCATTTAAATTCTATTTTGGCCACATAACATTATGTAATGTTGTACATATACTAATATCATGTATTATGATATTTTTATTCCCTTTTATTTATAACCTATAGTTTTTATACAAAACTAATTAATATTGCTGCATGGGCATACACTTTCAACCTTATTCTTTTCCATAAACCATAGTTTCCTTTATTTACAAAATCACCCCATTATTTATACCATGTTATATATATCATATAATATAACATTTTTAACTTATTAATTGGTATAACCTAAGGTTATATTTGTAAAATCCGAACAGACCCTAATCTGTTTTATAATTGCCATTTGGCCCTATTTATAACATATATTTATAATATCATTATAACTATATTATACACATATCTTTATAAATTCTCTTATATAATTCTAAAAATCACCTAATTTCACCAAAGGGTTAAATATCCTTATTAACCCATATACTTTCGGTATTTATTATACCACCCCATATATTTCTCCAAAGTGTCATAATGACATAATAACTATATATTATACATATATAGTTTATCTTAATTCCAAAATCAACCAAATAAATTCCTAAAAATTCCTAATAGCCCATGGGTGTTTATAATACCATTTTACACCCTTTATTTTCGGTAATAACATATTCACCACATATGTTATAAAAATATTACCATATGATCCCAAAACTTTATATAATCTCATAATTTTTATATTAACCCAATTAAACCTCTAAATTTCGGCCTTATTAATATATAGCCCCCAAATTTAATTTAATTACACCTAAAACCCAATTTCCTTACGGTAATAAATATATATCACCTAAACTTAATTATAAGCTTGTAAATGCATATATAAAATGGCCTAAAGTACATGGCCTTATTACAAACATTAGCTTATAAAATGAATTACACATAAATGCCCAAAAGTACTATAAACTCTCGGCCTTGCACATATGTTTTCATTATTTACCAATTTTCCACATAATGTCTTAAATTTGACAATTATGCTTATTAAATCACTTAAATGACTAGCTTAATTTATCTTAGTCTTTTTTCCATTCTTAGGTTATAAATAACCCATATTATATAACACTCTCGGCACATATTAATATATGCTAAGAATTACATAAAATCATAAGTTTAAGGTGTTTATACCTTGATAAATCCTTGTATGGGCTCGGCACCTTGGAGTAAAATTCACCACAATATTTAGACATGTTTAATACACCAAAACAAGACATAGTTATACTCCAAGCTTGAGCTTAACCATAAAGAAGAATTAATGTAAGATTTAAGGCAAAATTCACCTTAAAAATGCTTGGAAGGTTCCTTAAGATTTTGGCCTGGTTTAGACACACCACAAGGTGTTAGATTCACTATATAAACATAAGGAACACTTAGACAACAACAAGCTGCTGTGGTAATAGGTTTTACCTTGGAGAAATGCCCCTAAAAGAGGGTATTTCCTTTGGATCTCGGCCACCCTTGCTCCAAATGGCTAACCAACAGATCCAACATGAAAAGGAGAAGAAAATGAGGCTATGACCAAAGTTTCATGGCCAAAATCAAAGGGAATCAAAAGTTATGAGCTTAAAGCACATTTTTACCTTAAAATGAAGATTTGAAGTTCCTTGGCCCTCAAACTGAGTTCATTCGAGATTAGCTCTTGTTCTAACCTTATAATACTGTGAATAAGCCATAGGAAAAGATAAGCCACGAAATCCAAGTGTTGGTAATCAAAGGATGAAAAAAAGGGCTAAAAATGACTAAAAATGACCTTAAATCATTACCTTAGGAGCTTATAGGATTGAATTGCCTTCCTAACTGAATAAAAAAGCTTGGGAGAGTTCAAGAACTCAGACTCCACGTTTGGAATGGAGCAAGAGGCAAGAGAGAGTCAATTTGGTGTTTAAAGGCATAAAACCATAAATAATGAATAGTACTAGGTGACTCATTGCCTTAGCTGTCCAAACTGAATGAGTGGATGAGTGTGCTGTCCTCCCTTCCCTTATAGCCTGCCGACAGCCCTTATACCAAGTGGCCAATTCATTGACCAAAAGTCAACTTGACAAATGTGCTTAAAAATGGCACTATTCGGGTACTATTCACAATAAACTGTCAGTTTTGGATTTTAATTTTCAAACTTGGATTTAGACTTTCAAATATAGTCTATCATGTCCAATAAATGTTTTAAATGATGTACCCATGTCTTTAAAATGACAAAAAGTCATTATCTTAGAGCTCATAGACAAAAACGTGCGTTAAGGTGATTTCAGGGCACTTTTGTGTCACAGGGTGTTTTTGAGCTCCGTTTTCTTTGAGAATTGTTTTTTGTGTTCCTTACATGATATTTGATCATGGTATCCAATTTTATATCATTTAGAGGTCATTAGACCTTTAAGGTATTCTTAGAGCACATTTTTTCCCTACTTGACCTTGAAGCATATAAATGCTTGTTATTTTGTGTTGGAGTGTTGTCCAACAATTGTAATGTGTTCCTTAATGTGTTAATATGCTTAGGACAAATTTTTAGGTCCTAAGTAGTTCATTTGGGTATTTATTTACCCTACACTGTCAAAGGGTGCAATATGCTGTTTTGTGTTGACCACTGTTGTTCTTAGTTGACTTTTAAGGCATGTTTAAACCTTAATCAATGTGATTAGATGTTTAATCCTTGATTTCTTAGTTTGGGGTATTTCAATCTACCCCCCTTAAAAAGACTTCGTCCCGAAGTTCTCAATCACATAGGTAAGTATATAAATGTATAACTACCCATTGCTCCCATAATGTATATCTATATGATATATCATTTACACACATCGTATTGCGCTTATACCGCACATAGCCATCACTTTGTGGCGTTAGTTCAATCATATATGGATATTGGTGATCCATCAGCACCATCATTTCCTATCAATTCTACAAACCCAGTCAACCTCCCCGAGGCATCCATAACAAACCATCGTTCCACGTTCCATATCTAATGATTCATTTCGTATCTAAGCGATACCATATGCAATCATTCTACAAAGCAATATGAATACATATCACAAATAGCATAAGAAAAGTGTTACACACATGGTGTAGACACAATATTCATACAGGTATCTTGTAAGATACGTACATACAAGTGTACATTCACACACAAACAAACCAAACAACGCACGCCCCGCGTACCAACCATAACCAACAAAACCAATTCACTGTATGCTATGCATACTAAATAATTCACATACTAACCAAACAAACCTCGTATGCCCCGCACACCACCAATTCTCTTTTTTTTTGTATGCAATGCATATCAAACAGCCAAAACTTAGTGCACACATGTGCACAGCCAAGAGGCTCTACCCCCCTTAAAAAGGGTTACGCCCCCGTACCCCACAAGTATACAACAGCCGCTCAACAAGGAGCGCTGGATACTTGGCTCTCAAAGAGTTCACCAATTCGTAAGGGATGTGGCACTAAACAATTTGTGCTCTCTCCCAAATTCATTCTAATGGGCCCACTCGCTCCGTATGAGGTGCAGACCCATGAACACAGGCTCAATTTGCCGTTCTCTTTTTTTTTGTGCATCCACTTGTTTGGATCACTAGCATACATGCGTGTGCCTTTTCTCACTGATATTCAGTTGAGGTATACTATGACATTGGCTACTGTTAGTACTTAGTGCTCTTTGCACTTGTCTTGAAATACCAAGACACACCAGCCTATATGTCCACGGAGATAATGCTCGTCATCCGTGCCTCCTGGTGATTTGACATCCTTTACATCTTCCTGTATTCCCACTAGATTAATAACTGTACAAGTGCAATAACCAAAACACTCATTCCCACAGAGTGCAGAGGTGTAAACGCTCAACAGCTAATATCCAATGAGTCAAGCAGAAAAGATTGTGCGAATTATCCTGTGAGTGGTACATTCCAAACCCACTTTTCCTTGCTTAAGGTATCTGCTATCATATAGCTTTATCTTTTCTCCTTGCGTAGTCACGCGTTTATGTCCCTATCATCTGGTAGATTTCCTCTGGATTGCAAGCATTTTGCTTGATCCTTATGAGGCTTCTACATATTTATTTGTCCATAATAGGTTTTCCTATTTTTTCTTCTTTTTTTTTGGGTTTCTTTTCCTTGAACTGTTTTCCTGTCTTCACTGTATACTGCCACCACCGTTTTCTGTTTAAGGTTCCCCCCCCTTTTTTTTTCCTAGCCCGTTGTTTTAACTGCGCTCTTCTTCTCCGTCATCTTCGAGGTATTCCGTCTTACTGTCCGTAGAATGGAGTTGACTACCTTCTCGCGTTCCAAACACTGCTGTGTCTGACTTGCATGGGGTACCGTACTGATACATTACTACTTACCCGACTAACTCATAAATAAGTCTGTCAGGCCCACATGCTCCTAACGGAGTGCGGTCGTCCCATGACTCGTTTAGTAAACTGGTAATGTCTGTCACACGGTTATAGTGAAGTATTCTGTTGTCAATCTCCCTTTGATGGATATCCTCTTTTTTTGCTTCCTATTCTGCTTTCTTCTTCTTTTTTTTGTCTAACAGTTCGTGTTATCGGTTATCCTGTAATAAGTGTTATTGCCTTTGTGGCATCCGTGGTAATTCGTGCCATAGATTGGTATTATTCAACTCGGTGTAAGTGAAATCCGTGCTATATTAGCAAACTTGTTTCTCTTTTTTTTTTTGATCCCATTGAGTACAACATATATTCCTTTTCTTCCTGTTCATATCTCATCCATAATTCATATTCGTCCCCTCATCCGTGTAATTGGATGCATTGCAGATTGCATAATAGTTTGAGCAACTTGGATCTTCACTTCCCAACCATCCTCACTGACGGTGGTGCATCTACAAAGGGTATGCTTGTCCATAAGGACTAAACATGTACCACTAGTAGTGATTTTTTTTTGGCTAATAGCCTTGTCTGAAACTTCCTCGTACGTTTAAACTGGTGTTTTTTTTTACAGTCATAGTGGCTGTAGCATTTCTTCAGTTGCAGTGGTTGGACTGACGGTCCTTCCAAAGTTGCATAAGTTTTCAATCTTCAGGTTTTATGTAAAATATGAAAATAAATTTTGTATGTATAATAAAAAGATGAAAAAGTAGTAGTTGTTGCAGTTGCATTTGCAGTCGCTGTTGCTGTTGCTGCACTTGCTGTAGCAAGTGCGCAAGGCAGATGGAAATTTCAGTGATTTTAATTGTCATAGCGCTTGCAGTAGCAAGTGCGCCATGCAGGTGGTAATTCTGGTTCAGCAATCACCGGTCTCATTGACTCTTTGTCGTCTAGTATCGCTACATGATAATGTAAGCTTTAACATCCTGTTTATATATAATTCCTTCAAGGTTCCAAAGTTACTCGCATCGAGTTAACACAACTAGTCTCAAAAGTCACCCATAAAAAGGCAAGTTGTCAATGACACACTCCCACATATTCATAACATGTTTCTGTCTAGGTAAGTACACTACATAGTAAGCAAAAAGTCTTCCACCAGTGGTCACATGGAGTCAGGGTACTCATGCCCTATCTACTCCCTTGCCCTTATAGGCTCCAGCATCAGTAGATGTCTGGCCATCCTGACCGCCTCGTGGTACTCCAGATCCTCCAGCTGAGGTCTTCTGAGTATTCCTTGGTGGCCTGTAATTACGGCTCTCAGGGTTCATCCAACACTCGAATTCCCTGTGGCCCTCTTTGTGGCAGCACCGACACTCGACTTTGCGGCCATCGCAGTCGACTCCAGGATGGTCCTTCCCACAACGCTTACAATAGAAGTGGCGCTGGGGCTGTCCGGTGCCTGATGGTAATATTTAGTTTAAGTGAAAATTTGATGGTATAAAGGTTAAGGTTACAACTGAATTTAAGAGGTAGGTGTTCTCACCCTTTGGAGGTGCAGATCTCAAAGGCTGGGCATCAATAGCTGGGCCGGTCAACCGAAGGACGGGCTCTTTCCCCTTGTCTCCCTGGTGACCCTGCTGCCCTTTCTTTGGAAAGAATTTCCTGTTCAAGGTTCCGGGTCAGCATTCGTAAGGTGTTTAATATGGTAAACAATTTAGAATGGGATAAGTCCTTACTTTCCTTTCTTCTGGCCCTCGCCTGGAGATGCTCCTCCAACCTCAGACTCTCCCTCAGGGTTCTTCCTTTTCTTGGCCCCGAGAGTCTCTTCCCGAGTCTGGAGCATTAGCTCCGTCCTCGAGGCAGCATCATAAACACTCCTGGAATCTTACTGATAAGTTTTCACATCGTTAAACGGTACTGTAGTAAGTAAAGAATTTATGGCTTTCATGTTAATACCTGAATGGTAGTGTAGAGGTTAGCACCCATCGCCATCTGGATGCGAAATAGTAATCCTCCCCGAAACTTCTCGACCTTAACGGTCTCTGAGTAATCAACACCGGGGATGAAGTCCAGTAGACCAATGAATCGAGCGTAATACTCATCCACGGTCAGACCTCCCTGAGACAGTGTCTCGAACTCCTGGCGCTTCCTCTGCTTAAGATGTGCTGGGTAGTACTTCCCTCTCAGCAACTCGACAAAGGCAGCCCACGAAAAGCCGGGCGTAGCCAGGTGATGGTCCTTGACCAACCTCCACCAAGTGCTGGCTGCATCCTTCAGATAGGAAAGCAGCAATGGCGACCTTTTTGTCGTCCGGTACTTGTAAAGCTTCATAAGATTTCTCATGTTCAACAATATAACGCTCCAAAGCTACGGGGTCTGGCTCCCCTGCATATGTAGGTGGTCGGGTCTCTGTAACTGACTTCAGCCAGTTCGTTTCCCTGGGCTGTGGCAGGTGGGCTGGTGCTCCTCCTATCTGAGTACCCAGCTGTGCGAGAACGGCTGCAATCATCTCAGCAATTCCTGGAATGACGGGGTCACCGCCTCCACCTCTTCCAGTACCACGCCCTCTAGTTCCACCAGACATCTGTAGTACAGTATGTCACATAAATACTCGGTAAATTACCGTACACAACCAATAGATATTGAATTGCCCTAAAGGCTAACCTATCACGCAATTTGCGTTATTAGACACAATATCTTTTAAGACGAATCGTCTCCTACTTCCAAATGTTTCCCATAATTTCCCAAATCCTAAGCTCACTGTCTTAACCTACTTTCTCGTCATCAGAGCGGTACTCCGCTCTGATACCACTTTTGTAACACCCCTCACCATAAACCTGTAATAATCACTCTCATAGCAATAAATAAAATGTGTAACAGCGGAAGAATAAATAATAAATACAATACTCACTCGGGTGTCACCGGCCATTACTCGCCCATGCGAGCAACGTAGCCAAACTATATCCAACTTTCAACATAAACAAACAGCTAACCGCTGTGATAACGAGACTCCTATACATCATACTAAGTCCATAAATCATTTACATTGACAAGTGAGCGACTACCCAATCCTGATATACATAACCGTACCATAATACAAAATTCACCATCTTCTTAGCTATACAAACAAACTCCCTGTATGGTAATCAAAGTAATCTCTAAATACCCTGCTCTTGCTCTTCGGCTTCGACAATAATCACAACCTGCACAATGAGTGTAGTATCAGCGCTATGCGCTGTGTATGCCGGGCCTGGACCCTAATGGTCACTTAGTCATATTAACCATCTTAATTAGATTGGTTTCATGCTTTACATTTTACAGTTATAATCAATACTGTAATATACCTGTACAATGTACAAAATCAACCATCCAAATATTCATAAATATTCAACCATCCATTCAATCCAAACATTCATTTAATATCTCAAATAACAATTGTATATCGAACGTATCGAATAACCACAATATAATGTACAGTGTACAACCGCCATAGCGTACAATTTACTTAGTTAATTTACTTTGGCCTTGTAGGCCCCATCCAAACCTTGTTTAATTAATACCTGTTGGGCGTCATGTCAAGACAGCCCTTAACCTCACCATGGACAGTAGTCCTCCCGTACACACAAAGGTGCTCATTTCGCCAGAGGTCCGGAGGCCCCTGACTATTCTCTTATGTCTCGTAAGACGTCCATACAAAAGGCCGTAGCCACCTGACCCACGATCCAAATAGGGCTCGTTAGGTAAACCTGGAGCGGAATCCAATTAGGAAACCCCTCAGTGATCACAACTGCGCAACCAAGTAGTTCGTAAACTACCGGGATTCCTCACCTCAACTCATACCATCTCTCTCTCATAATGTTTAAGATCTGCTCTTAGTCTTATGGAGAATAATTATTAATTAGCTGCCCCATGGGTCACACGCATACCTAGAAGTAATCTAGGTTATATTCATGTTCGAGATCCATGCTCTAGAGACCGACAATGTCGTGACTCGTCCCTAAGTATTTTACTTAGGTTGCCATATACTTAATATTAATATCATGGTATTATATCAAGTAACCGTCATGTCATCACAATAACGCATATGTATGTTTATATAAGTCGATCTATAGTCGACGTAGTGTTAGTCCCGTAGGACGCACGTGCAAATATAATTAATGCAGTAGCACATATACACGTATCCAAAACACATAACACACAAGTGATAACAAACAAATCCGAGCCCAAGGAGTAACCTTAGGACAACTCGGCAAACCCCTTTACATACTGTTCACCCTGATCGTATTACGGTGGAGTATGAATCAGCAAGATCCTATGCTCCGTGTAGTCCGCTAGCTTTTCAAGCGTCCTTGTCAGAAGTATAATCTAAACGGTATTAAAACTATAAGTCAGTCACCATGACTAACTAAATCCAGTATTTCTGAATAATAAGTAACCCCGATAGATCACCCCTGTTTTTCTACAGTTATTGTCACGGGTTTCTCTAAACTGGTCGGCTTTGTTACTAAAACTCGTATGTTACTATATTTCGACTGTTAAGTTAAAACTGTTATATTCCTTTAATCTTATCCACCACTAAATTTAGGTACGTAACCTACAGCTGCATGTATGCATGCACGATTATATTTTATTGTATTCTTTTTCGTATTGTTTCATTTTTCACCATCCATTATAATACAAGGTATTATATAATTCATTATCTTAGCAAATAATACTTGCATTCAAAAACTCATACCGTATAGTTTATAACTATCTTTGTAGTAACCACCACCATTATATTATATGGTTTCCAACCATAATTTATATTCATCCTTATATACATTTTCTTGTGTATGTATATATTTACCACGTAGGTAATTTCCATGAGTTTAATAAACTCTTATATCATATGTTACATTTTATCATCTTTTATTGGATGATTATTCCCATTAGTCGTATTATATTATACAACTTATATTAAGATTATTATCCTAATATTATGTAACACTTTTGTGTTGTACAATTACAACTCCTAAGGTTTATTCAATAAATACCCTAGTTTATAAAACTTATTTATTTATAGTTTGTCACATTATTTTATATGAATATCCTTACTTATATTTAATCCCACCTAAACCATATAATTGTTATAACATTTATAACATTATAGACCATAGTCTAAAATTCATTTCCAACCAATATATTTTCGGTACAGCCCTTTAATTCATTTAAATTCTATTTTGGCCACATAACATTATGTAATGTTGTACCATATACTAATATCATGTATTATGATATTTTTATTCCCTTTTATTTATAACCTATAGTTTTTATACAAAACTAATTAATATTGCCGCATGGGCATACACTTTCAACCTTATTCTTTTCCATAAACCATAGTTTCCTTTATTTACAAAATCACCCCATTATTTATACCATGTTATATATATCATATAATATAACATTTTTAACTTATTAATTGGTATAACCTAAGGTTATATTTGTAAAATCCGAACAGACCCTAATCTGTTTTATAATTGCCATTTGGCCCTATTTAAACATATAGTTTTATAATATCATTATAACTATATATTATACACATATCTTATAAATTCTCTTATATAATTCTAAAAATCACCTAATTTCACCAAAGGGTTATAAATATCCTTATTAACCCATATACTTTCGGTATTTATTATACCACCCCATATATTTCTCCAAAGTGTCATAATGACATAATAACTATATATTATACATATATAGTTTATCTTAATTCCAAAATCAACCAAATAAATTCCTAAAAATTCCTAATAGCCCATGGGTTTTATAATACCATTTTACACCCTTTATTTTCGGTAATAACATATTCACCACATATGTTATAAAAATATTACCAATGATCCCAAAACTTTATATAATCTCATAATTTTTATAACCCAATTAAACCTCTAAATTTCGGCCTTATTAATATATAGCCCCCAAATTTAATTTAATTACACCTAAAACCCAATTTCCTTACGGTAATAATATATATCACCTAAACTTAATTATAAGCTTGTAAATGCATATATAAAATGGCCTAAAGTACATGGCCTTATTACAAACATTAGCTTATAAAATGAATTACACATAAATGCCCAAAAGTACTATAAACTCTCGGCCTTGCACATATGTTTTCATTATTTACCAATTTTCCACATAATGTCTTAAATTTGACAATTATGCTTATTAAATCACTTAAATGACTAGCTTAATTTATCTTAGTCATTTTTTTTCCATTCTTAGGTTATAAATAACCCATATATTATATAACACTCTCGGCACATATTAATATATGCTAAGAATTACATAAAATCATAAGTTTAAGGTGTTTATACCTTGATAAATCCTTGTATGGGCTCGGCACCTTGGAGTAAAATTCACCACAATATTTAGACATGTTTAATACACCAAAACAAGACATAGTTATACTCCAAGCTTGAGCTTAACCATAAAGAAAATTAATGTAAGATTTAAGGCAAAATTCACCTTAAAAATGCTTGGAAGGTTCCTTAAGATTTTGGCCTGGTTTAGACACACCACAAGGTGTTAGATTCACTATATAAACATAAGGAACACTTAGACAACAACAAGCTGCTGTGGTAATAGGTTTTACCTTGGAGAAATGCCCCTAAAAGAGGGTATTTCCTTTGGATCTCGGCCACCCTTGCTCCAAATGGCTAACCAACAGATCCAACATGAAAGGAGAAGAAAATGAGGCTATGACCAAAGTTTCATGGCCAAAATCAAAGGGAATCAAAAGTTATGAGCTTAAAGCACATTTTTACCTTAAAATGAAGATTTGAAGTTCCTTGGCCCTCAAACTGAGTTCATTCGAGATTAGCTCTTGTTCTAACCTTATAATACTGTGAATAAGCCATAGGAAAAGATAAGCCACGAAATCCAAGTGTTGGTAATCAAAGGATGAAGAAAAGGGCTAAAAATGACTAAAAATGACCTTAAATCATTACCTTAGGAGCTTATAGGATTGAATTGCCTTCCTAACTGAATAAAAAGCTTGGGAGAGTTCAAGAACTCAGACTCCACGTTTGGAATGGAGCAAGAGGCAAGAGAGAGTCAATTTGGTGTTTAAAGGCATAAAACCATAAAATAATGAATAGTACTAGGTGACTCATTGCCTTAGCTGTCCAAACTGAATGAGTGGATGAGTGTGCTGTCCTCCCTTCCCTTATAGCCTGCCGACAGCCCTTATACCAAGTGGCCAATTCATTGACCAAAAGTCAACTTGACAAATGTGCTTAAAAATGGCACTATTCGGGTACTATTCACAATAAACTGTCAGTTTTGGATTTTAATTTTCAAACTTGGATTTAGACTTTCAAATATAGTCTATCATGTCCAATAAATGTTTTAAATGATGTACCCATGTCTTTAAAATGACAAAAAGTCATTATCTTAGAGCTCATAGACAAAAACGTGCGTTAAGGTGATTTCAGGGCACTTTTGTGTCACAGGGTGTTTTTGAGCTCCGTTTTCTTTGAGAATTGTTTTTTTGTGTTCCTTACATGATATTTGATCATGGTATCCAATTTTATATCATTTAGAGGTCATTAGACCTTTAAGGTATTCTTAGAGCACATTTTTTCCCTACTTGACCTTGAAGCATATAAATGCTTGTTCTTTTGTGTTGGAGTGTTGTCCAACAATTGTAATGTGTTCCTTAATGTGTTAATATGCTTAGGACAAATTTTTAGGTCCTAAGTAGTTCATTTGGGTATTTATTTACCCTACACTGTCAAAGGGTGCAATATGCTGTTTTGTGTTGACCACTGTTGTTCTTAGTTGACTTTTAAGGCATGTTTAAACCTTAATCAATGTGATTAGATGTTTAATCCTTGATTTCTTAGTTTGGGGTATTTCAATCTACCCCCCTTAAAAAACTTCGTCCCGAAGTCTCTCAATCAAATAGGTAAGTATATAAATGTATAACTACCCATTGTTCCCATAATGTATATCTATATGATATATCATTTACCCACATCGTATTGCGCTTATACCGCACATAGCCATCACTTTGTGGCGTTAGTTCAATCATATATGGATATTGGTGATCCATCAGCACCAACATTTCCTATCAATTCTACAAACCCAGTCAACCTCCCCGAGGCATCCATAACAAACCATCGTTCCACGTTCCATATCTAATGATTCATTTCGTATCGAAGCGATACCATATGCAATCATTCTACAAAGCAATATGAATATATCACAAATAGCATAAGAAAAGTGTTACACACATGGTGTAGACACAATATTCATACAGGTATCTTGTAAGATACGTACATACAAGTGTACATTCACACACAAACAAACCAAACAACGCACGCCCCGCGTACCAACCATAACCAACAAAACCAATTCACTGTATGCTATGCATACTAAATAATTCACATACTAACCAAACAAACCTCGTATGCCCCGCACACCACCAATTCTCTTTTTTTTGTATGCAATGCATATCAAACAGCCAAAACTTAGTGCACACATGTGCACAACCAAGAGGCTCTACCCCCCTTAAAAAGGGTTACGCCCCCGTACCCCACAAGTATACAACAGCCGCTCAACAAGGAGCGCTGGATACTTGGCTCTCAAAGAGTTCACCAATTCGTAAGGGATGAGGCACTAAACAATTTGTGCTCTCTCCCATATTCATTCTAATGGGCCCACTCGCTCCGTATGAGGTGCAGACCCATGAACACAGGCTCAATTTGCCGTTCTCTTTTTTTTGTGCATCCACTTGTTTGGATCACTAGCATACATGCGTGTGCCTTTTCTCACTGATATTCAGTTGAGGTATACTATGACATTGGCTACTGTTAGTACTTAGTGCTCTTTGCACTTGTCTTGAAATACCAAGACACACCAGCCTATATGTCCACGGAGATAATGCTCGTCATCCGTGCCTCCTGGTGATTTTTGACATCCTTTACATCTTCCTGTATTCCCACTAGATTAATAACTGTACAAGTGCAATACCAAAACACTCATTCCCACAGAGTGCAGAGGTGTAAACGCTCAACAGCTAATATCCAATGAGTCAAGCAGAAAAGATGTGCGAATTATCCTGTGAGTGGTACATTCCAAACCCACTTTTCCTTGCTTAAGGTATCTGCTATCATATAGCTTTATCTTTTCTCCTTGCGTAGTCACGCGTTTATGTCCCTATCATCTGGTAGATTTCCTCTGGATTGCAAGCATTTGCTTGATCCTTATGAGGCTTCTACATATTATTTGTCCATAATAGGTTTTCCTATTTTCTTCTTTTTTTTTTTGGGTTTCTTTTCCTTGAACTGTTTTCCTGTCTTCACTGTATACTGCCCACCGTTTTCTGTTTAAGGTTCCCCCTTTTTTTTCCTAGCCCGTTGTTTTAACTGCGGCTCTTCTCGTCCATCTTCGAGGTATTCCGTCTTACTGTCCGTAGAATGGAGTTGACTACTTCTCGCGTTCCAAACACTGCTTGTCTACTTGCATGGGGTACCGTACTGATACATTACTACTTACCCGACTAACTCATAAATAAGTCTGTCAGGCCCACATGCTCCTAACGGAGTGCGGTCGTCCCATGACTCGTTTAGTAAACTGGTTATGTCTGTCACACGGTTATAGTGAAGTATTCTGTTGTCAATCTCCCTTTGATGGATATCCTTTTTTTTTTTGCTTCCCCTTCTGCTTTCTTCCTTTTTTTTGTCTAACAGTTCGTGTTATCGGTTATCCTGTAATAAGTGTTATTGCCTTTGTGGCATCCATGGTAATTCGTGCCATAGATTGGTATTATTCAACTCGGTGTAAGTGAAATCCGTGCTATATTAGCAAACTTGTTTCTCCTTTTTTTTTTTGATCTTATTGAGTACAACATATATTCCTTTTCTCCCTGTTCATATCTCATCCATAATTCATATTCGTCCCCTCATCCATGTAATTGGATGCATTGCAGATTGCATAATAGTTTGAGCAACTTGGCTCTTCACTTCCCAACCATCCTCACTGACGGTGGTGCATCTACAAAGGGTATGCTTGTCCATAAGGACTAAACATGTACCACTAGTAGTGATTTTTTTTTTGGCTAATAGCCTTGTCTGAAACTTCCTCGTACGTTTAAACTGGTGTTTTTTTTTACAGTCATAGTGGCTGTAGCATTTCTTCAGTTGCAGTGGTTGGACTGACGGTCCTTCCAAAGTTGCATAAGTTTTCAATCTTCAGGTTTTATGTAAAATATGAAAATAAATTTTGTATGTATAATAAAAAGATGAAAAAGTAGTAGTTGTTGCAGTTGCATTTGCAGTCGCTGTTGCTGTTGCTGCACTTGCTGTAGCAAGTGCGCAAGGCAGATGGAAATTTCAGTGATTTTAATTGTCATAGCGCTTGCAGTAGCAAGTGCGCCATGCAGGTGGTAATTCTGGTTCAGCAATCACCGGTCTCATTGACTCTTTGTCGTCTAGTATCGCTACATGATAATGTAAGCTTTAACATCCTGTTTATATATATTCCTTCAAGGTTCCAAAGTTACTCGCATCGAGTTAACACAACTAGTCTCAAAAGTCACCCATAAAAAGGCAAGTTGTCAATGACACACTCCCACATATTCATAACATGTTTCTGTCTAGGTAAGTACACTACATAGTAAGCAAAAAGTCTTCCACCAGTGGTCACATGGAGTCAGGGTACTCATGCCCTATCTACTCCCTTGCCCTTATAGGCTCCAGCATCAGTAGATGTCTGGCCATCCTGACCGCCTCGTGGTACTCCAGATCCTCCAGCTGAGGTCTTCTGAGTATTCCTTGGTGGCCTGTAATTACGGCTCTCAGGGTTCATCCAACACTCGAATTCCCTGTGGCCCTCTTTGTGGCAGCACCGACACTCGACTTTGCGGCCATCGCAGTCGACTCCAGGATGGTCCTTCCCACAACGCTTACAATAGAAGTGGCGCTGGGGCTGTCCGGTGCCTGATGGTAATATTTAGTTTAAGTGAAAATTTGATGGTATAAAGGTTAAGGTTACAACTGAATTTAAGAGGTGGTGTTCTCACCCTTTGGAGGTGCAGATCTCAAAGGCTGAGCATCAATAGCTGGGCCGGTCAACCGAAGGACGGGCTCTTTCCCCTTGTCTCCCTGGTGACCCTGCTGCCCTTTCTTTGGAAAGAATTTCCTGTTCAAGGTTCCGGGTCAGCATTCGTAAGGTGTTTAATATGGTAAACAATTTAGAATGGGATAAGTCCTTACTTTCCTTTCTTCTGGCCCTCGCCTGGAGATGCTCCTCCAACCTCAGACTCTCCCTCAGGGTTCTTCCTTTTCTTGGCCCCGAGAGTCTCTTCCCGAGTCTGGAGCATTAGCTCCGTCCTCGAGGCAGCATCATAACACTCCTGGAATCTTACTGATAAGTTTTCACATCGTTAAACGGTACTGTAGTAAGTAAAGAATTTATGGCTTTCATGTTAATACCTGAATGGTAGTGTAGAGGTTAGCACCCATCGCCATCTGGATGCGAAATAGTAATCCTCCCCGAAACTTCTCGACCTTAACGGTCTCTGAGTAATCAACACAGGGGATGAAGTCCAGTAGACCAATGAATCGAGCGTAATACTCATCCACGGTCAGACCTCCCTGAGACAGTGTCTCGAACTCCTGGCGCTTCCTCTGCTTAAGATGTGCTGGGTAGTACTTCCCTCTCAGCAACTCGACAAAGGCAGCCCACGAAAAGCCGGGCGTAGCCAGGTGATGGTCCTTGACCAACCTCCACCAAGTGCTGGCTGCATCCTTCAGATGGAAAGCAGCAATGGCGACCTTTTTGTCGTCCGGTACTTGTAAAGCTTCATAAGATTTCTCATGTTCAACAATATAACGCTCCAAAGCTACGGGGTCTGGCTCCCCTGCATATGTAGGTGGTCGGGTCTCTGTAACTGACTTCAGCCAGTTCGTTTCCCTGGGCTGTGGCAGGTGGGCTGGTGCTCCTCCTATCTGAGTACCCAGCTGTGCGAGAACGGCTGCAATCATCTCAGCAATTCCTGGAATGACGGGGTCACCGCCTCCACCTCTTCCAGTACCACGCCCTCTAGTTCCACCAGACATCTGTAGTACAGTATGTCACATAAATACTCGGTAAATTACCGTACACAACCAATAGATATTGAATTGCCCTAAAGGCTAACCTATCACGCAATTTGCGTTATTAGACACAATATCTTTTAAGACGAATCGTCTCCTACTTCCAAATGTTTCCCATAATTTCCCAAATCCTAAGCTCACTGTCTTAACCTACTTTCCTCATCAGAGCGGTACTCCGCTCTGATACCACTTTTGTAACACCCCTCACCATAAACCTGTAATAATCACTCTCATAGCAATAAATAAAATGTGTAACAGCGGAAGAATAAATAATAAATACAATACTCACTCGGGTGTCACCGGCCATTACTCGCCCATGCGAGCAACGTAGCCAAACTATATCCAACTTTCAACATAAACAAACAGCTAACCGCTGTGATAACGAGACTCCTATACATCATACTAAGTCCATAAATCATTTACATTGACAAGTGAGCGACTACCCAATCCTGATATACATAACCGTACCATAATACAAAATTCACCATCTTCTTAGCTATACAACAAACTCCCTGTATGGTAATCAAAGTAATCTCTAAATACCCTGCTCTTGCTCTTCGGCTTCGACAATAATCACAACCTGCACAATGAGTGTAGTATCAGCGCTATGCGCTGTGTATGCCGGGCCTGGACCCTAATGGTCACTTAGTCATATTAACCATCTTATTATTAGATTGGTTTCATGCTTTACATTTTACAGTTATAATCAATACTGTAATATACCTGTACAATGTACAAAATCAACCATCCAAATATTCATAAATATTCAACCATCCATTCAATCCAAACATTCATTTAATATCTCAAATAACAATTGTATATCGAACGTATCGAATAACCACAATATAATGTACAGTGTACAACCGCCATAGCGTACAATTTACTTAGTTAATTTACTTTGGCCTTGTAGGCCCCATCCAAACCTTGTTTAATTAATACCTGTTGGGCGTCATGTCAAGACAGCCCTTAACCTCACCATGGACAGTAGTCCTCCCGTACACACAAAGGTGCTCATTTCGCCAGAGGTCCGGAGGCCCCTGACTATTCTCTTATGTCTCGTAAGACGTCCATACAAAAGGCCGTAGCCACCTGACCCACGATCCAAATAGGGCTCGTTAGGTAAACCTGGAGCGGAATCCAATTAGGAAACCCCTCAGTGATCACAACTGCGCAACCAAGTAGTTCGTAAACTACCGGGATTCCTCACCTCAACTCATACCATCTCTCTCTCATAATGTTTAAGATCTGCTCTTAGTCTTATGGAGAATAATTATTAATTAGCTGCCCCATGGGTCACACGCATACCTAGAAGTAATCTAGGTTTATTCATGTTCGAGATCCATGCTCTAGAGACCGACAATGTCGTGACTCGTCCCTAAGTATTTTACTTAGGTTGCCATATACTTAATATTAATATCATGGTATTATATCAAGTAACCGTCATGTCATCACAATAACGCATATGTATGTTTATATAAGTCGATCTATAGTCGACGTAGTGTTAGTCCCGTAGGACGCACGTGCAAATATAATTAATGCAGTAGCACATATACACGTATCCAAAACACATAACACACAAGTGATAACAAACAAATCCGAGCCCAAGGAGTAACCTTAGGACAACTCGGCAAACCCCTTTACATACTGTTCACCCTGATCGTATTACGGTGGAGTATGAATCAGCAAGATCCTATGCTCCGTGTAGTCCGCTAGCTTTTCAAGCGTCCTTGTCAGAAGTATAATCTAAACGGTATTAAAACTATAAGTCAGTCACCATGACTAACTAAATCCAGTATTTCTGAATAATAAGTAACCCCGATAGATCACCCCTGTTTTTCTACAGTTATTGTCACGGGTTTCTCTAAACTGGTCGGCTTTGTTACTAAAACTCGTATGTTACTATATTTCGACTGTTAAGTTAAAACTGTTATATTCCTTTAATCTTATCCACCACTAAATTTAGGTACGTAACCTACAGCTGCATGTATGCATGCACGATTATATTTTATTGTATTCTTTTTCGTATTGTTTCATTTTTCACCATCCATTATAATACAAGGTATTATATAATTCATTATCTTAGCAAATAATACTTGCATTCAAAAACTCATACCGTATAGTTTATAACTATCTTTGTAGTAACCACCACCATTATATTATATGGTTTCCAACCATAATTTTATTCATCCTTATATACATTTTCTTGTGTATGTATATATTTACCACGTAGGTAATTTCCATGAGTTTAATAAACTCTTATATCATATGTTACATTTTATCATCTTTTATTGGATGATTATTCCCATTAGTCGTATTATATTATACAACTTATATTAAGATTATTATCCTAATATTATGTAACACTTTTGTGTTGTACAATTACAACTCCTAAGGTTTATTCAATAAATACCCTAGTTTATAAAACTTATTTATTTATAGTTTGTCACATTATTTTATATGAATATCCTTACTTATATTTAATCCCACCTAAACCATATAATTGTTATAACATTTATAACATTATAGACCATAGTCTAAAATTCATTTTCCAACCAATATATTTTCGGTACAGCCCTTTAATTCATTTAAATTCTATTTTGGCCACATAACATTATGTAATGTTGTACCATATACTAATATCATGTATTATGATATTTTTATTCCCTTTTATTTATAACCTATAGTTTTTATACAAAACTAATTAATATTGCCGCATGGGCATACACTTTCAACCTTATTCTTTTCCATAAACCATAGTTTCCTTTATTTACAAAATCACCCCATTATTTATACCATGTTATATATCATATAATATAACATTTTTAACTTATTAATTGGTATAACCTAAGGTTATATTTGTAAAATCCGAACAGACCCTAATCTGTTTTATAATTGCCATTTGGCCCTATTTATAACATATAGTTTTATAATATCATTATAACTATATATTATACACATATCTTTATAAATTCTCTTATATAATTCTAAAAATCACCTAATTTCACCAAAGGGTTATAAATATCCTTATTAACCCATATACTTTCGGTATTTATTATACCACCCCATATATTTCTCCAAAGTGTCATAATGACATAATAACTATATATTATACATATATAGTTTATCTTAATTCCAAAATCAACCAAATAAATTCCTAAAAATTCCTAATAGCCCATGGGTGTTTATAATACCATTTTACACCCTTTATTTTCGGTAATAACATATTCACCACATATGTTATAAAAATATTACCATATGATCCCAAAACTTTATATAATCTCATAATTTTTATATTAACCCAATTAAACCTCTAAATTTCGGCCTTATTAATATATAGCCCCCAAATTTAATTTAATTACACCTAAAACCCAATTTCCTTACGGTAATAAATATATATCACCTAAACTTAATTATAAGCTTGTAAATGCATATATAAAATGGCCTAAAGTACATGGCCTTATTACAAACATTAGCTTATAAAATGAATTACACATAAATGCCCAAAAGTACTATAAACTCTCGGCCTTGCACATATGTTTTCATTATTTACCAATTTTCCACATAATGTCTTAAATTTGACAATTATGCTTATTAAATCACTTAAATGACTAGCTTAATTTATCTTAGTCATTTTTTTCCATTCTTAGGTTATAAATAACCCATATATTATATAACACTCTCGGCACATATTAATATATGCTAAGAATTACATAAAATCATAAGTTTAAGGTGTTTATACCTTGATAAATCCTTGTATGGGCTCGGCACCTTGGAGTAAAATTCACCACAATATTTAGACATGTTTAATACACCAAAACAAGACATAGTTATACTCCAAGCTTGAGCTTAACCATAAAGAACAATTAATGTAAGATTTAAGGCAAAATTCACCTTAAAAATGCTTGGAAGGTTCCTTAAGATTTTGGCCTGGTTTAGACACACCACAAGGTGTTAGATTCACTATATAAACATAAGGAACACTTAGACAACAACAAGCTGCTGTGGTAATAGGTTTTACCTTGGAGAAATGCCCCTAAAAGAGGGTATTTCCTTTGGATCTCGGCCACCCTTGCTCCAAATGGCTAACCAACAGATCCAACATGAAAAGGAGAAGAAATGAGGCTATGACCAAAGTTTCATGGCCAAACTCAAAGGGAATCAAAAGTTATGAGCTTAAAGCACATTTTTACCTTAAAATGAAGATTTGAAGTTCCTTGGCCCTCAAACTGAGTTCATTCGAGATTAGCTCTTGTTCTAACCTTATAATACTGTGAATAAGCCATAGGAAAAGATAAGCCACGAAATCCAAGTGTTGGTAATCAAAGGATGAAGAAAAAGGGCTAAAAATGACTAAAAATGACCTTAAATCATTACCTTAGGAGCTTATAGGATTGAATTGCCTTCCTAACTGAATAACAAAGCTTGGGAGAGTTCAAGAACTCAGACTCCACGTTTGGAATGGAGCAAGAGGCAAGAGAGAGTCAATTTGGTGTTTAAAGGCATAAAACCATAAAATAATGAATAGTACTAGGTGACTCATTGCCTTAGCTGTCCAAACTGAATGAGTGGATGAGTGTGCTGTCCTCCCTTCCCTTATAGCCTGCCGACAGCCCTTATACCAAGTGGCCAATTCATTGACCAAAAGTCAACTTGACAAATGTGCTTAAAAATGGCACTATTCGGGTACTATTCACAATAAACTGTCAGTTTTGGATTTTAATTTTCAAACTTGGATTTAGACTTTCAAATATAGTCTATCATGTCCAATAAATGTTTTAAATGATGTACCCATGTCTTTAAAATGACAAAAAGTCATTATCTTAGAGCTCATAGACAAAAACGTGCGTTAAGGTGATTTCAGGGCACTTTTGTGTCACAGGGTGTTTTTGAGCTCCGTTTTCTTTGAGAATTGTTTTGTTGTGTTCCTTACATGATATTTGATCATGGTATCCAATTTTATATCATTTAGAGGTCATTAGACCTTTAAGGTATTCTTAGAGCACATTTTTTCCCTACTTGACCTTGAAGCATATAAATGCTTGTTCTTTTGTGTTGGAGTGTTGTCCAACAATTGTAATGTGTTCCTTAATGTGTTAATATGCTTAGGACAAATTTTTAGGTCCTAAGTAGTTCATTTGGGTATTTATTTACCCTACACTGTCAAAGGGTGCAATATGCTGTTTTGTGTTGACCACTGTTGTTCTTAGTTGACTTTTAAGGCATGTTTAAACCTTAATCAATGTGATTAGATGTTTAATCCTTGATTTCTTAGTTTGGGGTATTTCAATCTACCCCCCTTAAAAAGACTTCGTCCCGAAGTCTCTCAATCAAATAGGTAAGTATATAAATGTATAACTACCCATTGTTCCCATAATGTATATCTATATGATATATCATTTACCCACATCGTATTGCGCTTATACCGCACATAGCCATCACTTTGTGGCGTTAGTTCAATCATATATGGATATTGGTGATCCATCAGCACCAACATTTCCTATCAATTCTACAAACCCAGTCAACCTCCCCGAGGCATCCATAACAAACCATCGTTCCACGTTCCATATCTAATGATTCATTTCGTATCGAAGCGATACCATATGCAATCATTCTACAAAGCAATATGAATGCATATCACAAATAGCATAAGAAAAGTGTTACACACATGGTGTAGACACAATATTCATACAGGTATCTTGTAAGATACGTACATACAAGTGTACATTCACACACAAACAAACCAAACAACGCACGCCCCGCGTACCAACCATAACCAACAAAACCAATTCACTGTATGCTATGCATACTAAATAATTCACATACTAACCAAACAAACCTCGTATGCCCCGCACACCACCAATTCTCTTTTTTTTTGTATGCAATGCATATCAAACAGCCAAAACTTAGTGCACACATGTGCACAACCAAGAGGCTCTACCCCCCTTAAAAAGGGTTACGCCCCCGTACCCCACAAGTATACAACAGCCGCTCAACAAGGAGCGCTGGATACTTGGCTCTCAAAGAGTTCACCAATTCGTAAGGGATGAGGCACTAAACAATTTGTGCTCTCTCCCATATTCATTCTAATGGGCCCACTCGCTCCGTATGAGGTGCAGACCCATGAACACAGGCTCAATTTGCCGTTCTCTTTTTTTTTGTGCATCCACTTGTTTGGATCACTAGCATACATGCGTGTGCCTTTTCTCACTGATATTCAGTTGAGGTATACTATGACATTGGCTACTGTTAGTACTTAGTGCTCTTTGCACTTGTCTTGAAATACCAAGACACACCAGCCTATATGTCCACGGAGATAATGCTCGTCATCCGTGCCTCCTGGTGATTTTTGACATCCTTTACATCTTCCTGTATTCCCACTAGATTAATAACTGTACAAGTGCAATACCAAAACACTCATTCCCACAGAGTGCAGAGGTGTAAACGCTCAACAGCTAATATCCAATGAGTCAAGCAGAAAAGATGTGCGAATTATCCTGTGAGTGGTACATTCCAAACCCACTTTTCCTTGCTTAAGGTATCTGCTATCATATAGCTTTATCTTTTCTCCTGCGTAGTCACGCGTTTATGTCCCTATCATCTGGTAGATTTCCTCTGGATTGCAAGCATTTGCTTGATCCTTATGAGGCTTCTACATATTATTTGTCCATAATAGGTTTTCCTATTTTCTTCTTTTTTTTTGGGTTTCTTTTCCTTGAACTGTTTTCCTGTCTTCACTGTATACTGCCCACCGTTTTCTGTTTAAGGTTCCCCCTTTTTTTTCCTAGCCCGTTGTTTTAACTGCGGCTCTTCTCGTCCATCTTCGAGGTATTCCGTCTTACTGTCCGTAGAATGGAGTTGACTACTTCTCGCGTTCCTAACACTGCTTGTCTACTTGCATGGGGTACCGTACTGATACATTACTACTTACCCGACTAACTCATAAATAAGTCTGTCAGGCCCACATGCTCCTAACGGAGTGCGGTCGTCCCATGACTCGTTTAGTAAACTGGTTATGTCTGTCACACGGTTATAGTGAAGTATTCTGTTGTCAATCTCCCTTTGATGGATATCCTTTTTTTTTTTTTGCTTCCCCTTCTGCTTTCTTCTTTTTTTTTTGTCTAACAGTTCGTGTTATCGGTTATCCTGTAATAAGTGTTATTGCCTTTGTGGCATCCGTGGTAATTCGTGCCATAGATTGGTATTATTCAACTCGGTGTAAGTGAAATCCGTGCTATATTAGCAAACTTGTTTCTCCTTTTTTTTTTGATCTTATTGAGTACAACATATATTCCTTTTCTCCCTGTTCATATCTCATCCATAATTCATATTCGTCCCCTCATCCATGTAATTGGATGCATTGCAGATTGCATAATAGTTTGAGCAACTTGGCTCTTCACTTCCCAACCATCCTCACTGACGGTGGTGCATCTACAAAGGGTATGCTTGTCCATAAGGACTAAACATGTACCACTAGTAGTGATTTTTTTTTGGCTAATAGCCTTGTCTGAAACTTCCTCGTACGTTTAAACTGGTGTTTTTTTTTACAGTCATAGTGGCTGTAGCATTTCTTCAGTTGCAGTGGTTGGACTGACGGTCCTTCCAAAGTTGCATAAGTTTTCAATCTTCAGGTTTTATGTAAAATATGAAAATAAATTTTGTATGTATAATAAAAAGATGAAAAAGTAGTAGTTGTTGCAGTTGCATTTGCAGTCGCTGTTGCTGTTGCTGCACTTGCTGTAGCAAGTGCGCAAGGCAGATGGAAATTTCAGTGATTTTAATTGTCATAGCGCTTGCAGTAGCAAGTGCGCCATGCAGGTGGTAATTCTGGTTCAGCAATCACCGGTCTCATTGACTCTTTGTCGTCTAGTATCGCTACATGATAATGTAAGCTTTAACATCCTGTTTATATATATATTCCTTCAAGGTTCCAAAGTTACTCGCATCGAGTTAACACAACTAGTCTCAAAAGTCACCCATAAAAAGGCAAGTTGTCAATGACACACTCCCACATATTCATAACATGTTTCTGTCTAGGTAAGTACACTACATAGTAAGCAAAAAGTCTTCCACCAGTGGTCACATGGAGTCAGGGTACTCATGCCCTATCTACTCCCTTGCCCTTATAGGCTCCAGCATCAGTAGATGTCTGGCCATCCTGACCGCCTCGTGGTACTCCAGATCCTCCAGCTGAGGTCTTCTGAGTATTCCTTGGTGGCCTGTAATTACGGCTCTCAGGGTTCATCCAACACTCGAATTCCCTGTGGCCCTCTTTGTGGCAGCACCGACACTCGACTTTGCGGCCATCGCAGTCGACTCCAGGATGGTCCTTCCCACAACGCTTACAATAGAAGTGGCGCTGGGGCTGTCCGGTGCCTGATGGTAATATTTAGTTTAAGTGAAAATTTGATGGTATAAAGGTTAAGGTTACAACTGAATTTAAGAGGTAGGTGTTCTCACCCTTTGGAGGTGCAGATCTCAAAGGCTGAGCATCAATAGCTGGGCCGGTCAACCGAAGGACGGGCTCTTTCCCCTTGTCTCCCTGGTGACCCTGCTGCCCTTTCTTTGGAAAGAATTTCCTGTTCAAGGTTCCGGGTCAGCATTCGTAAGGTGTTTAATATGGTAAACAATTTAGAATGGGATAAGTCCTTACTTTCCTTTCTTCTGGCCCTCGCCTGGAGATGCTCCTCCAACCTCAGACTCTCCCTCAGGGTTCTTCCTTTTCTTGGCCCCGAGAGTCTCTTCCCGAGTCTGGAGCATTAGCTCCGTCCTCGAGGCAGCATCATAACACTCCTGGAATCTTACTGATAAGTTTTCACATCGTTAAACGGTACTGTAGTAAGTAAAGAATTTATGGCTTTCATGTTAATACCTGAATGGTAGTGTAGAGGTTAGCACCCATCGCCATCTGGATGCGAAATAGTAATCCTCCCCGAAACTTCTCGACCTTAACGGTCTCTGAGTAATCAACACCGGGGATGAAGTCCAGTAGACCAATGAATCGAGCGTAATACTCATCCACGGTCAGACCTCCCTGAGACAGTGTCTCGAACTCCTGGCGCTTCCTCTGCTTAAGATGTGCTGGGTAGTACTTCCCTCTCAGCAACTCGACAAAGGCAGCCCACGAAAAGCCGGGCGTAGCCAGGTGATGGTCCTTGACCAACCTCCACCAAGTGCTGGCTGCATCCTTCAGATGGAAAGCAGCAATGGCGACCTTTTTGTCGTCCGGTACTTGTAAAGCTTCATAAGATTTCTCATGTTCAACAATATAACGCTCCAAAGCTACGGGGTCTGGCTCCCCTGCATATGTAGGTGGTCGGGTCTCTGTAACTGACTTCAGCCAGTTCGTTTCCCTGGGCTGTGGCAGGTGGGCTGGTGCTCCTCCTATCTGAGTACCCAGCTGTGCGAGAACGGCTGCAATCATCTCAGCAATTCCTGGAATGACGGGGTCACCGCCTCCACCTCTTCCAGTACCACGCCCTCTAGTTCCACCAGACATCTGTAGTACAGTATGTCACATAAATACTCGGTAAATTACCGTACACAACCAATAGATATTGAATTGCCCTAAAGGCTAACCTATCACGCAATTTGCGTTATTAGACACAATATCTTTTAAGACGAATCGTCTCCTACTTCCAAATGTTTCCCATAATTTCCCAAATCCTAAGCTCACTGTCTTAACCTACTTTCTCGTCATCAGAGCGGTACTCCGCTCTGATACCACTTTTGTAACACCCCTCACCATAAACCTGTAATAATCACTCTCATAGCAATAAATAAAATGTGTAACAGCGGAAGAATAAATAATAAATACAATACTCACTCGGGTGTCACCGGCCATTACTCGCCCATGCGAGCAACGTAGCCAAACTATATCCAACTTTCAACATAAACAAACAGCTAACCGCTGTGATAACGAGACTCCTATACATCATACTAAGTCCATAAATCATTTACATTGACAAGTGAGCGACTACCCAATCCTGATATACATAACCGTACCATAATACAAAATTCACCATCTTCTTAGCTATACAAACAAACTCCCTGTATGGTAATCAAAGTAATCTCTAAATACCCTGCTCTTGCTCTTCGGCTTCGACAATAATCACAACCTGCACAATGAGTGTAGTATCAGCGCTATGCGCTGTGTATGCCGGGCCTGGACCCTAATGGTCACTTAGTCATATTAACCATCTTATTATTAGATTGGTTTCATGCTTTACATTTTACAGTTATAATCAATACTGTAATATACCTGTACAATGTACAAAATCAACCATCCAAATATTCATAAATATTCAACCATCCATTCAATCCAAACATTCATTTAATATCTCAAATAACAATTGTATATCGAACGTATCGAATAACCACAATATAATGTACAGTGTACAACCGCCATAGCGTACAATTTACTTAGTTAATTTACTTTGGCCTTGTAGGCCCCATCCAAACCTTGTTTAATTAATACCTGTTGGGCGTCATGTCAAGACAGCCCTTAACCTCACCATGGACAGTAGTCCTCCCGTACACACAAAGGTGCTCATTTCGCCAGAGGTCCGGAGGCCCCTGACTATTCTCTTATGTCTCGTAAGACGTCCATACAAAAGGCCGTAGCCACCTGACCCACGATCCAAATAGGGCTCGTTAGGTAAACCTGGAGCGGAATCCAATTAGGAAACCCCTCAGTGATCACAACTGCGCAACCAAGTAGTTCGTAAACTACCGGGATTCCTCACCTCAACTCATACCATCTCTCTCTCATAATGTTTAAGATCTGCTCTTAGTCTTATGGAGAATAATTATTAATTAGCTGCCCCATGGGTCACACGCATACCTAGAAGTAATCTAGGTTATATTCATGTTCGAGATCCATGCTCTAGAGACCGACAATGTCGTGACTCGTCCCTAAGTATTTTACTTAGGTTGCCATATACTTAATATTAATATCATGGTATTATATCAAGTAACCGTCATGTCATCACAATAACGCATATGTATGTTTATATAAGTCGATCTATAGTCGACGTAGTGTTAGTCCCGTAGGACGCACGTGCAAATATAATTAATGCAGTAGCACATATACACGTATCCAAAACACATAACACACAAGTGATAACAAACAAATCCGAGCCCAAGGAGTAACCTTAGGACAACTCGGCAAACCCCTTTACATACTGTTCACCCTGATCGTATTACGGTGGAGTATGAATCAGCAAGATCCTATGCTCCGTGTAGTCCGCTAGCTTTTCAAGCGTCCTTGTCAGAAGTATAATCTAAACGGTATTAAAACTATAAGTCAGTCACCATGACTAACTAAATCCAGTATTTCTGAATAATAAGTAACCCCGATAGATCACCCCTGTTTTTCTACAGTTATTGTCACGGGTTTCTCTAAACTGGTCGGCTTTGTTACTAAAACTCGTATGTTACTATATTTCGACTGTTAAGTTAAAACTGTTATATTCCTTTAATCTTATCCACCACTAAATTTAGGTACGTAACCTACAGCTGCATGTATGCATGCACGATTATATTTTATGTATTCTTTTTCGTATTGTTTCATTTTTCACCATCCATTATAATACAAGGTATTATATAATTCATTATCTTAGCAAATAATACTTGCATTCAAAAACTCATACCGTATAGTTTATAACTATCTTTGTAGTAACCACCACCATTATATTATATGGTTTCCAACCATAATTTATATTCATCCTTATATACATTTTCTTGTGTATGTATATATTTACCACGTAGGTAATTTCCATGAGTTTAATAAACTCTTATATCATATGTTACATTTTATCATCTTTTATTGGATGATTATTCCCATTAGTCGTATTATATTATACAACTTATATTAAGATTATTATCCTAATATTATGTAACACTTTTGTGTTGTACAATTACAACTCCTAAGGTTTATTCAATAAATACCCTAGTTTATAAAACTTATTTATTTATAGTTTGTCACATTATTTTATATGAATATCCTTACTTATATTTAATCCCACCTAAACCATATAATTGTTATAACATTTATAACATTATAGACCATAGTCTAAAATTCATTTTCCAACCAATATATTTTCGGTACAGCCCTTTAATTCATTTAAATTCTATTTTGGCCACATAACATTATGTAATGTTGTACCATATACTAATATCATGTATTATGATATTTTTATTCCCTTTTATTTATAACCTATAGTTTTTATACAAAACTAATTAATATTGCCGCATGGGCATACACTTTCAACCTTATTCTTTTCCATAAACCATAGTTTCCTTTATTTACAAAATCACCCCATTATTTATACCATGTTATATATCATATAATATAACATTTTTAACTTATTAATTGGTATAACCTAAGGTTATATTTGTAAAATCCGAACAGACCCTAATCTGTTTTATAATTGCCATTTGGCCCTATTTATAACATATAGTTTTATAATATCATTATAACTATATATTATACACATATCTTTATAAATTCTCTTATATAATTCTAAAAATCACCTAATTTCACCAAAGGGTTATAAATATCCTTATTAACCCATATACTTTCGGTATTTATTATACCACCCCATATATTTCTCCAAAGTGTCATAATGACATAATAACTATATATTATACATATATAGTTTATCTTAATTCCAAAATCAACCAAATAAATTCCTAAAAATTCCTAATAGCCCATGGGTGTTTATAATACCATTTTACACCCTTTATTTTCGGTAATAACATATTCACCACATATGTTATAAAAATATTACCATATGATCCCAAAACTTTATATAATCTCATAATTTTTATATTAACCCAATTAAACCTCTAAATTTCGGCCTTATTAATATATAGCCCCCAAATTTAATTTAATTACACCTAAAACCCAATTTCCTTACGGTAATAATATATATCACCTAAACTTAATTATAAGCTTGTAAATGCATATATAAAATGGCCTAAAGTACATGGCCTTATTACAAACATTAGCTTATAAAATGAATTACACATAAATGCCCAAAAGTACTATAAACTCTCGGCCTTGCACATATGTTTTCATTATTTACCAATTTTCCACATAATGTCTTAAATTTGACAATTATGCTTATTAAATCACTTAAATGACTAGCTTAATTTATCTTAGTCATTTTTTTTCCATTCTTAGGTTATAAATAACCCATATATTATATAACACTCTCGGCACATATTAATATATGCTAAGAATTACATAAAATCATAAGTTTAAGGTGTTTATACCTTGATAAATCCTTGTATGGGCTCGGCACCTTGGAGTAAAATTCACCACAATATTTAGACATGTTTAATACACCAAAACAAGACATAGTTATACTCCAAGCTTGAGCTTAACCATAAAGAAAATTAATGTAAGATTTAAGGCAAAATTCACCTTAAAAATGCTTGGAAGGTTCCTTAAGATTTTGGCCTGGTTTAGACACACCACAAGGTGTTAGATTCACTATATAAACATAAGGAACACTTAGACAACAACAAGCTGCTGTGGTAATAGGTTTTACCTTGGAGAAATGCCCCTAAAAGAGGGTATTTCCTTTGGATCTCGGCCACCCTTGCTCCAAATGGCTAACCAACAGATCCAACATGAAAAGGAGAAAAGAGGCTATGACCAAAGTTTCACGGCCAAACTCAAAGGGAATCAAAAGTTATGAGCTTAAAGCACATTTTTACCTTAAAATGAAGATTTGAAGTTCCTTGGCCCTCAAACTGAGTTCATTCGAGATTAGCTCTTGTTCTAACCTTATAATACTGTGAATAAGCCATAGGAAAAGATAAGCCACGAAATCCAAGTGTTGGTAATCAAAGGATGAAGAAAAAGGGCTAAAAATGACTAAAAATGACCTTAAATCATTACCTTAGGAGCTTATAGGATTGAATTGCCTTCCTAACTGAATAACAAAGCTTGGGAGAGTTCAAGAACTCAGACTCCACGTTTGGAATGGAGCAAGAGGCAAGAGAGAGTCAATTTTGGTGTTTAAAGGCATAAAACCATAAAATAATGAATAGTACTAGGTGACTCATTGCCTTAGCTGTCCAAACTGAATGAGT
Source organism: Limonium bicolor (assembly GCA_023374045.1). NCBI lineage: Eukaryota > Viridiplantae > Streptophyta > Magnoliopsida > Caryophyllales > Plumbaginaceae > Limonium > Limonium bicolor. The sequence goes on along the minus strand of CM041779.1, from coordinate 132,705,814 downwards.
GGATGAGTGTGCTGTCCTCCCTTCCCTTATTGCCTGCCGACAGCCCTTATACCAAGTGGCCAATTCATTGACCAAAGGTCAACTTGACAAATGTGCTTAAAAATGGCACTATTCGGGTACTATTCACAATAAACTGTCAGTTTTGGATTTTAATTTTCAAACTTGGATTTAGACTTTCAAATATAGTCTATCATGTCCAATAAATGTTTTAAATGATGTACCCATGTCTTTAAAATGACAAAAAGTCATTATCTTAGAGCTCATAGACAAAAACGTGCGTTAAGGTGATTTCAGGGCACTTTTGTGTCACAGGGTGTTTTTGAGCTCCGTTTTCTTTGAGAATTGTTTTTTGTGTTCCTTACATGATATTTGATCATGGTATCCAATTTTATATCATTTAGAGGTCATTAGACCTTTAAGGTATTCTTAGAGCACATTTTTTCCCTACTTGACCTTGAAGCATATAAATGCTTGTTCTTTTGTGTTGGAGTGTTGTCCAACAATTGTAATGTGTTCCTTAATGTGTTAATATGCTTAGGACAAATTTTTAGGTCCTAAGTAGTTCATTTGGGTATTTATTTACCCTACACTGTCAAAGGGTGCAATATGCTGTTTTGTGTTGACCACTGTTGTTCTTAGTTGACTTTTAAGGCATGTTTAAACCTTAATCAATGTGATTAGATGTTTAATCCTTGATTTCTTAGTTTGGGGTATTTCAATCTACCCCCCTTAAAAAGACTTCGTCCCGAAGTCTCTCAATCAAATAGGTAAGTATATAAATGTATAACTACCCATTGTTCCCATAATGTATATCTATATGATATATCATTTACCCACATCGTATTGCGCTTATACCGCACATAGCCATCACTTTGTGGCGTTAGTTCAATCATATATGGATATTGGTGATCCATCAGCACCAACATTTCCTATCAATTCTACAAACCCAGTCAACCTCCCCGAGGCATCCATAACAAACCATCGTTCCACGTTCCATATCTAATGATTCATTTCGTATCGAAGCGATACCATATGCAATCATTCTACAAAGCAATATGAATACATATCACAAATAGCATAAGAAAAGTGTTACACACATGGTGTAGACACAATATTCATACAGGTATCTTGTAAGATACGTACATACAAGTGTACATTCATACATAAACAAACCAAACAACGCACGCCCCGCGTACCAACCATAACCAACAAAACCAATTCACTGTATGCTATGCATACTAAATAATTCACATACTAACCAAACAAACCTCGTATGCCCCGCACACCACCAATTCTCTTTTTTTTTATATGCAATGCATATCAAACAGCCAAAACTTAGTGCACACGTGTGCACAGCCAAGAGGCTCTACCCCCCTTAAAAAGGGTTACGCCCCCGTACCCCACAAGTATACAACAGCCGCTCAACAAGGAGCGCTGGATACTTGGCTCTCAAAGAGTTCACCAATTCGTAAGGGATGAGGCACTAAACAATTTGTGCTCTCTCCCATATTCATTCTAATGGGCCCACTCGCTCCGTATGAGGTGCAGACCCATGAACACAGGCTCAATTTGCCGTTCTCTTTTTTTTGTGCATCCACTTGTTTGGATCACTAGCATACATGCGTGTGCCTTTTCTCACTGATATTCAGTTGAGGTATACTATGACATTGGCTACTGTTAGTACTTAGTGCTCTTTGCACTTGTCTTGAAATACCAAGACACACCAGCCTATATGTCCACGGAGATAATGCTCGTCATCCGTGCCTCCTGGTGATTTTTGACATCCTTTACATCTTCCTGTATTCCCACTAGATTAATAACTGTACAAGTGCAATACCAAAACACTCATTCCCACAGAGTGCAGAGGTGTAAACGCTCAACAGCTAATATCCAATGAGTCAAGCAGAAAAGATGTGCGAATTATCCTGTGAGTGGTACATTCCAAACCCACTTTTCCTTGCTTAAGGTATCTGCTATCATATAGCTTTATCTTTTCTCCTGCGTAGTCACGCGTTTATGTCCCTATCATCTGGTAGATTTCCTCTGGATTGCAAGCATTTGCTTGATCCTTATGAGGCTTCTACATATTATTTGTCCATAATAGGTTTTCCTATTTTCTTCTTTTTTTTTGGGTTTCTTTTCCTTGAACTGTTTTCCTGTCTTCACTGTATACTGCCCACCGTTTTCTGTTTAAGGTTCCCCCTTTTTTTTCCTAGCCCGTTGTTTTAACTGCGGCTCTTCTCGTCCATCTTCGAGGTATTCCGTCTTACTGTCCGTAGAATGGAGTTGACTACTTCTCGCGTTCCTAACACTGCTTGTCTACTTGCATGGGGTACCGTACTGATACATTACTACTTACCCGACTAACTCATAAATAAGTCTGTCAGGCCCACATGCTCCTAACGGAGTGCGGTCGTCCCATGACTCGTTTAGTAAACTGGTTATGTCTGTCACACGGTTATAGTGAAGTATTCTGTTGTCAATCTCCCTTTGATGGATATCCTTTTTTTTTTGCTTCCCCTTCTGCTTTCTTCCTTTTTTTTTGTCTAACAGTTCGTGTTATCGGTTATCCTGTAATAAGTGTTATTGCCTTTGTGGCATCCATGGTAATTCGTGCCATAGATTGGTATTATTCAACTCGGTGTAAGTGAAATCCGTGCTATATTAGCAAACTTGTTTCTCCTTTTTTTTTTGATCTTATTGAGTACAACATATTCCTTTTCTCCCTGTTCATATCTCATCCATAATTCATATTCGTCCCCTCATCCATGTAATTGGATGCATTGCAGATTGCATAATAGTTTGAGCAACTTGGCTCTTCACTTCCCAACCATCCTCACTGACGGTGGTGCATCTACAAAGGGTATGCTTGTCCATAAGGACTAAACATGTACCACTAGTAGTGATTTTTTTTTGGCTAATAGCCTTGTCTGAAACTTCCTCGTACGTTTAAACTGGTGTTTTTTTTTACAGTCATAGTGGCTGTAGCATTTCTTCAGTTGCAGTGGTTGGACTGACGGTCCTTCCAAAGTTGCATAAGTTTTCAATCTTCAGGTTTTATGTAAAATATGAAAATAAATTTTGTATGTATAATAAAAAGATGAAAAAGTAGTAGTTGTTGCAGTTGCATTTGCAGTCGCTGTTGCTGTTGCTGCACTTGCTGTAGCAAGTGCGCAAGGCAGATGGAAATTTCAGTGATTTTAATTGTCATAGCGCTTGCAGTAGCAAGTGCGCCATGCAGGTGGTAATTCTGGTTCAGCAATCACCGGTCTCATTGACTCTTTGTCGTCTAGTATCGCTACATGATAATGTAAGCTTTAACATCCTGTTTATATATATATTCCTTCAAGGTTCCAAAGTTACTCGCATCGAGTTAACACAACTAGTCTCAAAAGTCACCCATAAAAAGGCAAGTTGTCAATGACACACTCCCACATATTCATAACATGTTTCTGTCTAGGTAAGTACACTACATAGTAAGCAAAAAGTCTTCCACCAGTGGTCACATGGAGTCAGGGTACTCATGCCCTATCTACTCCCTTGCCCTTATAGGCTCCAGCATCAGTAGATGTCTGGCCATCCTGACCGCCTCGTGGTACTCCAGATCCTCCAGCTGAGGTCTTCTGAGTATTCCTTGGTGGCCTGTAATTACGGCTCTCAGGGTTCATCCAACACTCGAATTCCCTGTGGCCCTCTTTGTGGCAGCACCGACACTCGACTTTGCGGCCATCGCAGTCGACTCCAGGATGGTCCTTCCCACAACGCTTACAATAGAAGTGGCGCTGGGGCTGTCCGGTGCCTGATGGTAATATTTAGTTTAAGTGAAAATTTGATGGTATAAAGGTTAAGGTTACAACTGAATTTAAGAGGTAGGTGTTCTCACCCTTTGGAGGTGCAGATCTCAAAGGCTGAGCATCAATAGCTGGGCCGGTCAACCGAAGGACGGGCTCTTTCCCCTTGTCTCCCTGGTGACCCTGCTGCCCTTTCTTTGGAAAGAATTTCCTGTTCAAGGTTCCGGGTCAGCATTCGTAAGGTGTTTAATATGGTAAACAATTTAGAATGGGATAAGTCCTTACTTTCCTTTCTTCTGGCCCTCGCCTGGAGATGCTCCTCCAACCTCAGACTCTCCCTCAGGGTTCTTCCTTTTCTTGGCCCCGAGAGTCTCTTCCCGAGTCTGGAGCATTAGCTCCGTCCTCGAGGCAGCATCATAACACTCCTGGAATCTTACTGATAAGTTTTCACATCGTTAAACGGTACTGTAGTAAGTAAAGAATTTATGGCTTTCATGTTAATACCTGAATGGTAGTGTAGAGGTTAGCACCCATCGCCATCTGGATGCGAAATAGTAATCCTCCCCGAAACTTCTCGACCTTAACGGTCTCTGAGTAATCAACACCGGGGATGAAGTCCAGTAGACCAATGAATCGAGCGTAATACTCATCCACGGTCAGACCTCCCTGAGACAGTGTCTCGAACTCCTGGCGCTTCCTCTGCTTAAGATGTGCTGGGTAGTACTTCCCTCTCAGCAACTCGACAAAGGCAGCCCACGAAAAGCCGGGCGTAGCCAGGTGATGGTCCTTGACCAACCTCCACCAAGTGCTGGCTGCATCCTTCAGATGGAAAGCAGCAATGGCGACCTTTTTGTCGTCCGGTACTTGTAAAGCTTCATAAGATTTCTCATGTTCAACAATAAACGCTCCAAAGCTACGGGGTCTGGCTCCCCTGCATATGTAGGTGGTCGGGTCTCTGTAACTGACTTCAGCCAGTTCGTTTCCCTGGGCTGTGGCAGGTGGGCTGGTGCTCCTCCTATCTGAGTACCCAGCTGTGCGAGAACGGCTGCAATCATCTCAGCAATTCCTGGAATGACGGGGTCACCGCCTCCACCTCTTCCAGTACCACGCCCTCTAGTTCCACCAGACATCTGTAGTACAGTATGTCACATAAATACTCGGTAAATTACCGTACACAACCAATAGATATTGAATTGCCCTAAAGGCTAACCTATCACGCAATTTGCGTTATTAGACACAATATCTTTTAAGACGAATCGTCTCCTACTTCCAAATGTTTCCCATAATTTCCCAAATCCTAAGCTCACTGTCTTAACCTACTTTCTCGTCATCAGAGCGGTACTCCGCTCTGATACCACTTTTGTAACACCCCTCACCATAAACCTGTAATAATCACTCTCATAGCAATAAATAAAATGTGTAACAGCGGAAGAATAAATAATAAATACAATACTCACTCGGGTGTCACCGGCCATTACTCGCCCATGCGAGCAACGTAGCCAAACTATATCCAACTTTCAACATAAACAAACAGCTAACCGCTGTGATAACGAGAACTCCTATACATCATACTAAGTCCATAAATCATTTACATTGACAAGTGAGCGACTACCCAATCCTGATATACATAACCGTACCATAATACAAAATTCACCATCTTCTTAGCTATACAAACAAACTCCCTGTATGGTAATCAAAGTAATCTCTAAATACCCTGCTCTTGCTCTTCGGCTTCGACAATAATCACAACCTGCACAATGAGTGTAGTATCAGCGCTATGCGCTGTGTATGCCGGGCCTGGACCCTAATGGTCACTTAGTCATATTAACCATCTTATTATTAGATTGGTTTCATGCTTTACATTTTACAGTTATAATCAATACTGTAATATACCTGTACAATGTACAAAATCAACCATCCAAATATTCATAAATATTCAACCATCCATTCAATCCAAACATTCATTTAATATCTCAAATAACAATTGTATATCGAACGTATCGAATAACCACAATATAATGTACAGTGTACAACCGCCATAGCGTACAATTTACTTAGTTAATTTACTTTGGCCTTGTAGGCCCCATCCAAACCTTGTTTAATTAATACCTGTTGGGCGTCATGTCAAGACAGCCCTTAACCTCACCATGGACAGTAGTCCTCCCGTACACACAAAGGTGCTCATTTCGCCAGAGGTCCGGAGGCCCCTGACTATTCTCTTATGTCTCGTAAGACGTCCATACAAAAGGCCGTAGCCACCTGACCCACGATCCAAATAGGGCTCGTTAGGTAAACCTGGAGCGGAATCCAATTAGGAAACCCCTCAGTGATCACAACTGCGCAACCAAGTAGTTCGTAAACTACCGGGATTCCTCACCTCAACTCATACCATCTCTCTCTCATAATGTTTAAGATCTGCTCTTAGTCTTATGGAGAATAATTATTAATTAGCTGCCCCATGGGTCACACGCATACCTAGAAGTAATCTAGGTTATATTCATGTTCGAGATCCATGCTCTAGAGACCGACAATGTCGTGACTCGTCCCTAAGTATTTTACTTAGGTTGCCATATACTTAATATTAATATCATGGTATTATATCAAGTAACCGTCATGTCATCACAATAACGCATATGTATGTTTATATAAGTCGATCTATAGTCGACGTAGTGTTAGTCCCGTAGGACGCACGTGCAAATATAATTAATGCAGTAGCACATATACACGTATCCAAAACACATAACACACAAGTGATAACAAACAAATCCGAGCCCAAGGAGTAACCTTAGGACAACTCGGCAAACCCCTTTACATACTGTTCACCCTGATCGTATTACGGTGGAGTATGAATCAGCAAGATCCTATGCTCCGTGTAGTCCGCTAGCTTTTCAAGCGTCCTTGTCAGAAGTATAATCTAAACGGTATTAAAACTATAAGTCAGTCACCATGACTAACTAAATCCAGTATTTCTGAATAATAAGTAACCCCGATAGATCACCCCTGTTTTTCTACAGTTATTGTCACGGGTTTCTCTAAACTGGTCGGCTTTGTTACTAAAACTCGTATGTTACTATATTTCGACTGTTAAGTTAAAACTGTTATATTCCTTTAATCTTATCCACCACTAAATTTAGGTACGTAACCTACAGCTGCATGTATGCATGCACGATTATATTTATTGTATTCTTTTTCGTATTGTTTCATTTTTCACCATCCATTATAATACAAGGTATTATATAATTCATTATCTTAGCAAATAATACTTGCATTCAAAAACTCATACCGTATAGTTTATAACTATCTTTGTAGTAACCACCACCATTATATTATATGGTTTCCAACCATAATTTATATTCATCCTTATATACATTTTCTTGTGTATGTATATATTTACCACGTAGGTAATTTCCATGAGTTTAATAAACTCTTATATCATATGTTACATTTTATCATCTTTTATTGGATGATTATTCCCATTAGTCGTATTATATTATACAACTTATATTAAGATTATTATCCTAATATTATGTAACACTTTTGTGTTGTACAATTACAACTCCTAAGGTTTATTCAATAAATACCCTAGTTTATAAAACTTATTTATTTATAGTTTGTCACATTATTTATATGAATATCCTTACTTATATTTAATCCCACCTAAACCATATAATTGTTATAACATTTATAACATTATAGACCATAGTCTAAAATTCATTTTCCAACCAATATATTTTCGGTACAGCCCTTTAATTCATTTAAATTCTATTTTGGCCACATAACATTATGTAATGTTGTACCATATACTAATATCATGTATTATGATATTTTATTCCCTTTTATTTATAACCTATAGTTTTTATACAAAACTAATTAATATTGCCGCATGGGCATACACTTTCAACCTTATTCTTTTCCATAAACCATAGTTTCCTTTATTTACAAAATCACCCCATTATTTATACCATGTTATATATATCATATAATATAACATTTTTAACTTATAATTGGTATAACCTAAGGTTATATTTGTAAAATCCGAACAGACCCTAATCTGTTTTATAATTGCCATTTGGCCCTATTTATAACATATAGTTTTATAATATCATTATAACTATATATTATACACATATCTTTATAAATTCTCTTATATAATTCTAAAAATCACCTAATTTCACCAAAGGGTTATAAATATCCTTATTAACCCATATACTTTCGTATTTATTATACCACCCCATATATTTCTCCAAAGTGTCATAATGACATAATAACTATATATTATACATATATAGTTTATCTTAATTCCAAAATCAACCAAATAAATTCCTAAAAATTCCTAATAGCCCATGGGTGTTTATAATACCATTTTACACCCTTTATTTTCGGTAATAACATATTCACCACATATGTTATAAAAATATTACCATATGATCCCAAAACTTTATATAATCTCATAATTTTTATATTAACCCAATTAAACCTCTAAATTTCGGCCTTATTAATATATAGCCCCCAAATTTAATTTAATTACACCTAAAACCCAATTTCCTTACGGTAATAAATATATATCACCTAAACTTAATTATAAGCTTGTAAATGCATATATAAAATGGCCTAAAGTACATGGCCTTATTACAAACATTAGCTTATAAAATGAATTACACATAAATGCCCAAAAGTACTATAAACTCTCGGCCTTGCACATATGTTTTCATTATTTACCAATTTTCCACATAATGTCTTAAATTTGACAATTATGCTTATTAAATCACTTAAATGACTAGCTTAATTTATCTTAGTCATTTTTTTCCATTCTTAGGTTATAATAACCCATATATTATATAACACTCGGCACATATTAATATATGCTAAGAATTACATAAAATCATAAGTTTAAGGTGTTTATACCTTGATAAATCCTTGTATGGGCTCGGCACCTTGGAGTAAAATTCACCAAATATTTAGACATGTTTAATACACCAAAACAAGACATAGTTATACTCCAAGCTTGAGCTTAACCATAAAGAACAATTAATGTAAGATTTAAGGCAAAATTCACCTTAAAAATGCTTGGAAGGTTCCTTAAGATTTTGGCCTGGTTTAGACACACCACAAGGTGTTAGATTCACTATATAAACATAAGGAACACTTAGACAACAACAAGCTGCTGTGGTAATAGGTTTTACCTTGGAGAAATGCCCCTAAAAGAGGGTATTTCCTTTGGATCTCGGCCACCCTTGCTCCAAATGGCTAACCAACAGATCCAACATGAAAAGGAGAAGAAAATGAGGCTATGACCAAAGTTTCATGGCCAAACTCAAAGGGAATCAAAAGTTATGAGCTTAAAGCACATTTTTACCTTAAAATGAAGATTTGAAGTTCCTTGGCCCTCAAACTGAGTTCATTCGAGTTTAGCTCTTGTTCTAACCTTATAATACTGTGAATAAGCCATAGGAAAAGATAAGCCATGAAATCCAAGTGTTGGTAATCAAAGGATGAAGAAAAAGGGCTAAAAATGACTAAAAATGACCTTAAATCATTACCTTAGGAGCTTATAGGATTGAATTGCCTTCCTAACTGAATAACAAAGCTTGGGAGAGTTCAAGAACTCAGACTCCACGTTTGGAATGGAGCAAGAGGCAAGAGAGAGTCAATTTTGGTGTTTAAAGGCATAAAACCATAAAATAATGAATAGTACTAGGTGACTCATTGCCTTAGCTGTCCAAACTGAATGAGTGGATGAGTGTGCTGTCCTCCTTCCCTTATAGCCTGCCGACAGCCCTTATACCAAGTGGCCAATTCATTGACCAAAAGTCAACTTGACAAATGTGCTTAAAAATGGCACTATTCGGGTACTATTCACAATAAACTGTCAGTTTTGGATTTTAATTTTTGAACTTGGATTTAGACTTTCAAATATAGTCTATCATGTCCAATAAATGTTTTAAATGATGTACCCATGTCTTTAAAATGACAAAAAGTCATTATCTTAGAGCTCATAGACAAAAACGTGCGTTAAGGTGATTTCAGGGCACTTTTGTGTCACAGGGTGTTTTTGAGCTCCGTTTTCTTTGAGAATTGTTTTGTTGTGTTCCTTACATGATATTTGATCATGGTATCCAATTTTATATCATTTAGAGGTCATTAGACCTTTAAGGTATTCTTAGAGCACATTTTTTCCCTACTTGACCTTGAAGCATTAAATGCTTGTTCTTTTGTGTTGGAGTGTTGTCCAACAATGTAATGTGTTCCTTAATGTGTTAATATGCTTAGGACAAATTTTTAGGTCCTAAGTAGTTCATTTGGGTATTTATTTACCCTACACTGTCAAAGGGTGCAATATGCTGTTTTGTGTTGACCACTGTTGTTCTTAGTTGACTTTTAAGGCATGTTTAAACCTTAATCAATGTGATTAGATGTTTAATCCTTGATTTCTTAGTTTGGGGTATTTCACAGACTTTTCTCTCTATCCTTGAGATGGTGTTGGGCCAACTATCCCAGATCCCGAGACCTTAGGTAGATAGGTGTTAAGACACCCTTAAGACTTAATAACCGGATAGACGAGGCCTGCTATTGTTAGGAAAATTTTTTGATCAGTGGCGTACCTTGCCTTATCCTTCTCATTCCAAACATTCTCTTCATTTCCAAAATCCCAAGCTAAAATAATCTGGTTCCCACAACTAGCTAATCCACCTGGTTTCAGTGAAAATAGAGTATTTTTGAAATAAAATTATTTATCAAACCTCATTAAGCAAAACGATTCTTACGGTTGTCACTTGGTTTAATTTCAAATGCTCTTGTCATTTTTTTATTGGTGTGCACAATCATTAGAGCAGCAAAAAGCAAGTGTGGCATTAAAGAACAACTAGCATGTTTTCAGGGAAAGATCTTTCCTTCCTCACACTTAAGAGGAGCAATGTCCCCATTGATCACAGAAGAAAAGCAGTGAAAAGAGCTTTCAAAACATGCTATACTCATAATAGATGCATATGCAATAATTAACCCTCAATGCAAGAAAGGTGGAACATCAATAAGTAAAATTAGGAACTGAGACTCCCCTGGTGTTATAGATTGAGGAAGATGTTCTTCCTCACACTTGAAGTTTTTCAGGGGTCGAGATATTCCTCACGAGTCACAGACAGTATGCGTGTCGTCCAGAGCAAAAGTTGCGAGTTTCTAAACGATAAACAAATGCAGTGAGAAACCTAAACAGCAAGAAAAGAGAAGCAAATAATGCACCAATACCCGAAACCGATCGAGCAGCATGTTCTATTTGAACATATTCTGGCACATAGTTGTTCTATGAGAACCAAGGCATTAAAACATCCAAACATGGCAAATAATAACAATAAACAGTAGAACATTAATCTAGAAAACAATTGCAGAATTTTTTTTTGTGTGTGTGTCCGGATTCACGTTCGGGTCAACTTAGCCGGACACGTTGAAAACTTTTTTTTTTTCGTGTCCGGATTGTGTCCGGCTGGATTTAGCCGGACACGTTGAAAACTTTTTTTTTTTAATTTTTTTTTTTGTGTGTCCGGATTCCTGTCCGGGTCAACTTAGTCGGACGCACTAGGGTTTTCTAGAGTCCGGATTTGTGTCCGGCTAGATTTAGCCGGACACGTTGAAAACTTTTTTCTTTTTTTTAATTTTAATTTTTTTTGTATATATATATATTAATATTATTAAATTAAAAACCATTAATCTAAAACACCTCATTATTTTAAAAATAAAAACATTTCCAAAAATAATTAAATAAAACAAACACAAGAAATGCATAAATGAAATAGCAAGAGTGTTAAAGGACTCCCTGATCCGTGGTGAACAATGCCGTGATATTTCCTCACACTTGAGTTCAGTTTAGCATTAGAATGAAGTACCTGAAAGATTAAATCTGCCAAACCAGAAGAACTCAAGTGGAAACAGGCAGAGTTATCTATTGAAACAGGAGTCGGGGCTCTTGCAGTAAAATAGTAAAAAGTCTCAACAAATAAAAGAAAATTATATCAGACAATGGAAAAGTGTAAAAAGAAGTAGGGAGGAGATTTTTACTGGTGGGTTGCCTCCCACCAAGCTGCCCATCTTTTCGGTCTTTGGCTAGACCTTGTTTTTGTTCTCTCAGGATATTCCAGAAGATTGAGCGTCTTTGAAACCTGGTGACACGAACTCTGAGAAGCTTCCAAAACGTTTTTAGAAGACCTACCAGCATAAAACAGTAGCTACTCACCCTCTGCATTCAAAGTGATTGTACCATGAGCAACTTCGATTCGAGCGTCGGCTGTTGCTAGGAAGGGTCTTCAAAGGATAATAGGGACCGTCGGATCTGCAGCCATGTCGAGTACGACAAAGTCGCATGGGAAATACAGATGCTTCTCCTTAACCATCACATCCTTTGCAATTCCACAAGGGTAAACCATTGAGCGATCTGCTAGCTGAAGCGTCATTCGTGTAGGTTGTAAGTCTCCAATTCCAAGCTTTTCAAATAAAGCGTATGGCATGAGACTAATCGACGCTCCTAAATCAGCAAGACAGTGGTCGAAGTCAATGTCTCCTATTCTGCATGGAATTGTGAAGCTTCCAGGATCTTTGCATTTTTCTGGTAAGCGCTTCTGTATGATCGCTGAACAAGTCTCTGTGAGCAGAATAGTTCCTGTCTCTACTAACTTTGCCTTATTAGATAAAAGCTTCCTTAAATACTTGGCATAGTTAGGTACCTTCGCAACTAAATCAACAAAGGGATATCAACAGATAGTTGACGAAGTAAAGTAAGAAACTTATCAAACTCACTATCCTCCTTGGAATGCTTGGTTCTGTTGGAAATGGAATGGAGGAGCAACTTCAACTGCAGGTGGTGTAGGTGAAGGAGATTTGGTAACTTCACAATTCCGCTCATTCTCCAGCACCGGTTGCTCTATGCTCACCAGGCTCAGTAGCTTTACTTTACCACTCCTCGTAGTTACCTTCTTTGTTGTTTCCTTTTCCTGCAAAGGACATTTGTTAGCCAAGATATCATCCACCAGTGTAGCATAATTTGGCATTAACTTAAGCATATCAGAAAAAGGAATATCTTTAGTTAATTTCTTAAAGATTTTAAGAAATTTTCCAAGCTGTTCATCAAGGTCCCTTTTCTTTAACCTGTCAGGAAAAGGAATAGGTTCTTCAAATTTACGATTGGCAACAGAAGAGTAAGAAGGTTGAATTTCAGGAGACTCCTTCTCCTTGGGTTTTTCAAAAACTTTACTGGAGTCCTTAACCTCTTGTTGAACAGGTAAAATTGCAGCGACAAGTGGAGTATCTTCTTCCACAACAAAAACAGCTTTAGCATACTCGCGAGGATTCTTTTCTGGCTGGCTAGGTAGAGCCCTGCAGGTCTATCAGAAAATTTTTCATTCAGTTGGGCAATCTGAGTCTCAATATGTTTGTTGAAAGCTCTCTGCTCCAAGATGAATGTCTTGTTCTCATGGTTTGTGTTCTCTTGTTGTTCGAGTTTCCTATTGGTCGACAAGATAAACTCCCGCATCATATCCTCCAAACTTGAACTCATACCAGCTGGCTGTTTCTGTGCCTGCTGGTTCCGCATTTGTTGATTCTGATGAGGTCTCTGAAAATGCTGAGTGTTCTGCTGTGGAGGCCTCTGACTGTAGTTATTTCCCTGGAACCTCTGCTGCTGATATCCTTGATTGTTTTGATTGTGTAGAAGTTCTCTTGCCTGTTTCCCAGATAGTTTACCTCTTCATTTTGCTGAGAAGTACACTGACAAATGTTGGAACTTCTACCACAATACTCACACTGGGGGAAAGAATCAGTCACAACAGCTGCACTTGACTGAGGGTTCATCATTGCGCACATCTTCTCAAATTGGTTAGACATGCTATCCATCCTAGCAGCTAAAAGAGTGTTCGAATCTACCTCATAGATTCCAGTGGTCGTCCTTGGGGGAACCTCAGTAGATGCCCTAGTACCTCCCCAATGATTAGCCAAGTTGGAAAGAGTTTCCAGCAGATCTTTTATCCTAGTGATTGGAAGCTCCATGAGACTTCCTCCTGCACAAGTATCCACCAAAAGACGGCTCTGGGGATCGAGATCTTTGTAGAACGATTGTAGCACGACTTCCTCTCCCAGACCGTGGTGCGGTACTCTTCGAACAATTCCCTTGAATCTCTCCCAAGCCTCTGAAAGAGTCTCCCCACTGTATTGTTTGAAGTTGGTAATCTCACCTCTCATGGTCAGCATGCGAGATGGTGGGAAGTACTTCGCCAGGAATGTGTTTGCTAGCTCGCTCCAGGAAGTGATACTGTTTGGAGATAGGGAGTTCAGCCACTCCGCAGCTCTGTCCCTAAGTGAAAAAGGAAACAGGGTTAGTCTGACTACCTCCTGAGAAGCTGGTGTTGAACATGCTCCAACCAGTCGCAGGAAGGATGTAAGGTGAACATTTGGATCTTCAGTGACTACTCCACTGAACTGTGGAGCATTCAGGACCATCGTGACATAATGGGTCTTGAATTGCCATTATACCCCTTCCGGCAGTGCAGCGATCATTATTGGTGATGTGAGTCCCTCCACATTCGGACGAGTGTAGTCGTTCATCCTTTTTTCTCCGCTGATACCGTCCATAAGATACTCTTGAACAAAGGTATCACCTGGCGAGTCTTTGAGAAACACATCTGGTTCAACTGCAGACTCTAGTACCAATCCCTGACGACTTCTTCTTGTGAGTCGTTCTATCTCAGGTTCCAGATCAAATTCCGGATTCCCTTCAGAACGAGTTTTAACCATAAACCAAAATCAGATAACTGATAGTAAAGTAAAAGTAAACTCAATCGGGTGAAATCAAAATAATACTTAGAACCAAAAATAAGAAATAAATTGCACAAAGCTAAAAAAATAAACAAGGGAAAATAAAATAAAACAGAAACAAAAAATAAAACAAAACAAAACAAAATTAAATGAGACAATACCAAAATAAAAATTAAACTAAGCAACCGTGCCTCCCCGGCAACGGCGCCATAAACTTGTTGGGGTAAAACCTAACGGTAAATTGTGCTGGGGGTTTAACCTAACGGCAAGTGTACCGGTCGATTATAGCAAGTTTAAATCTCGGAGTATTCCCTGAGTATCGAATCCAAGGAGGCAGCGGCTAGTTTAATTTCTACTTACACACAAAACAGGAAAAACTATAAATAACAGGAAATTGGGGGTTTTTGTGTGTGATGGTGATTGTTGTAAAAGAGTTTACTAAGCAATAAATAACAGGTAAATAATTGGTTTTGGTTTTGTTTGATAAAGGAAATTCCGGTTTACTACTTCTCTCTAGATTGCAATTTCTTCTCCTAAGTGATTTCTACAGTATTCTGAATAAAACCCTAGAATAAAGGTAACTCGTATTCGGTCTCCCGTTCCACGAATTCTAATTAGCAAAGACCGAATCCTAACTCTCATTATGAATTCACTATTTACTAATTGCTTTAAGTGTAGTCTAGATTAATGGTCAGCTAGCGTTTAGAGGAATTACCATCTCTATACTAACCGGTTCTTTCCCTATAGTCAATTGATAGCCGCAGTTCTCACTTATAAGCTAACAAACTGATAAACTTATTTAATTGATCAGATTAATAAGTCTAGGAATTCATAAGGGCTAAGAACTTTATTCTATTGTACTGTAGAAAATCACAAAGGTTCAGAAATAATTATTCTAGAGATACATAGTAAACCGAAATTAAAAGCGACTACTCAGCCATGGACAAAATAACAATGCTCAATATAAATAGCATAAGGATAGAGGGATTTCGCAGAAAAACTGATTTTATAAGCCGTGGTCAAGTCTGCAATTTCCACAAATGTCTGAGTCACGTCCGGCTCTCTTGGGTCGGACGTTGATCCGGACACGTTGTCCTGGTGCTGTCCGGATCCGGACGTCAATTCGGACACGGGTAAATGAAGCGCTGCGAGCAGGGTTTTGTCTGTGATTGAGGGTGAAGGTTTACGGGATGGATTTATGACTGGAGATGATGATTTATCGCCGAAGAGATGTTGTGTAGAGGGAGAAGAGAGGATTGTGTAATGGAGAGACTCAGAGAGTCAGGTACGAATTGAAATGAAATAGAAGGTGGGTTTATATAGGATTAGAAAGGAAAACAATCGTTAGTGGAAGTTTGGTGTGTTGTGAGTAATTGAGCATGGGTGCCTTAATTTAAGGGGAGTATGGGCAAAGCTCGCTTTCGGTTGATAATTGCGCCGAAAGCCAATTATCAGCGCGATTGAATTTTTATTTTTCAGCTCTGTGTGACGTCCGGATCTGTGTCCGGATCCGGACATGAGACAACGGTTTTGGATCTGAATCTCGGAATATGTCCGGATCGCTGTCCGGATCCGGACAAGACACAGAATTCTCGATTGGGTCATGTCCGGCTAAGTTGACCCGGACACAGATCCGGACGTGAGACGTCCGGTTCTGCGTCCGGCCAGATTGACCCGGACGCGACCAATTTTTGTGTCTCTTTTCCTGATTTGTTCCCCGTTTGTTGCGTTGTAATCCTTATGATGTAAAGTCTTCATTTCCCTGGGTTTTTCTATATTTAACATATAAAGTGCATCAGTTCATATCAAAACATCAATCTTACGAAAAACACAGAATAAGTGGGAAACATTGCTTAAATTATAGCAGATTATAAGGTAATTAAGCCTTTAAAAGCCTATATGTTTCACACTTATCAGTATGGATATAAATCGGGTGACTTTTGGGAATCAGAGTGTAACGAAATCTACTATGGGGTTCAACAAGGAACAAGGGGAGTGGATTACAGTTACAGCGAGGAGAGGTAGCCGAGTTTCTCCTGGTGTTCAGAAAGATAAGGAGAATGGGCCTGGTGTTGTGGGTAATGGAGTAGGGTGTTCTTGTATGCCGCCAAATGGGTAAACATCAAATTGCTTCCTGGAATATAAGGGGTTTGAATACCTCTAATAAAAAGGAAGCTATTGATAAGTTTGCGGGAGAGAATAAGGTGAGTTTTCTTGCCATTTTGGAGACTCGTGTTAGAGATAATAAGTTTGATAATATCTTGAACTGGCTAAATAAAAAAGTGGTGTGGTTATCCAATATTAGTTTGGATAAGATTGTCGTTCTTTGATTTGGGATTTGAGTGGGATGAGGATTGTTTGGGAATGTTGAACTAGGCTATTCATTGTAGAGTTGTTTCAAAAGATAAGGGGCCGAGTTTCTGTTTGTCTGCTGTCTATGCTGCTAATAATAAGGCGGAGAGGTAGAGTCTTTGGGATAATATTAGAGCTATGCAGAGAGTTTGGATAGCCATGGGATAATCCTTGGTGATTTAACTGTTGCTTTCGGGATGGTGAAAAGGCAGGGGTTAATTCTATTTCAGTGGATGTTGGTGATCAGTTTTATAATTGTGTTGAAGATATTGATGTCCCTGATTTGAAAATTTTCTGGGATGTTTTATACATGGTCAAATAAACATACATCTGATCCAAGGACTAGGATTTATTGTAAGCTGGACAGAGTGCTTGTGAATGATAGGTGGATTGCTTCATTCCCAGATTCCCATGTTGAGTTTTGTGCGCCTGACTTGTCAAACCACTCCCCTGCTCTGGTAGTGCTGGATAAAGAAGTTAAACAAATCAATTAACAACTTTCAAGTGTAGGAATATTTGGGTGTCTGATGCTAACTTCTTTGATATGGTGAAAGAATGTTGAAGTGTTTCTGTTGGTGGGTGTCCCATGTTCCGAATTACCCAACGTTTGAAATTATTAAAAGATAATTTGAAAGCTCTTAATATTTCAAAGTTCTGTAATAGCAGGAAGAGAGTGGATTTGTGTTGGAAGAGGTTGGCATAATATTCAGAATCTCCTGGCATTCTGACCCGTTAACGTAGGATCATGAAGGAAGAGAAGCAATCAATAAAAGAGTATAATGCCACTGTGACCATGATGTATGCCCAATGGCCCAAAGGCTAAGATCGATTGGATTTAGCTTGTGATGATTCCAGTTCATAGTTCGATTTTTTTCAGGATGATGAATGCAGAAGGCAATCGTCTAACAATTCATGTTATGATTAATGATCAGGGCTTGCGGCTTTGTAAGGAGGATGACATTGCGAATCATTAGTGAGTTCTTTACTAATCTGTTGGGTAAAAGGGTTTTGTGAGAAGTGTAGAGTGTGACCTGGGTGTTTTTATGAGGGTAATTTGGTTTCGGATGAGTGTAACAGGAAGCTTACTCTTGATATTGATGATAAAGAGATTTGGGAAGCCCTTAGTTCCATTAAGAACACGAAGGCCCTGGGGCCCGGCTTGGTAAACTTTATTTTTTCAAGGCTGTTTGGCAACATTGTGGGGGGGATGAATATCAGGAAAGCTATAAAAAGATTCTTCTTGAAAAAGGTAAGATGCTTAAGTAGATAAACACCACTATATTTTCTTTGGTCCTAAGGTTTATAATCCTAACAGTGGTAAGGATCTGGCCTATTGCTTGTTGCAATGTGTTATATAAGATCATTTCGAAGATCTTGTCGGCTAGGCTGAAAGATGTGCTTCCTGAGATTATTAACGATTGTCAAGGAGCGTTTGTTTCTGGCAGGAGCTTAACGCATAATGTCCTCTTGAGCTAGGAAATCATTCATGGTTACTGAAGGAAAAATATTTCTCCAAGGTGTGCTTTCAAAGTTTATATCCATAAAGCTTACGACAGTGTAAGTTGGAAATTCTTGGAAGAAGTTTTGCTTGGCTTTGGGTTCCATGAAAGACTGATCAGATGGATTATGGTGTGTGTTTCTACTCCCTTCTATTCCATTCTGATTAATGGGCAATCTCTGGGGTTTTTTAAAGGGGAAAGGGGTCTTAGACGGGGGACCCTCTTTCTCCTCTACTGTTTGTCCTTTGCATGGAATATTTGAGTAGATTGCTTTCAATTGCAAAGGATAATAAGAACTTTAAGTTTCATTCGAAGTGTAGTAGGATTGGTTTGAATCATCTCTGCTTTGCCGATGATTTGTTGATTTTCTATAGAGGGGATGTTGGGTCTGTGCAGGTCATCAAACACATGCTTGATAGGTTTTCTGGTATGTCTGGTCTGCTGGTGAGCAATCAGAAGTGACATGTCTATTTTGGTGGGGTTTCTGATGAGGAGAAAGATAAGATTTTGAAAGTTTTGGAATTTGAGGAGGAGTCTTTACCAGTTAGGTATCTCGGTATTCCTCTTTCTGCTCAGAGGCTTACTTGTGATGATTATGCCCCTCTCATTAACAAGATTACAGCTAAGATTTCCCATTGGGCAACGAGAAAGCTTAATTATGCAGGGAGACTTCAGTTGGTGCAATGCACTTTGATTGGATTACAAAGATTATGGTCTAATATCTTTGTTTTCCCTAAAAGTGTGATACAGATGATAATTAAGAGATGCAGAACATTCCTCTGGTCTGGTGGAATTTCTGGTAGGAAAGCTCCTGTTGCATGGGTTGATGTATGTAGACCGAAGGGTGATGGAGGGTTGGGTATTAAGGAGGTGCTTGCGTGGAATAAAGCCTCTATGATTAATACTCTTTTGAGACTTAATGGTAACTGTGTAAGTCCTCAACTCTTACTAGATGGTGTAGTGCTTATGTCCTTCATGGTGGTGATATTTGGAATGTCCAATATAAAGGATCTCACGCTTTCTGGTAGAGGAGTTGTCTCAAGTTGAGAGATGAAGTTTTGGAGAATAACTTAACCCCTATGTTATTGCGGTTTGTCGGCCAAGGTAAGTTTTCTGTTGGTGATATTTATGAAGTTTTACATCCCCTACTTGTGAATGGGGTGTGGGATAAAATTATCTGGAACAAGTTCTGTACTCCCCATGCTTCTTTCATATGGTGGTTGGCTTGCCATGGTAGGCTGGCTACCAAAGATAGAATCGGGCGATGGGGACAAAGTGTGGATGATATGTGTGTGTTCTGTGGTAATGTGGAGTCTCATAACCATCTCTTTTTTGAATGTTCCTTCAACCAGAAGATATTCAAAGTTGTTATCCATGGTTGGTTGCGATATAAAATTCCTACTATTTTTTCGGATTGTATGGCTTGTCTCTGGCAGTCTAAGAGTAAGTCTAGCCTGATATACAAGTTGAGGGCTTTGGCTGTGGGCATAATTATCTATCATTTATGGAAGCTTAGGAATGGTGTTATTTTTGCCAAAGTGAATCCTAATTGTGGCGCGTGTATTGTGGAGATTATTTCTGAGCTCAAGAGTGGATGGAGTGGGTTTCATTTCCCTATTAATAGAAAGAATTACAAAATTTTAAGTTGTTTTAGTTTGATTGAACTTCTTGGTAAGTGACCCTTGCCGGATTGTGGCAGGTTTGTTAGCGAGTAGTTAGTTTGTATTCCGTTTCTTCATATTAATAAAGCTTACTCTTTCATTCAAAAAAAAAAAGGTTCTCGTGTCAATTTTTTAATAGTAGTCTAAGGGGCCGTTCGCTGATCACAAATCGTAGATTTGTAGCGAATCGTCAAGATTAATGTAGATATAAAGTGGGGCTGGCCATCCATTTAAGGCCCACATTAATGTATATTTCGACCTTTACTCAAAAGCTGCTCAACCCTGCGTTCAGGGTAAAAAGCTATGTTTGACTGAATCCATACAAAACAATTTGACGCATATGCCCTCAATTTTTGGGCGTTTGAAATCGTTGTTTGCCTGTTGGATGAAGACGCAATCACTACTATTCAAACCCTATCCCCTTTATTTTACTGCATTCAATTTTTTCGATAACCAACAAATGATTTTTTCTGTAGCACATTGAACATGGCGAAGCAGGTTACACCCGTCTCTCAGTTATTCTTGCCTATTGAATGGTCATCTACCTTTGCGCTGGCAAGCTCCCCGTCCCCTCTGTTTCACCTTATATACTGGTGTTATTCTTCACCAATTGCGCACTGGTATACATCCCCTTCGTACTTCATTCAATTCGTTTCTTCTCATTCATGAATTGTTTGTGTTCTTTTGTTTCTTCATGTAGGAGCTGCATAATTAACTTTACCCTGCTGCATTTTTATTGATTACGGTACTTCACCGTTCTCAATTCTTCTGCATATATTCAACGGGTGGGGGTGTATGAGTCTTTCACCAGCAAATGTTGGACAAATCTTAAAAGTCGCCAACGAACAGGTAATTTTCATCAATAGATTAATGTGCACTTATGAGAGCGATTCGCAGTTAGATTAATCCCGACCTTTATGAATGGTTTTTTAATAGCCACCACCGAACGGCCCCTAAGCCTCTCCCAAATTTTGTTATTTCACTTCTCTTCCTTTCATGCGTAAGGACACTGATCGTATCCATAGTTACCGCCGTGTCTTTTGGTTCAGCTAAATATAATATAGTATAAAAGGGGAGCAATTAGCTGACGGACAGCATTTTTCCATCGCGCGACGGAAATGGATATTTTTTTTTTATATAGTAAGAAGAGTCAATCAGGGTATATCAATTTGATATTGGACAGAGAAAATACAAAATTGATTTTTATTTATTTTAAATGATACAGTGTAATCGTTTTGTTTTTTAATAATACATACTATAATAATATAATTATTAATAAATAATTCACTAATTATATAAAAAATTACTTCACTATATTTATTGTATATATTATTATTAAATATTTTATTTAATTTGATAAACATTTGTTGATGAACATATATCATGATTGAATTTTTTAATAAAAGTTGAATTAATACTAAAAACACTAGTTAAATATTTACACTTTTTTAAAGGAAAAAAACTGAAACTATTGTATTATAGTTTTCTAATCTTACAATATTTGTTGTTGATACATATATGTAAAAAATGGAGTATAGCAATTCAAAATACATCAATCAACTGATGAAAATTAAGAAAATTGCTCATATAAAAAATACCAAGCTAATATTTATATTATTTTCAAAATTAAAAAAAGTGATGTATAATATTTTTAAAAAATATTGCACGTTAATTTTTTAGCCTTCGTGTTATAAGTTATCGTGTAGTGCATATATGAAAATTAAATGTTAATAAATACGTAAAGTCGACTTCAAAATTTTAGTTTATGTATAATGTTGGAAATGTTATGTATAATCATGGCGTGAAAACGTTTATATATAATAATGGAATAATAGAAACGTGGAAACGTTCATATAGAATCGTGGAAACGTTTATATAAAAACGTGAAAACGTTTATATAAAAACATTGAAACGTTTAAAAAAATGTGGAAACGTTTATATAAACTCGTGGATGCGTTTATGCATAACGGTGGAATCATTATACTTGATTGTGGCGTGGAAATGCATCGTAGAAACATTATATTTAATTGTGGCATGAAATATATAATTGGGTAAACGTATATATGTAATCATGGCGTGTAAACGTTTATATATAAATCGTGGAATCGTATTGTGGCATGGAAGCATCATATATAATTATTAAAATGTTTATAAGTAATCATGCCATGGAAACGTTATATAGTAGAAACGGGGAAATTTTTAAATAAAAAATGGAAACGTATATATAACAACGAGGAAATATTTAAATAAAAAGGTGGAAACGTTTAAATAAAAAGTGGAAACATTATCCGAACTCGTTGACTCCTTTATGTATAATGGTGGAAACATTATATACTTGTGCCATGGAAACATCATATATAATTATAAAAATGTTTATATATAATTATGTAGTGGAAATGTTTATATGTACTCGTGGCATGGAAACATTATAGATAATCATGGAATTGTAGAAATGTGGAAACGTTTAAATGAACATGTGGAACATTTATTTGAATTTTTGGACACCTTTATGTAAAACGTGGGAAACGTTATTTATAATTGTGGTGTGAAAACCTGTCGAGTTAGTGACAACAATATAAAGTGTGGTACTAATGTCAAAAATTACCCTACCCCCCAAACACCCAAAAAAACCACCCTAGGATAGCTAAAAATGTCAAAGGCATTTTTATGCCTAAACCCTAAACCACAAACCCTAAAAAACTGTCGAGTTAGTGACGACAATATAAAGTGTAGAACTAACGCTAAAAAGATTACCCTACCCCCCAAGCACCAAAAAAACCACCCTAGGATAGCTAAAAACGTCGAAGGTATTTTTAGGGTTTGTAGTACAGGTTTAGGGTCGTTTTGTAGTACAGGTTTAGGGTCTAACGACCCTAAACCCTAAACCACAAATCCTAAAAAGCTGTCGAGTCAGTGACGACAATATAAAGCGTAGAACTAATGCCAAAAAGATTACTCTACTCCCAAACACCTTAAAACCCACCATAGGAATGCTAAAAACGTCGAAGGCATTTTTATGGTTTGTAGTGCAGGGTTTAGGATCTAACGACCCTAAACCCTAAACCACAAACCCTAAACAACTGTCGAGTTAGTGACGACAATATAAAGTGTAGAACTAATGCCAAAAAGATTACCCTACCCCCAAACACCCAAAAAACCACCCTAAGATAGCTAAAAATGTCGAATGCATTTTTATGGTTTGTAGTGCAGGGTTTGTCGAGTCAGTGACGACAATATAAAGCGTAGAATTAATGCAAAAAAGATTACCCTCCCCCCCCCCCCAAACACCATAAAAACCACCCTAGGAATGCTAAAAACGTTGAAGGCTTTTTTATGGTTTGTAGTGCAGGGTTTGTCGAGTCAGTGACGACAATATAAGTGATTTTAGCTTTTTTATTACAAGTTTATAAATGTTTGTATAGCGTAAATTATATGTTAATATCCATAATATTTATTATAGAATTGGTATAAACTAGTATTGTTTTCTAAATTTTCTTTTGTTAATTGATGTTTTGCGAAGAAGATTTGGTGATGGAACTATAATTTTCGTCACGTGACAGAACCGTTGGATCAATATATTATCGGTGAGAGGAGCATATTAGGTGAAAGGAATATTTTAATTTAGTCAAACAATGTACCTAAAGCACATTTTACGAAGAGAAAAGAAGAAATGTACATAAAGCATAAAGTGCTTCTCTCACCGTGTCACTTTGTGACATAACATTTTTGTATAAACTATTAAAATACTTCTAAAATTAGATATTATTAAAGTATAATTATTTTAATAGAATTAGACGGATAAATGTCAGTAAAATACAAAGCCAAATATCAATGTGTATAATTATATAGAACATATTTTGGTATTATTTTTAAAAAGAAAGCAAAATTATTAGTAAATTCATTTACATACATTGTAGTATAATCTAGCTGTAAGCCATTAGTGGTCTGAGTGGCAAATAATTTAGATCACAACAATAAGTGATTAAAAAGTAGATGGTTGTAAATTCCATATAGTAATGTCGCGCCAATTCCCTCAAGGGTGAACAAAAGTAAAATAATAATAATGATATACGGTTGAGCTTACAGTGTTATAAAAAGAATGAATGGAGGAGATAGTTTGCGTCAGGGATGGAAGAATCCATTCTGTCACCAAATCCTCGGCGGTATAAAAGATGGTATGAAGAATAAGGTTATAAAAGAGTTGAAAGCAAAGACCATTGGAAGAATTCTGTGTAATTAAGCCATAACATTGGTAAGAATATGAAACCTAAAAAATATAATGAAACTGAATAAAATAATATTAAAGAACTTGTGGAATCGTCCTCTAAAACTTTTTAACTGATATCGTTCTATATATATTACACATATTGACTGTTGGATACACTTTCATTTTTCTTTCAGACATTTTATTTTCTAATTTTCTCAACTTAGTTCAATCAACTCTTGACTAAAATAATGGACAATTTGTATCATCTTCGTATGCTATCACAGGAGGACGAAGATTAATATAGCAGAAATAAAGAGGCCTCATTAGAAAAAGAAAAAGGCAACGTGGTGCAGCACTGCATGTGATTTATGTAAAAGGTAGATACTTTAATTGCTGCAACAGTACACGTATATGTTTCCACGTTTTTGCTGCGTTTCCCGTTTCGAAAATATCACAGGTCGGGGACGCGAAACGGGCACTGACGTTCCGATGCGTTTAGCTGTCTCATGTGAGACCGTCTTAATTGGAACTGAAACGCTGGTTGTATGTCCATAACTGAATCCACTGCGGATTTTTGTCTACGCAGAGATTATAAATCAAGGAGGGGAAGGTGCTTAAAACAGATTTTGAGCATAGTGCTCAATTAAATTATGCCTGTTGGATTTATAATAAATAAATTGAAGGTTTAGATTTTATTGTTTATTATAGAGGTATAGATGTTAAATTTAATTTTTATTTTTTTAAAAAGGAAAAAATATAAGATTGCATGATCTAGTTTACAGAGAAAGAAATAAATCAATAATTCTAATAAATATTCCCACAATTGGCAGTTATAATTTTTTTAAATGTAATAGAAGTGAAGTAGTGATTTAAAAAATCAAAGTCCCACGGTGTATGCCAAAAAATATTATTTAAAAATAACAAATTAGAAATTTAATTGACAAGACTCCTCATAGAAATGTATAAGAACAACGTTGAATTTATTTATTACTTAATAAAACATTACAATCAAACAAAAATAAATCAAAGAATTATATTTTGAAACAACTATTACTTTACCAAAATATCTACACGTTTACTTGAATTATGAATTAATTAAAATTCACACTTCTAAAAAAAATCCACACTTACATTTTTAAAATCAGACATTTTACTATAATATCTAAATAAGAATCTAATTTTAGATGAGTTTGTATATTGCAACGATCTAATTTGAAAAAAAATGATAAACCATTAATATTTTTTAAAGTGGGAATGCAACCGATCTAGTTAGAAAAAGAGAAAGAAAGATGTACATTTTAAACAAATTATTTTGAAAGAAGCAATTACAAAATACTTTGACATGAACCCTTTAAAATAAATATAGATCATAAGTGAAATTCCTAGATTGTCTTATTTATTACTCATTAAAATAATTTTACTCATCGGTTTTAAAATTATATTGCTCAAATAAAAAAATCTACACTTTTATCAAACAAATCTACACCTACATTTTACAAAATCTATCCTTTTACTCAAATAACTACACTTTTACTTAAATGAGCAATTACTAAAAATCTACAATTCTATCAAATAAACCTACACCTTCATTTTGAAAATCTATCATTTTATCTGAATATCTACACTTTTACTTTCATTTTTAGAAAATACTAAAAATCTACACTTCCGTCATACAAATCTACACCTTCGTTTCAAAAATATATCCTTTTAGGTAAATATCTACACTTTTTCTTAAATGAGCAAACAAATCTACATTTGCATTTTGAAAATTGTATAATCTTAGTTAAATATCTAATTTGAAAAGAAAACTATAAACCATCAATTCTAATAAAGATTCCACATTTTAAGCAACTTACTTTATTTAAAAATAACAAATTAAAAAAAATCTTTTGACATAAACTTTATAACATTAATAAATGTTTTAAAAAAATTCCACAATGTCAATGTGGTATATTTAGAGAAGTTACTAGTGGAATAATTATTAAAATGCTATTAATTTTTTTTTAAGATGGACAAGAGGAAGTTGGTGAGAAAAACTTCCGTAAACTTATCTCCTATCAATAAGGGGAGTGGTTGGTTATAATTGAAAAAATCTATTATACTCTGATTTTATTATTTAAATGTTTTCTTTTTATAAAAACTAATTATTAAATAAATAAACATATACGGTTGAGATTAAAATTTTCAATAATAAATTGTAATCTAATGGCTAGATATTGTTTGAGCATATGCCCAAACTTTATACCATGGGCATGGTGTCCTGTTTGATTATAAATCTGGTTTCTTTCTTTCGCTATGTCACAGTCTAGGAAAGAGGAGGAAACGTTTTGTTTTTTTGGACAATAGTCTCTCGTCATTTCTTGACAAACGTGATTTGAATAATCGCGTACAATGTTCCCCTCCTCTCTTACCTATATACTTTTTACCAAGATTAAACTAGCTTTAAATATCACTTGTCACATTTTATTGGTGTTCTTAACCCACCACATGTCTCACAATGTAACTCTACACAGTATTTGATGTTTTTGCATAAAACTCAAGTTTTAATATGGTAGAAGAAGGGACAAAGTCAGTCAAGAGACCGCAAAATTTAAAGCCCTCTCATGACTTTTTTTTTCTTCTTCAAGGAGTGTATGAATCAAAGTCAAATCTATCCTCACACCTGTATACTTTCAAGAAGAGAAAAAAAAAAAGAATTCAAACCTTAAAGAAGACAAATCTATATTTGTCAATAAGAAATTAAAAAAAATCTAGCAATCCACATAATTTCACTTTTATAATTCCTTATTTAACAACATACTGAAAATAAATTCATTGATTATTTCTCTCTACACATTCAATAAAAAAAATATTTACTGATTCTAAAATAGTTTTACGATTCTTTCATTTCAATTATATCTCATTTAATATTAATATATTAAATTAAATAATTAATATATTAAACTAAATAATGAAAAGTATAAAAAAGTTAAGAAACTTTTATTATAGGATAGGAAAAAAAAATAAAAAATTAATTAGATAATTTAAAAATATTTTCTAATGATATGAGACCTAGAAAAATGCCGTGGATAGCATTAGAATTCTAGTGGTATAAGAAAAAGTTGGGATACCATGTATCCAACCAACCGACACAAAAAAGTTACACCTAACGAATTGAGGCGCAAATATTCCCGTCGCTTATAATGTGAAATATATGATCACTTATACTATAAAGGCAACAATAAAAAAGTTGTCTATCACTTCAAAGACCACTAGTCATAGTTTTCGTCATCAATTGAAAACAAATACTGTTTAACCATATCGTCATCTACCTTATTTACTAAAATACCATTTCATGTCATTTTATTAAATATGCCTTTTATTATAATTACAAATTACCTTATCTTAAAGTAAAATGGTTGTTTTAATTACGCATTTAGTACATTGAAATAATGTTATAATCTGTAAAATTGAGATTATTTCATGTTTAGTTTAAAGACAAATTATACTGTTTTTTTAATTATTGACAACTCAATTGGTTTTAATTTCTGCTCTACATATACAGCCGAAGTTCTCTAACAATGTATAAACTAAGATAAAAGATATTAACATTATCATCACGTATTACTCTTTTCAGATAAACTATAACAATATTATAGAATCTCACACTGTAATATATTTTTAAGTTGGACACAATGACATACTTTTTATAGTCATATTAACTTTTCTATCGAAAAAACTATTGCGTGCTGTATTATTATCACACTTTATAAGGATAAAGTCCAAGTGAAATTTAAGTCATATACATCAAAATATGTATAGGTTTAATAATTATAGTTATCTTAATAATCATATTAAATTAACTAACCTACTATTGAACGTTTTAGCATCTATATATGCCGTTTCCCCGTCGATTACGACTTGGGAGGCAAAGCAAAGCAGTGAACGCCAGAAATCGAAGTTAGTAAAGTGAAAAATGGCGGCTGTTGCTGGAAATTATCGGCGGAAGCTGCCTTCTCCGCCGGCAATCGAATTTTCTTCTACTGAGGGCAAGGTTCGTCCATTCCCACTCTTCCTCAAGTTATTGTTGATTACAATGAGCTTATTTGGGATCGATCACCTCCTTGCTTAACTTGTTGGCTTACATCCTGGTCCCATCTTCTTTTGTTTTACTGTTTCGGCTTTTCTGCAGGAATCTTAACCTGCCTTCAGCTGAATGTTAATTGCATTGAAATGCATGATCGCTTAGATACTGTTTTTTGTTCTTGCCTTATCATGTAATTTATGCAATCATGCTGGACTGACAGAGTGACAGTATACATATCGTTGTATTGTAGGAGCTACATGTACATTCATCTTGCTTTCTTGCGGATTTACACTTACTATGGTACAACATGACAATCTATCCGCTTTGAAGCCACTTAGAAATATTGGTTGATTCCATGGTGATTGATTTAGGATCATACTGCTCAATCTATATGTTATTATGTTTTTATTTTACCCACTGTCTTAATTACTTCATACGCTACTAACTGAAGCATTTTTTCAGAGACTGTTTTCTGAGGCCCTTCAGGGAAGAAACATGGAAGGGTTCTTCAATTTGATATCTTACTATCAAACACAGTCTGAGCCTGCTTTCTGTGGACTTTCTACCCTCTCTACAGTGCTCAATGCCCTTGCGATTGATCCTGGAGAAAATGGAAAGGTGATACTTCGACTTTGTTAGAAAAAGTTAGTACGATTTGATGATAGTATAACATTGAGGGTTCTATGCCCAATCTTAACAATGCCACTGGGAACTTTGGTTGCTAATTCTCTCAATGCATAACAAGCGACAGATCTTACTAATTAAACTTGTCTATAAGAACCAGAGAGGGTTTCTAGACACTTAGCTCAAAGTTCTTTATGTCCGTAACTGAGTACTTGTGGTTTCCTTTTCTTTTTCCTGATGGTACATGTACAGGCCCTTGGCGATGGTTTGATGATACCATGCTTGACTGTTGTGAACCTGTGGAGAAAATTAAGGCTAGTGGCACCACATTTGACCACGTCGCATGCTTGGCTCACTGCAATGGAGCTAATGTTGAAGCATTTCGTACTGATAAAAGCAGTATTGAGAACTTCCGGAACTATGTTGTCTCATGCACTCATCTGAAGATTGTCATCTGATAGTGTCCTACCATAGAGGATGTCTAAACCAGGTACTGAATGCTTCATGCACTAGGCGACAAATTTATCGTATTGTAGCTGCAGTGTCTGAAACAAGAGATCCACACATTAAGTGTTTGGCTAGTACATTAGTTGGCACTAATTATTTACCAATTTTGTGTGATGTGTAATCAGATATTCAGTGTTCAAATCACCCACTACTGGAATGATAAATAAAGATATTTAGTTTTCAAATGTGGGTAATAGTATAAAAGAACAAAATTTTCGACATAGTGAATAGTATTAGCATTTCAATAAACTGTAAGTATGAAAAAGACGGATGATTCTATTTATTCATCTGGAGTTTTTTTAGTGGTTGTGGTTACTTTGGATAATGTCAAATTCTTAATTTGCAGACTGGAACTGGACACTTTTCCCCAATGGGGGTTATCATGCAGGGAAAGACTTGGTGCTCATTTTGGATGTTGCTCGATTCAAGTATCCTCCTCACTGGGTTCCTCTTACTTTGTTGTGGAAGGCTATGGATACTATTGATGAAAAAAACAGGGTGCTACAGGGGGTATGATTCAAAAAACTAAAATTATTTTTGTTGTGACTCTGTATGACATTATTAGTGAGGCTTGTGATTATTATTTACACAGTAGCAGTCTGCTTTTTCTTATTTCATCTGCTTGTACAATTATCTCTTTCAATCAAGTATTGTTTCAAGTTGAACTTTTGGATCACTTGTTCTTCTTCTGTCAAGAACTTGTTCATTGGCATCGTACACTGGTGAAGGTGGCTGATAACACAATATCAAAAGCTGAAGATATACTTTTTTTCAGGTTCATGCTACTGTCAAAGCCTCTCAGAGCTCCATCCATTCTTTACACCGTGGTAGGCTTTTTGTAACTTTTTATACTGTCTATTCACATTTCTCGGTATCCTTAAACCATTTCTGAAAATGATTAATATCTGTAGTTGTTTGAATGTGAGATCCTTCACTTCTAGGCAAGGTATTTTACATCCTTAAGTACTTTCTGCTGATAAATTGTGCAGTTAAGCCTTGTTGGTGTTTGTGCTGATTGTTCAGGAGCTGGCTTTTGTTCATTAGTGGTGTGGTAAGGAGGTGATCAGGGTCTGCTTGGTTTATTTGTTGTATGAAGATTTCACTTTTGATTGTCAGCATCTATAAATCTTGGATTTACTTTTGTATGCTTCATAACTTGAGAACTATTCTTTTTGTGACAAAATTCTACCAGTTAAAGAAATAAATTCTTCAACTTCTGCTGTTGGTTTATTTGTTGTATGAAGAACCTAAATTCTTAAGTTTTTGTCAGAGTTGTAGCCGAGAAAGTTGGAAGACTACTGCAAAGTACCTGACTAGAGGCATTCCTTATCTTTTAACATCAGAAGACATTGAGAATGTTGAGGAATTGCTAAAGATCATGTTCACCTCAGGTCCGGCGGATCTTGAACATTTTATCAGCTGGGTGGCTGAAATCCGATTGCAAGAGGCCGATAGGACCATCAGTGTCGAGGAAAAAGCAAGGCTACTCCTCAAGGTTTCATTATTCTTGTCTTTTTCTTCCTTAATTTCCTGAATGGTATGTGCATGTTTTAATGTGTCTCTTTTTGTACGTGTTGAACTGAAGCGAACATGTTGATCACATCTTGCAAACATTCATTTCAGGAAGAGATGTTGATTCAAGTACAAGAGACTGAACTATGTAAACATGTGACTGGGCTTCTATCATCAATTTCATGTTGTCTATTGGGGAAAAGGATTCTCTGAGTGATGTCGCATCAAAAGTTTGTTGCCAAGCAGCTCGGGTTTTCTGTGGCACATCTAGCTTTCTGACCAAACTTGCTGCAGAGCAACAGAAACTAAGCTTTACAACGGTACTGATGAGAAGCCAATGATTACGGTGTCCGGACAAGTGAATACAGGAAGCGGTGAACAAGGCATTGATGTTCTGGTTCCTTGTCGATCAAGCACCAGTGTTTCAAACAGTGTTAGTGCAAAACACCCATCAGCAGCTGATGTCATAACAATTTTGTTGCTGGCACTGCCTCCAGCTACTTGGTCAGCCATAAAGCACGAAAATTTGAGGGGTGATATTTGTAGACTCACATCCACGGTCAATTTACCATCTCTGCTTCAAGAAGAGGTAATGTCATTATCAAGCATACTGAATGACAAAAAGTAGAGATTTTGCTTTGGAAATCCTTTCCCGTTAACCTTAGATATTGAAAATCGACGACTCTTTAATGTAAATGAGGTGAAAGAGTTAAAAGATGGGGTGAACTTTAAACTCATTCAAGTTATTTAGGATAGCAGCAAGCTGGTATATGCCTGTTAAAAATTTGATGTATGTTCATGTCAAAGAGGTTCGTACGTAGCAACGTATGAGGATAGTAGGTTGCATACTCTGCTCTCGTCTTTGTTCGTCTTTACCAAGCATGGCTACTTGTTTGACCATTGACACAACCCTTAACTGGATCTTTACTTCAGGGGTAATGAGTACGACCTAATTCAGTGATATAGAAAATGCCTATGCAATCTACTGCCATTTTCTGTTTCCAATATCCTTTATTATCTCTCTTGCTGGTGACAGGTTGAGCATTTGAGACAGCAGATTCATTACCTCTCAGCAATTTTTTGCGAATAGTTCGGCAGTATCTCCAAATTAACAGAGTCATCAGAATATACTGCACAATAAGCTACTAAATCCATCGAAGTTTAATAATTTTGTATTGAATATGAAGGAGCAGAGCATAACGTATTGAGGTACAGCTTCTTGCCCCTTTTTTACGTGATACACATTACACATCCTCTTGTTCAACGTAATTAGTATGGGAGCATTATTTAGAGGGGCTATTTATACTGTTGCATTTTCTGTTCTATACACCGAACTGCCTGCGCTTTGCTCAATGTGCATGCTTGCATCTTGCTTGAGTTTTTCAGCAAAAGGAGAAGCTTGAGCTGTAGTTACATACTTACATGTGTGTGTTATGGGCTTCTTGGAACGTTGTAACGTTGATAAAGAAATTATCACAAGGACTAGAGTTGAACTTTCTTTTCACTTATTAGGTTTCCTTATCACCTTGGATGGGTCGCTTGAGTTTGATTGCGTGTTTTCAGACATTAGAGTGAAGTTCTTGCCAAACATTATGTTGGTTTATCAAATGGCTGAAAGAATCATCTCTGTTCGGTTTAGCTTCTTTTTGTAGCTTCTGCTACGTTATTGAAAGAGGTGTAGCACCCGCGTAGACGCCCCTTCAAAAGATTACCCAAAGCTGCCGAAAAGGCTCTGAAGAATTGTTGCAGGAATCCCACATCGGCTGTATGGGCAGTCGATGTGTGGTTCATATAGAATATTGGGCTCTTCATCCCTTGAGCTAGCTTTTGGGATGGTTCTCCATGGTTCTGTAGCATTTTCTGTTACATGGGTTGTTTTGAGGAACATTCCTGTAACATTTCTGTTACAGGACCATGGGAGAGCCACCAAAAGCTAGGGATGGAGAGCCCATAATCCTATATGAACCACACACCAACCTCCCATACGGCTGATGTGGATTCTGTAACAGTCCTTCCCCTTCGAGCACCAACGCCCACGTTGGCCCACTCTGGCTGTCTACTCTGGGTGCCTACTCCGGGTGGCATTCACTCTAGGCGGCATCTCCGGCCGTTTCCTAGGTAGCCCTTTCCCGGGTCACTCCTTCCTAGGTCGCTCCTTTCCAGGTCGCCCCTTCCGGTGACGTGGAGCTCTCAGGGTCTGGCTCTGATACCTACAGGAATGTTCCTCAAACAACCCATGTAACAGAAAATGCTACAGAAGAACCATGGGAGAACCATCCCAAAAGCTAGCTCAAGGGATGAAGAGCCCAATATTCTATATGAACCACACATCGACTGTCCATACAGCCGATGTGGGATTCCTGCAACAGACATCCCCCTCCTTCAAGACACCAACGGCCCACGTTGGTCTAGCCAACTCCGGTGCCCACCATGGTGGCCCGGGCCCGAGGAGGTCTGGCTCTGATACCAATGTTACAGGAATGTTCCTCAAACAACCCAGTAACAGAAAATGCTACAGAAGAATCATGGGAGAGAACAACATCCAAAAGCTAGCTCAAGGGATGAAGAGCCTAATATTCTATATGAACCACACATCGACTGACCATACAGCCGATATGGGATTCCTGCGCACAAGAATGGGGCCTTGGTCCAAGTTCCACAACTTTCGAAGGACAATTTACCTCTCTGAATCCGTTGTTTGTTGCTGAAGTTCAGGTTTTGTCCGGTTCCATCAGCCATCCGTTACGATACACTGAAGCTCACAAGATCTGTGGTTTCTACAGAGATTAATTTGGTTTGCTATCATCGAATTAATGGAAGGATCCGGGGAGGGGCACCTAACTTTGAAAATAAGTTAATATGGAGCGCAGCTGCATGCGCCAATATGCAGGAGTGCTGCATCACTAAAATGACAAACAAAAATAATTAAATCAACAAAATTTTCTCTTGAATGTACACTGTATATCGCCGATAAAGTCGGAAGAAGAAGAGAGAAAACTACTTTAATAACTATAACCCACTCAAAGTTGCATATATAGAATGTTATGTGTGTAAAAAACAACTCTCATTTTTACCGTTATATGATTAGACTAATTCTAATTATCTTTTAATTTGTCATATAATTATAAGTTTAAATATCATTTTATTTGTTTGCATATTATATTATATATGTTTATGTTTTATTTTTATATTAAAAGATAATAAATTTGAAACCACTTGATGTATTATGTCTTGATTTTTGGAAATATAATAGTTTTAAATTTCACAATAATTTGTGATATTTTATATTTATAAATTATAACCATGACTAAATCAAATTCCAATTATTACTAATTTTCTAAAAAAATACTTTTATTACAATATCATGAAATTTAAACACTTAATATAATATTGATTTCAAACATCTCTATTACTTTTTATTTTAAATAAAATAAACTAAATCGATTGTTGAAATTGAAATACAGAACAATAAAAAGAGTAGTATTGTATCAACCGAACATAAGATTACATAAGGTAAAAGTAAATCTATAACGTTCACTATACACATTATCTCTCTAGGTCTAGCTCAACCCAGTTATTCTATATACTTTCATCATATTTCAGATTTTGACAGCATATTCTTTTGTCATCAACTTCAATGTCAACTTGTCTAGAAATTATCTTTAAATCATCATTATTGTGTGTTTTATGGAATGTTGGTGTGTAACACCCCTCTCCATAATCACGATATAATCCCTCACGTAGCAATAAGTAAAACGTCTCGTAGCGGAAAAATAAAAAACAAATACAAAACATTACAAAACTCGGGTGTCCCCGGCCATTACTCGCCCATGCGAGCAACGAAGCCAAACTACATCCAACTTCCAACATAAACAAAACTGCTACCGCAGTCATAACGGAGAAACTCCTATACATCATACTAAGTCCATAAATCATAAACATCGACAAGTGAGCGTCTACCCAATCCTGAATATGCACAACCTTACCATAATACAATTCATCATCTTCATTGCTATACAACATCTCCATGTGTGGTAACAAAAGTAAAACTCCAATTACCCTGTTCCGCTCTTCGGCTCGACAATGGTCAACAACCTGAAATGGTGTAGTATCAGCGATAGACGCTGAGTATGTCGGGCTGGACCCTAATGGTCACTTGTCATTTTAACCATCTTATTATTAGATTGGTTTTCATGCTTTACCATTTTACAGTTATAATCAATACTGCAATATATAATGTATATATACATATCATCCATCTAAATATCCATATAAACATTTAACCATCCATCCAAATACCATAAACATTTAACCATCCATCCAATCCAAACAGTCATATAATATTTCAAACAACATTTGTATATCGAATGTATCGAGTATTAACAATATATTGTACAATGTACAATCGCCGTAGCGTTCACCATCCATTGCCAATTATTTAGTTTGGCTTTCTTTCAGGCCCATCCCTATGTACAATGTACATTCGTCGTGGCGTACAGTTTTCATATTTAATTTACCTTAGCCTCGTAGGCTCTATCCAACCATGTTTAATTATTAATATCAGTTGGGCGTCATGTTAGGACAACCCTATAACCTCACCATGGACAGTAGTCCTCCCGTACACACAAAGGTGCTCATTTCGCCAGAGGTCCGGAGGCCCCTGACTCACTTATGTCTCGTAAGACGTCCATAAAAAGGCCGTAGCCACCTGATCCACGATCCAGTTTGGGCTCGTTGGATATAACCTGGAGCGGAATCCAATTAGGAAACCCCTCAGTGATCACAAAAGCGCAACCAAGCAGTTCGTAAACTACGGGATTCCTCACCTCAATCTCATACCTTCTCTCTCTCATAATGTTTAAGATCTGCTCTTAGTCTTATGGAGAATATCATTTATTAATCAGCGGCCCAATGGGTCACGCATACCTAGAAGTAATCTAGGTTATATTCATGTTCGAGATCCATCATGCTCTAGAGACCGACAATGTCGTGACTCGTTCCTAAGTGCTTTACTTAGGTTACCATATACTTAATATTAATATCATGGTTATATCAAGTAACCGTCATGTCATCACAACGCATATGTATGTTATATAAGTCGATCTATAGTCGACGTAGTGTTAGTCCCGTAGGACACTCGTGCATAAATAAATAATGCAGTAACACTTAATCACATACATGTAACCACACGCATAACACACAAGTTATATCAACCAAATCCGAGCCCAAGGAGCTTCCTTAGGACAACTCGGATCAAACCCCTTTACATACCGTTCACCCTGATCGTATTACGGTGGAGTATGAATCAGCAAGATCCTACGCTCGTGTAGTCCGCTAGCTCGTCAAGCGTCCATTGTCAGAAGTATACTCTAAACGGTAATAAAACTATAAGTCAGTCTCCATGACTAACTACATCCGGGATTCCGAATAACAAGTAACCCCGACAGTTCACCCCTGTTTTCTACAGTTATTGTTACGGGTTTCTCTAAAACAGTCGGCTTTGTACTTAAAACTTGTATGTCATAATATTTCAACTGTTAAGTTTAATTCGTTATATTTCTTAAATCTATCCACCAATAAATATAGGTACATAACCTATAGTTGCATGTATGCATGCATGATTATATTATATTATATATATTCTTTTTCGTATTGTTTTATTTTCCCACCATCCATAATAATACAATGTATTATATAATCCTTTTATCTTTAGCAAATAATATTTGCATCCAAAACTCATAACTTATAGTTTGTAACTATATTTTTTTTTTTAAATAACCACCACCATTAATCATATGGTTCCAACCAAATATATATCCACCTTATATACATTATTCTTGTGTATGTATATATTTACCATGTAGGTAATTCCCATGAGTTTAATAAACTCTTATATTTTATTGTTGCTTTTTATCATCTTTTATTAGATGATTATTCTCATTAGTTGTATTATATCATACAACTTATATTAAGATTATTACCCTAATATGAGTAACATTTTATGTTGTATAATTACAACTCCTAAGGTTTATTCAATAAACACCTTAGTTATAAATCTCATTTATTTATAGTTTGCCACTTTCTTTAATGTAAATATCCTTCCTTATACTAATTCCATTAAACCACTTTAATACCATATAATTGTTATAACATTTATAACATAGTAGACCATAGTCTAAAATTCATTTTCCAACTGTTAAATATCCGGTATAGCCTTGAATTTATTTAAATTCCATTTTGACCACATAACATATATAATGTTATACCATATACTAAATCATAATAATATGATATTTTTTATTCCCTTTAACTTATAACCATTAGTTTTATACAAAACTATTTATTATGCCAAAACAAGCACGGTGTGTGTGTATGTATGAGTATGTATGGGTATGTTGCGTATGTGTATTTCGAAGACGGTAAGTATGTATTGGATGGCTTGTATTGTATTCCTTGTGTGTAATGAAGTGTGTAAATGTGTTCCTTGCGTAAAGATGTAGTTGTTGTATTGTGTATAGAGCTTGTATGCATGTATGTTTTTTTTTTATCAGAAGGAGGCAATCTTATTCATTGTGCCGAATGAGAGAAGGCCTCTCATTCTCAAGAGTGTTCATACAGACAGGGGGGAATCTCAAAATAAGAGAAATCAGTACAAATGTCATGAGCAGCTTTAGCTAATAAGTCTGCAAGACCATTCTGAACACGAGGAATCTTCCTTAAAGAGCAGGAAGAAAAATGACTGATTAACTCTAAGCAAGCTACTTTAATATTCTGGACCAGGGATTCACCGGTAGATCCCTGAAGGAGATTGACCACCTCCATAGAATCAGATTCCAAAATGGACTTGCTGGATTGAAGCTTCCGAGCTTGCATCAGGCCATCGAAAACTCCCCACAGCTCTGCCTCAATTACATCAGAATCACCAAGCTTCCTCATAGTTCCAAACCTCCAATTCCCCTCTTGGTCTCTACATACACAGCTGCTGTGGCTTGACCAGAAGAAAGCTTGGAAGCATCAGCATTCAGCATTACCTTAACGTAACCATCCGGTGGAGCCTCCCACTGCTGACTGGGTGAAGCATCTCTCCGCCGGTCTGCTGCTCCCATTCTTCTCGGCAGATTTCAACCAGCTCTTCAGCCTGAACCATAACAATTCATCAGGCAACAGAATCTCATTAGATAATTCATGAAACTTAAAATTCGCCCCAGTACCACAAAATATGGCAAGTAATTGCAAATACTCTAGACCAATTTATTCCAACCAAGTCAGGAGATTGCTGGTTACAGCTAAGATTAGAGGTAAGCCAAATCTGAAAAGAGCAATCACTAGGAAAAGGAGTAAGATTAAACTTCCTGTATAAGCCTCTCCACGTCTCGGTAGCAACCTTACAACATTTAATAATATGTCAGTAGTTTCGCTCTCACCATAGGAGCTACACAAATCATTCACATAAGTCCATGCTTGAAAAGTAGGTTTTTAGACTTAAGAGCATTGTGAGCAATAAACCAGAGACAAGTTTTAACCCTCTCAGGGACTTGTAAGGACCAGATCAGTTTCAAAATATTCCTGCTTGCCCGTAACTGGAGACTAAATTATAGGCCTGTGAAACAGAAAACTGACCATCCTTACTTCCATCCCAAATCACTTTATCAGCATTATCCACATTAATAACCTTACCAGAAAGGGTGGTGTGTAGCACCCTAGAGGAGGGAGGTGATTAGATAACAAACTAAAAATTCCAGCCATTAGAAGGAGACCAATATTGGTGAGCTTTGGTGGTCAAATCTAACCCAGAGCTGTTATGAGCAAGGGCTATAAGAGGCTCTTTATATAACCACTTATCAGTCCAAAAGCAAATAGTTTCCCCATTACCCAGATTCCATTTGGAACCAGATTCTATAATATCTTGACTTTGAAGGATGTTCCTCCAAGTAGGGGAAGGATTTTGTGATCTATTTTATGGTACCTATTTAAGAGAGCTCTCCCCATAAACTATTCTGATATGGAGTATCTCCAGCTCAGTTTGGCAAAACAAGCCCTGTTCATACAGGAAAGATCTCTCAAACCAAGACCACCTTTACTTTTAGGCTGACAAATAGTAGACCAAGCTACAGTATGTAGCTTCCTTTCCCTTCCGAATGACCCCATAAAAAGTTCTACATATTTTCTCCAATTTATAGTAGGAATTTGGGGGATCTTTGAGACATCATCTGGAAAGTGTGAAGAAGCTTCTAAGACAGATTTAGTAGAGTAAGACTAACCTACCCGCAAAGGACAAGGACTTAGCCTTCCAACCATCCACTCTCCTTCTAAGCTTCTCAATAAGATCAGAGAAAAGTTGTTAGGACTTGACCTACCCTGAACTAGATTGATACCTAAGTATCTGCCAAACTTGTCAGCCAAAGGGATGCCTAAAGTTTTGCTAATGTTAATTCTGTCATTGGGCATCACATTTTTAGAGAAGAGGACCCTGGATTTCTCAAAAACTTACTCTTTGACCAGAAACAGAACAGAAAGAGTTTAGGACTTCTTTCATGGCTACTGCATTTCCTTAGAAGCCTTGCCCATAAGGACAAGATCATCTCGCAAAGAAAATATGGGATAGGGCTGGGCCTCTATTGCAAAGCTTAATGGGGACCCAGTTATGAGAGTTAACTGAGGCTTCAATCATATGAGATAGCCTGTCTAGGCATAAAACAAACAAGTAAGGCGATAGGGGATCGCCCTGTCTTAAGCCTTTAGAGGGGCAGAATACATCAGACTGAATGCCATTCCAGAGAACTCTAAAAGAAACAGAAATTAACACAGAAAACTAGGTTAATGAATTCAGGAGGAAAATTAAGGCACTCCAAGGTATCCTAACAAACTGCCAAGAAAGAAAGTTGTCGTATGCTTTTTCAAGGTCCACCTTAATGATTATCCAGCCACCTTTGGCCTTGGTTTTACCCATAGCATGAAGGACCTCCTGCATAATAACATGATTGTCTTGTATATGTCTCTGCGGGACAAAGCTATTCTGGTAAGGAGAGACAACATCAGATAAGACAGACTTAATCCTGTTAGCTAAAATTTTGGAAGGATTTTATATGCAACATTACAAGAGCGATGTGTCTAAATTGTTTCATGGATGAAGGGACCTGAACTTTAGGGATCAGACAGAGGAGGGTGGAGTGGAGTTTAGCTCTTTCCTGAACTGACCAGAACTAAAGGATGATTAATCATCTCCACAAAATATTATTACCAACAATACTCCAATATGATTTTAAAAAACCAGACAGGGGGAAACCATCCGGGCCAGGAGCCTTGAAATCACTCTCAACTTTTAACAACCATTTCAATTTCAGAAAGAGTGGGGGATTCCTTCAGGGGCAGCTAACTGATCAGCTCTAAGCAAGGGAAAGGAATGAGAACTAAGAGACTGAGTGACAAGAACATCATCAGAAAATAAATCTTTGAAATACTCTGTAGCTAAGTTCAAAAGATTATCCTCACCTTAACTAAGACACCATTCGAGTCTTCAAGACTCAGGACTTTGCTCTTGCTTCTTCTAATCAGAGTTTTCCTATGGAAATATTTAGTGTCCTATCCCCAAAATGTAGCCATTTGTCTCTGGATTTTTGATACCAGAGCATCTCCTCACCAATTAGCACTTGCTCTAACTCCTTTCTCAATCTCCTTTCCAGATCCCTCATCTTAGGAGACTGCCTTTACTCTATAGGGCTCTTTGTATCCCACTAAGCCTGGCTAACAGTCTTTTCTTCCTTTGGAAGATATTACCAAAGGTGGTTCTATTCCATAGAGAAAGGGAGATCGCAAGAGAATCAAGATTTTCAGAAATGTAAGACTCAGAGTCCCAAGACAAATTTACAATTTCCTGGTAAGAAGGGTGAGTAGTCCAAGCCACCTGGAATCTAAAAGGCCTGGGCCCCTTAGGGCAGTTATCATTATCCTGGAATATAGACAGCACCGGAGAGTGATCAGAACCAACCCTAGAAAGGTTCAGGCAGTGGGAAAAGGGAAATAAATCTAAACAGTGTGCAGAAACAAGAGTTCTGTCTAGCCTTTCAAAAACAGACCCATTGGACCAGGTGAACAAAGAGCCCTTAGCTGGGAGGGAGATAAGAGAGTTAGAATGAATCCAATCTACAAAGGCTTTTACTGCCCCTATTAAGGGTCCTAATCCCACCTTTTTTCTCCTCCAGAGACACTATAGAGTTGAAGTCCCCAGAGATCATCCATGGAAGGTCAGAGGGATCCTTAAGGGATGACAGTTGACTCCAGAGGCTAATTCGGCAATCAACACCAGGTTTTTTATAAACAAAAGTTGACAAGAATGAGATGTTATTAACAGAGATAAGAGAGTGAATAAACTGATCCCGGAGGAAATGATCTCAAGCTTAACCTTTTTGTCCCAAAAAAGCCAAAGACCTCCACTGAATCCAACAGCATCAATAACAAACATATTATCAAAACCAACTCTCCTAGCAACCGCGGTAGCTTTATGCCCCGAAATTCTAGGCTCACACAAAAAAACCACATCAGGTTTATTCAGGTTTATCAAACTTTTCACACAAGGGAGGAAGCTCTCTTTAGCTGCCCCCTAACATTCCAAGACAGCAGCTTAAACATCATAAGAAAAAGCATTAAGAAAAGTTAAGGTAAAGGAGCAATATCACCTGGTGGGGCTAGAGTAGCACCCACTGTTTGCGGAGAAGACTCTACTGGAAAAGAGGAATTCTCATCAGTAGGATCCTCCTTGACATCCATGTTAGAAGCTTCAATCTGGTTCTGTCGATGATCCAACTGGGGCTTCTGCTTAGGAAGACGTAAATTCTGAGACTCACCTGGCCCACCTCTACTCTTGACAACTTGCTTACTGCCTTCAAAAGAGTCCTTAACCATCGAGACACTTCCTTCTTGACCAGACTGAGATAAAACTCGAAATGGGTTATAGTCCCTTTGAGGGACATCTATCTTATCCATGACTGGACCTACCACTGGCCTCTTCCCTTTTCAGGAGCTTGTTTCTTTGCCTTAGGATTCCCTCCAGCTTTCTTCTTCCTAGAGACTTGCATCCATGGCCCAAAGTTGTCCGACTCTAAGGGCTGCTCAACCGGCCTGCGAATAGGACCAATCTGGAGGCCGCCTTCATTCACTGGAGCTTCGTCATCCAAAACCTTGGGACAAAGATCTTTGAAATGACCAAACCTACCACAATTGAAACACAGAGCATGAACCCCTTCATACGCAATCAGGTGGATCTGTTTTCCAACCCTAAACTTTCCTAGCAAGGGTTTGGACATGTCGACTGATACACAACCTTCCCGAAAAGAGTTCCCACTTGGGATTTGTTAATCGAAATCTTTCTGGTTTGCCCAATCTTATCTCCAATAATCCTAAGACACGATTCCCTTTGAAACTCCTGACCAAGATCCGGGAAAGTCGCCCAGATATCTAAAAAAGGAATGGCTTCCTTCGATATATCAAAGTTCTTAACCCATTTTCTGACAGTTAAGTAGCGATCAGAGATAATCCACGGCCCATCATTCAAGACATGGTCCCTATCAGCCTTAGTATCAAATCTAACCGAGTAATAACCATTGCCCATAGCCGCGAAGTCAAAATTACCTTTCAGTTGCCATCTCTGGACCAGACGCTCGTACATGATGAAAGTGGGAAAGGACTTCCCTAACAGTTTGACAATCAACGCGTACCTCCAATCCTTCTTTATTTCTTTAAAAATTTCCTGCGGGAAACGAATTGAAGGGCAGAGTTCATCCTGATCGACCTCTTCTTCCTCTTGACCTGTGCTCTCCATCAAATCTTCGTCGGAACTATCTTCGTCCAAATCTTTTTTACCAAGAATTTGCAGATACGAATCTTTACAAACCTCACTAAGCATAGCGTTCTGTTTATCATCTTCCCTATCAGAGGACCTTCTTTTCTTCTTCCTGGCTCTACTACTCTCGTCGTGTGTTTGCGCCGCTTGGAAGCAAAACTCCATTCTCGCTAAACCACCATTGATTAGTGAGAGGGGAAGGAACAATCTGAACTGGGGATACGGCGGCACTTAGTGCCTAGGGTTACGCCTGACGAGACGGGACGAGAAAAGAGGGAGAAGGGAATCGCAGAGAGAGCGATTTTTGGAATGTATGCATGTATGTTTGAATTAAATGAATTGCATGTATTCGACCAAGTGGTCGGCGTACCCTCGCTAGTACGCGGGGTATGCGGAAGTCATACTCAGCGTAAGCTGACCCCTAGGGGGAACGTTTTTAGTGTGCAGGTACCCGAAGCGGATATGGTCAAGGTAAGAGACCGGTGGCTACACTTGGATAGTTGGAAGTAGAATGTAGTAGCGTACTAGGTGGCACACCCCTTGTACTTAGAAAGTATGTAGATGTGAGGAATGGGTAGTGGCTAGACTCTTAATGAGTATTTATGAAATTGAAAGAGGTGTGGTAACTGTATAAGGATCTTAGTAAACTCAGTTATGTACATTGTACTGTATGGATTGTAATGAAGTAATGTGTTGAATGGAGCATTGTAGTATTTGAGTGGTAAATGGAGTATGTATTGTAGATGTGTAGTACTCGGGATTCCGGTCCATCAGACCGATGCTGTGTATGTAGTAGTAGTAGCCTTGTTAGTCACGTGGGTGGCTAACGGCATTGTATCACCCGCCGTTGTAAGTATGTATCCGCTGCGTGCGTAGGGAAGTATAAGGAGATTGGACGGTAATGATAGTATTACCGGTAGGGGTGTTACATCCTCAGAGCTCAGAGGTAGACGGGCCACACGAGTTCGGCTTGACCATTGAACAACTTTCTCTTCGTTACTTGATAAGGGTGATCTTTTGGGGAGAAGACGTCGATGACACATATAAACATTCTTCCCACAATGTTTTAAACGGTCCGAACAAGTGTCTTCCTCGCATATGGGACATGCAAATGTTCCTTTAACCGTGTAACCAGACAAGTTCCCATATGCAGGGAAGTCATTGACGGTACAGAACAACAAAGCCTTGAGCGTGAAATTCTCTCTTGCATAAGCATCATATACCACGGTCCCCTCATTCCACAATAGCTTCAGATCGTCGATCAGAGGGGCAAGGTACACATCAATGCTATTACCTGGCTGCTTAGGACCAGATATCAGGAGAGATAACATGATGTACTTTCGTTTCATACAGAACCATGAGGGCAAATTGTAGATCACTAGCAGAACAGGCCATGTACTGTGTTGACTACTCAATGTGTCGTACGGGTTCATTTCATCAGTACATAACCCAAGCCTCAGATTCCTATCTTCATGTCCGAAATGTTCTTTGTACCGTCTGTTGATGTTTCTCCACTGAGGGCCCATCTGCTGGATGTCTTAATTTCTCATCACTCTTTCTACCCTCCGCATGCCATCGTAAGTTCTTTGCATCTTTCGGATTCACAAACACCGTGTTGAATCTGGGTATAATCGGCAAATACCAAAGTAGTTTTGCTGGAGGGCTTTTTTTCTGAACGGAGGAGTACTCACCATCTTTATGCTTATACAGGGACAAC
Source organism: Limonium bicolor (assembly GCA_023374045.1). NCBI lineage: Eukaryota > Viridiplantae > Streptophyta > Magnoliopsida > Caryophyllales > Plumbaginaceae > Limonium > Limonium bicolor. Next base: position 132,661,245 of record CM041779.1, on the reverse strand, counting down.
GAACATTTCGGGCAATTGTCCAGATGTTTTGTATTCACCCCTGTACAACACACAGTTGTTTGGACACGCGTGAATTTTTTTGTACTCTACTCCCATTGGACACACCCATATCATGAATCAGCTCGATGAATGCCGTGAAACCTTTGTCACTCAATCCTTTGTGAAACAGATCACAGGTATGAGTTATAGCCTTTGTGAAACTAAAATGTTTATAGATATGGTCTGTATTAAATTGCACATGTTTATTTCTTAATGGAGCATGACTGGGATGATTGTCAAGTAGTCTAGCCTAACTCTAAGTTGCAAAACAAAATAAACTAGCATTTTAAAATTTAACAAATTGTTGCACTTCTAAAACAGAAACCGGTGTTTAAAACAATATTACGAATACTTTTTCTACAAAAAAATTCGGCATGACCTTTGCATAATTGTACACATCCCGTGCTTATTATTCAGCACTCACCAAAGTCATCACAATCACAAACATTCCAACAATGGCAGCAACCAACAATTAAAATAAATCAATTCTTACTAGCTAACTGAAAACCAATTGCAAATTCAGGTCATCAAACCAACATTTTCCAATTCTCCACTGTATAAGTTCAAACCGGTTTAGAGATTAAAACAAAATCCAGAGTTAAAATACGTACTTGTTTTTAAGGATTTATGGAGAGGGGGAGACTGGTGCCTGAGAGGTAGGCTTCTGTGCGAGAGATGACAGCAGAATACCACTTCTGATATGTCTCTGCAAGGGAGCAACAAAAAATAAATTACAAAAGAAATGCATCAACAAATATGGAATGAAGCTAAATTATGTACTAGCACTTATATTTAAATACATAATTACATTTATAAACAAAAATAAGGTTTAGTTACTTACTTGTGCACAAAGGAGGAAAGTGAAACAGTAATGGAAGAAGGACGGACTTGAATGTAGCGAGACTGATAAAAAAAATTAGATATTGTTAGACATATACACATACATCAAACAATATTAATTACGAAGAGATTTTGTTAAAAAAAAAATCGGCATGACTTTTGCATAATTTTACCTATCCCATGCTTATTATTAAGCATTCACCAACCATTCATCAACACAATTTCCATCACAAATCAGACTAATACCAAATTTATCCATCAAACCAAATTTTAATAATTTGTGGAAATCAAATACAAATAAAGTAAAAAAAAAGAAAAAGATAAGTTAGATTGTATTACCGGTTCTTCCAACTCCGCTTTCAATCTACCGTGCAATGACTGAGGAGAGTTTCTTAGCCACTTCTCTGTAGACATAATAGAAACTCATTATTTTAAGTATATGATAATTGTTTGTAATTAGGATTGCAAAATTACACATAATGAGCTTAAAAGATGAAAATGTAGGTTGAGTATATTACGGGTTCACAATGAAATGTATTCAGCCCCGTACGACTTCAATATGGTGAACCCATTTAGTGATTTCCCTCTACAAGGACACAACCATGCTTATTATTAAGCATTCACCAATCATTCAACAACACAAATTTCTATCATAAACCAACTAATACATACCAAATTTATTCATCAAACCAAATTCCAATAATTTGTGGAAATCAAATACAAAGTACAAAAGAGAAAAATGATAAGTTAGATTATATTACCGGTTCGTAAATGAATTGTTCTCCGCTCCGCTTTCAATCTACCATGAAATGGTTAAGAAGCTTCTTAAGTATTTATCTGTAGAGACACAAATACATATAGATACAAGAGAAACTCAGTAGGTGTGTATGTTCCTTGTTCGTAAATATAGGATTGTAATTATAATGAACTGAAAATGAAGACATAAGTTGACTATATTACATGTTCACAAGTGAACTGTTTTCAGCCCCGTACGAGTTCAATCTAAACAGCAGCTTAGTAATTACTCCATACAAAGGCACAAACACACAAATGAGTAAAAAAATCAAAATTTCATTTAAACATTTCATCGAACACCTTATGAGCACATGTATTTTCACTTATTTTAAACTGAATATATACATAAATCTTATACACACCACAAACTTAGACATCCACATACACATTTACAATCTTCTTAATATCAATATACAACACAACAAATACATGATTGGAACCCTAAAAATCTTGTTACCTCTCCCTCTCTGATTTGCAACTGATGCTGCTGTTGTGGGACTAGAACTGGGAAGCGGCGACGGCGAAGACCACGGCGGCACCCACGGGCGGCGAGGCGGCGAAGATGGCTGCACCCACGGGCGGCGAGGTCGACGGTTGCGAGGTTGGCGTTCGCCGTTCGCAACAGAGAGGAGGGGAGCAGTGAAATCTGGAGATGAGAAAATACGATGATTGGGTTCAGGGGGGTTTTTAAAAGGACCTATTTCGATGGTTCTTAGTTAGGAACCGCCGAAATAGGTCCTTTTTTATTTAAAAAAAATAAAAAAAGACTATTTCGGCGGTTCCTAACGAAGAACTGCCGAAATAGGTGATAAAAAAAAACACCTACCGCCGAAATAGGTCTATTTTATTTTTTTTATTAAAGAGGGCCTATTTCGGCGACTCCTGACTAGGAGCCGCCGAAATAGGTTCCCGACCTTTTCAGAAACCAACCTATTTCGGCGGTTTGTCAACAACCGCCGCGAAATAGGGGCGCCGAAACGGGCCATTTTTGTACTAGTGGATACCCAGTATGCATTGATATATTGAAGTTTTGTTGTTGTACTAGAACAAGTCATTTTTGTTGTCTATGTATCTAGCATGCTAATTCTTCATTTTCATGATGTTTGCTTTACTTTTGAATACTTGTTGTTATATATATTTGCGATAGTGCTATTTACATAATTAGATTGACCCGCGGGTTGATCCGTGGATGATGATGAATTGGGTTAGGATTGAGATTTAGATTAATAATAGGTTAAGTTTAGATTCTTAATTTTTAAATGGGCTAGATTAGGATTAATTATAACCCAACCCGTCAATCCAATTTATCAGAGCTAGTAAAAACATTGTTCCTTCTTCATAAGTGTATATATAATAACCCTTTCTAGGGTTAGTCGTATATATGACATAAAATTCATGGTATACGGAAAGACTCTTATTCTCTATTTTATAATTCTTGTCCTCAATTCAGCTGATTTCCTTTTCCTTATTTTTTGCATATAATAGGTTGGGTTGGTTAGTCGTAAATAAGCATCATAGAACAGAGGTTTCTTTTAAGAAAAGTCCCGAATATTTTGACCCATTCTTTTGTCTATATTATAAGCTAGTTTGATCAGCTAGTTTGTTCTCCCTGTATATCAAATACATTAATTGTCTATATCAACTATTTTTCTCTCTACTTTTTCTAATTTTAGCTAACAACTAACATCAGCTCTTGATTCAGCTAGGCAAAAGAATGGGGCCTAAAGATGAAGGGTCAAGGATAGTGTCACAATTAGGGATTAGCTTACCGATCACTTTAATCTACTTTAAAAAAAAAAAAAAAGGAAATTCATCCTATACCTCTAACTAAGTTTGTAATTCATAACATACTTCTTTTTAAAACACGTTCACAGGATATCCATTTTTTTAAAAAAAAAATTCATAAAATACTCATAATTCGTGAAATATTATTGAATAATTATTATTTTATCCTTCAATTTCACTTTTTATATCATGGGTATTTTATAAATTTTATAAAATTATTTAAATATTACAAAATATAAATAATTATAAAAATACTTAAAATGTACCAGTATTAATTTTTTAAAAAAATATATAAAATGAAATATAATTAATAATTCTCAAATATTAAATATGCACAATACCTCAAATGAAAATTAACGACATATATATTATAGGGTCAAAATACTATATAATAAGCATATATATGTAAGTTTATAAAACAAAACTATCCAACATAAGATGAGAAGGAAAAAAATAATATATATATATATATAATACGTTGACTTAAATTAATTGATATAGAGATCAAAAACTGTAAAAAACATATATAGAAATATATATGTAATTTAAAAAATTGAAATCATACTAATTATAAAAATATAATATATTATTTAAAATTTATCCTAAGTATAGAAAATTATTATCAATTTTTTTAATTTTCATTTTATACTATGCCTCTAACTCATCATACTATAAATAGATAATTTACAGTAAAAACTCTAAATGAGAAAATGAAGAAAATAAAAAGTTTATATATCTCTATATATTTCATTTTAGGGAAAATTACATTGCCTACCCATGTGGTATTAGAGAATTACAATGCCCACCCATGAGATTTAGAAAATTATGCAAATTACAATGCATCCATGATATTAAGAAATTACAATGCCCACCATGAGTTTAGAAAATTACAATGCCCACCCATATACTTATCAAAATGAGGTGAAATTGAATGTGTAATGATTACCTTAAGAAACAAAACTTAGACAATGGTAAAAGAATTAGAAGTCAAATAAATGAAACATGCCTAAAAATAACAAAATAAAGAAATGATTCAAATAAAATGAGGTGAGGTGACATATATGTGATTTCTTGTAATCTTTGCACGTTTTTCTTTCATTTCCTCACTCTAACATTGCATGGTGTAATTAGGTTTTTTTTTGTTTTACATAGTTGAATTGATTAATCAATGTAAATGTACTTAAATCATTGATTTTCACCTCATTTTGATAAGTACATGGGTGGGCACTGTAATTTCTTAAACTCATGGATAGGTATGTAATTTCTTAATATCTCATAGGTAGGCATTGTAATTTTTTAAAGCTCATGGGTGGACATTGTAATTCCCCAATACGTCATGGGTGGGCAATATAATTTTTTCTTATTTTATATATTTTAACTAAAAAGTGTAACATCTAAACAAAATATTACTATTTTCTATAACTTTTATTTACAAAACATAAAACATACAAAACTATGATAGTGTAATTATTTTAGAGAATGAAAAAAAAAACAAATAGTTTTAAACTTTCTAATAATACTTTATATATTTATTTAATAAAATTTTATAGCTTTTCATAATATATTATATTTTTAATTTTTTATATTAAATTTGTAAATTATATGTATCATATTTTTATATATATTTTTTAAATTTTTATTCATATATCAACTTATCTATGTATTTATTTTTATAATTTATCTGATATTATAATTTAATTATTATGAATTATAATTACTAATGTGATATGTTTTGAATTAAACTAACATCTATTAATAAATATGTATTTTAATTTTATAATTTATTTGAATTTTTGTAAATATTTAATATTTAAAGTATTAGTTTATTCCAATTTTATATATGTTCTAGTTATTTGATTTTTTTTAATTATTGTTATAGAATCCCCTCAGTATATTGTATATTTGAGATATGATCCGCAACAGCAAAGATAAAATAGTCCCTAAATCATGGAGGTGTTTTATGAATTTCAAAAATCTTTATAAATTATATAATTTTTTGGAGGTATATGGTCAATTTAATACACGCCGAAAGCATGAACAAATTCTACGACAAAGGACAGAATAAAGTTTATTGAAACAACTATTCCGATCCGAGCACATTATGAAGCCCATTTTACACCGAATCTATCTACTACTTGGATGCAAGGAAAGTAAACGCCAGAAAATCGCATTTGTTTGGCTCAAAAGGAAAAGGGAAAAAAAAAGGAAAATCGCATTTGCTAGCTTCTGGTGAAGCGGGAAATGGCGGCTGTTGCAGGAGTTTACCGGAGGAAGCTGCCTTCTCCCCCGGCAATCGAATTCTCTTCTGACGAGGGAAAGGTTAGTCCATCCGAATTCGTTCTACTCAAGTTAATCATAATTCTAGTAGTCCGACAGTTTATTCGGGATCGATCATCATTGCTTTGATTATTGGATCATGCTCCGACCCTATCTTTTGTGTTACTGTTTTACCTCATCTTTGGTGAATCTTAGCCTGTCTTATCTGGTTGCTGTTTTCATAGAAGTGTATGATCGCTGTAAATACTGTTTTGTACTTCCCTAATCAAGTAATTGATGCAAGAATCATGCTGGACAGAGAATACATGTCGTTTGTCGGAATTGTGTTTTCCTTGCAACATAGTGAATTTACATAAAAGATCTTTTCTGCAGTTTACTATGGATATAGTATGATGAGCTACCTGATAAAAAACCACTTTGAATTATTTCATGGATACTGCTCAATCCTTAGGTAATTATGTTTGATTTATCCACTGTCTTAATAACCTTCATTATAATGATAACAAAAACATTTGTCAGAGACTGTTTTCTGAGGCCCTTCAGGAAAGAAACATGGAAGGGTTCTTCAGTTTGATCTTATTATCAAACACAGTCTAGCCTGCTTATTGCGGACTTGCTACTCTCTCTACTGTGTTGAATGCCCTTGCGATCGATCCTGGGAGAAAATGGAAGGTGTGAAACTGTAACTCCGTCAAACATTTGATTGGATAGGCACTGAGTTAATTGTAGTTGCTAATTTCATTGTTCTATTGTGTTAATGCATAAAAATTTAAAGATTCCACCAATTAAACTTGTCTATGAGAACAACAAGCGGTCTAGATTCGATTTCTAGCTCAAAGTTCTTATGTACTTTGATAAATGGGGTGGTTGATTTTTATGGTTTCATTTCTTTTTCCTGGTGGTACATGTACCAGGCCCTTGGAGATGGTTTGATGATACCATGCTAGACTGTTGTGAACCTGTGGAGAAAATTAAAGTTACTGGTACCACATTTGACCAAGTGGCGTGCTGGCCCGCTGCAATGGAGCTAATGTTGCGCATATCGTACAGAAAAAGCACTATTGAGAACTTCCGGAACTATGTTGTTCATGTACATCATCTGATGGTTGCCATCTGATAGTGTCTATCATAGAGGCTGTCTAGATCAGGTATTGAGTGCCACTTGCACTTGGCGACAAATTATTTCCATAGTAGATGGCAGTCTCTGAAACAAGATATCCGTCCATTAAAGAGGTTGTTAGTGCATTAGTAATTTGGCTCAAGGTCATATTCCGTTTGATTTGTGATGTGTGGTCTGATATTCAGTGTTCACTTGTGGGGACATAGTATTGCATGAACAAAATTATTTTACACTGTGAGCAGTATTAGCGTTCGATCAACTATAAGTAAAAACATTGACTTGGTTTATTTATTTGTCTAGAATATTTTGTTGTAGTGTGTGTGTGTAGTCACTCTGGATTATGTCAAGTTCTTCATTTGCAGACTGGAAGTGGACACTTTTCCCAATGGAGGTTACATGCAGGGAAGGACATGGTGCTCATTTAGATGTTGCTCGATTCAAGTATCCCCCTCACTGGGTTCCTCTCACTTTGATGTGGAAGGCTATGGATATGTTGATGAAGAAAGTGGGAGGTACAGAGGGTATGATTCCAAAATAACGAACATCTTCTTTCAACTGCTTGTATAATGAACTCTTTCAACCCAAAGTATTCTTTCTTGTTTGATACTTGCATTATATCTAGAACTTGTTTATCTGCATCATACTGTGGTGAAGGTATCTGATAATTTAATAATACTACTAAGGTTGAATGAAGATAATACTTTTTCAGGTTCATGCTACTGTCAAAGCCTCAAAGAGCTCCATCAATTCTTTACACTGTGGTATGACTTTTTGTTTCCTTTTATACTGCCTATTAACACTCTTCTCAGTTTCTTTAACCGTTCTGAAATTGACTGATGAGTAGTTGTTTTAAATGCGGTTTCATTTAGTTGTAGGCAAAGCTTGTTTAGGCTTATTACTTACAAGGTAGGGCTACAAGTCCTACAAGTGTTTAGGCTGATTACTTATGAGGTGGCTTCTATTCATAGTGGTGTGGTAAGGGTAATCATGGTCTTGGTGGATAAATGCTCAGAAAAACTTGCACATATTGTGATATTTTCTTTTGCAAACCATAGACATTATTCAGATTCTACTTTTGATTTTGCAGCATCTGTAGATAGGTATGTTTCTGAATTGAGCAGCTTCTGTTCACCGACAAACTTCTACCAGTTAGTAGCGAAAAAATTCTATGTCTGATTTTGGTTAATCTGTAAGTTCTTGTCAGAGTTGTCGCCATGAAAGTTGGAAGACTACAGCAAAGTACCTGATGAGAGGCTTCCTATTCTTTTATCATCCGAAGAAATAAAGAATATCAAGGAGTTGCTAAAGATCATAGTAACCTCAGCTCCGGCAGATCTGGAAGACTTTATCAATTGGGTGGCTGAAATCAGATTGCAAGAGGCAGATGGGAACATCAGTGAAGAGGAAAAAAGCAAGGCTAGTCCTTAAGGTTTCTAATATTCTTTTTTTTTTTTCTCTTTTGAATGGTATGTGACTATGTGCATGTCCTAATGAGTCTCTTTTTGTTTGACTTTAACTGAGAGAGAACTTGTTTATCTACAACACCTTGAAAACCTTCATTTCAGGAAGAGATGTTGATCGAAGTGCAGGACACTGAACTATACAAACATGTGACTAATCTTCTATCTTCCGCCTCATGTTGTAAAATAAAGGAAGCGGATTCTCTGAGTGATGTCGCTTCTAAGTTTGTTGCCAAGCAGCTCAGATTCTCAGTAGTACATTTGGCTATTCTGGCAGTACTTGTTGCAGAGCTATTGAAACTAAGCTTTACAAGGATAATGATGAGAAGCCTATAGTTATGGTCTCTGGACAAGTAAATGCAGGAAGCGGTGAACAAGGCATTGATGTTCTGGTTCCCTGTCAATCAAGTTCCTGTGTTCCTTGTGATTGTGTTCCGAATAGTGTTAATGCAAAACACCCTTCAGCAGCTGATATCCTAACAATTCTGTTGCTTGCATTGCCTCCAGCTACCTGGTCTGTCATAAAGCATGAAAGTTTGAGGGATGATATTTGTAGACTTACATCAACCGTCAGTCTACCACCTCTGCTTCAAGAAGAGGTAATGTAAGCATGCTGAATGAACAAACTAGAGGTTTTGCCTCGAAGATCCTTTTCCCCTAAAAAACCTTTGATATACTGAAACTTGTTTACAGTTTAATGTGATTAAGCTGAAAGAGAGATAAAAGTTGGAGTGCAACTTGAACTCGTTCTATTAAATTAGGATAGCAGCAACTGGTATATACGTTTTAAGCATTTGATGCGAGTTCATGCGTGAAGCAAAGTAGGCCTGGTCACGGTGGTGACCCTGCAAGGTATGAGGATAGGAGGCTGCATATTCTATTCTCATCTCTGATCGTCAATTCCAATCATGACTACTTGTCTGACTAATAGTGCCACCTTAACAAAAGGCTTTTACTTCCTAGGATCTTAGAATAACCAACTCAAGAAGAATAGACAATGCTGAGGTTTTAGGTTCTATTTCGGAATTTTTATAATGCGCTCTGTAATTCACAGCCATATTCTGTTTTTATAATATTATTTTTCGTGTTTAAGTTATTATTTAAGACTTGTCAGATATCTCAAGCTATCTTTCGCTTGTGACAGGCTGAGCATTTGAGACAACAGATGCATTACCTTTCAGCGTATCTGCACGAGTAGTTGAGAGCTATTTGATCCTCCGATGTCGAATGATTTTGCACTGAATTAGGATAAGAGACAAACATATTGAGGTATAGCCTCTTACCACAACTGTACCTGATATACAGCTTCTTCTCTTTTTTTGACCTAATCGGTCTTAGTATATTGATTGAGAGAAAGGGTATCTGTACTGTTATTTTTTAAACTCATTAACCCCGAGCTATCCGTGCTTAGCAGAAACCTGGTTTATAGTTACATGTGGTGCTTCTACGTTTCTGGTCAAATAATAGCAGGATACTGATTGACATGTTGTAAGTTGTAACATGTAAAATTATAACAATTGAACATTCTGTTCACTTGTTAGAATCCTGATCATGTTGAATGGGTCGCTTGAGTTTGAATGGATGTGTGTATGTCATAGTAAGCTTCTTGTCAAAATTTCCATTATGGTTCAGCAAATGACTGAAAAATCTTGTTCCTAGTTCCAACTACTCTGAAGAAAATATACACAATTCACTTCTTCCGAGTTCGTTGCTGTTTGGTTACACCAGTCCATCCGTTTTGATACCGCTGAAGTGTATTAAACTTGAAGAATCTGCATCTGAGCAATATGCGGAGTTCTTCAATTGAACCATTTTCCACTTCGGAGCTGGACAGTGATAAGTATCAACTGTTTTGAACCTTCTTCTGCCGATGTTGCAACGTGCAGTCTGCTCTTCCCGCTTGATCTCCTACTTCAAGTTTGCGATCTTATCTTCTTCCTATAGGTAGTAGTAGGGCTGCCCAAAAAATTCCGTAATCGCGGTATCCGACCGAAACTAAAGTGAACCGTCCCTGTTTTTAGGTTAATCGTACCGTTCTTGCGGTATGGTTAACCGAGCTGTGTAAATTGCTGGTTTTGGTTTCGGTAAACGTGTGAATTTTCGGAACAGTTAAACCGCTCAGTTAATAACTGGCTATATAAATAATGAAAAAAATTTCAAATATTATTGTTTACCTTATAAAACTATTGAGGGAATATACATATTTTTTTTAATCACATGTTTTTGATTTGTCACTCAAGATTTAAGTGAATGATCAGTGTTGTACTATAACAGGAATGATATGAGTCTCAACAATAGAAAAAAATATATGACTATAAGGTTAACCGATAAAACCGAGTCTAAACAGAATGATAATGAAATTTGATTTTAGAAATTTGAATAAACGGTCTAGTTAAATAATTTAAATGGAATGGTAAATGGAAGTGAATTCTAGAAAACCAAAGACCCGATTAATCGAAAGTGGTTAATCGAATAAGGTGGTTACCTATCATGGGCAACCCACAAGTTGGCTAACCTACTATGCCATTTACTTTTCAAATGGAGTCTAACAAGGTTTTATGTTGCACGGTGATTGAATTTGGTTTGCTATCATCGAATGAATGTAAAGATTATTCTCTAATTCATCTAAAACATTTGAGGGGGTTAGACTAGGTTAGAAGGTGAATAGCTTTAATGTACTTTGTATGGAAATAGAAAAGGGACATTAAGCAAGATTAGAGAGAAGTGACAAGCCTTGTCCCATTGTCGTAATGCTGGCCACGGTTCCGGTTTTGGTTATTTAGATTTGGAATTGGCCAGGACTGGTTTCGGGGCGGTTACGGTCCTTCGGGGTGTGTTCGGTTTTGGATTCGGTTAAAAACCGGTTCCAGAAGGTCTTGACCGGTTCCAGTTCCAATGCCGACTCCAGATTAGTTCTAGATTCGAGTTTTGAACTTTTTGTCTGACCGACTCACAATGGGGTAGTCCCTGGGTCGGTCAAGCTAATTTCACAAACAATATGATTGACCCTCTTGGGGCAGTCATCTGGAGAGTCGGATCTAGAATATTCTTCTTTGCATCAGTATCTCCCTGAAATACTTAGAGGTTACAAGATTACATGAAATGAATTCACTTTAATGTAAAAAATACTTAGAATATGTAATTGAAGAGTAAAGAGAATCTATTTTAAATGGAATGAATTCATTGCCTCATTAAAACCTTATTAGGTAAAAACCTATTGGGAAAACCCTAATAAGAAAAAGAGTACATCTACTACGAGGTTACGCGACTACAAGTCCTAAAAATATTACACAGAAAGAAAATTAATACTACTATATTCTAAAAGATTACAAGATACAAGTCCTAAGTGGTTTCTTTGCCATTCATCTTAAAGCAATCATCATGTTACCCTTCATATTGTTGTGCTAGCGTTTGGGATTGTAACTTGGCTAAGTTACAATCATACTTTTTAACATAGATCTTGATTGAGTCTGGTGCAAGGCTTGATCTCTTTTCATCCAATACTCGTTTGTTTGCACTTAACACTGACTCAGAATCAACTATTGATGCTAAAACTGCTAGCACATCTCGACCATTCTTGCAAGGATGAGAAATTTATTTCATGAGCTTGCCACCCCTTAAAAACACCTATATCACAATCATCATCAAAACTAAAATTTAAGTTAAGATAATCTTCATATGTACAAAATTCAGTACCTGGTTGACTAGATATTGGTACTGTCTTAAAATTACCAATCAAAGAATTTCTTTTGCTACCGAGGTGTGGTGGTTTAGAAAAGGAACCACTACTACCACTAGCAGCACCTGTAAAAAGCTCGTTCAAATGAAACTTTGAAGTTTGAAGTATATTCATCCTGTAGAGTTCTCAAGATGTTATCCACCTTCTTGACATAGTTCTCCATATATTTTGACCCGGGTTCTCCTTTTGAAATAATACTATAATAACACTCAAGCTAGTTGTTAAACCATCTAATTTTACTGTACGACCAACAGTAGCATTAGAATAAATCAAAGAAAATTTAGTGAAGTATGTAAACCATTTAGTCATCATATCGTTAACGACCCTGTCAATTCCACTTATATGCCCGTTTTCATGCAAAACATTGAAAATAGATATCAATTCATGTATGATGAGATGCACATTAGGTTCATAAACTAATGCAAAGATCCTAGTTGCACAATCACAACATTTTAAAACATCGCTCGCAATCATAGCACTACCCCAAAAATTAGGAGTCATTAAATTAGCACCGGATTGAATGACCATAGTGTTATAAATATAAGATGAAATGGGTGATGTTTTTCTTAGTTTTTAGCAACAAATCATAAGTGGGTTCCATCTAGGGGAGTATCTAGAGCAAAATGACGAACATGTAAATTAGCTATCTCACACATTTTTTTATATTCTTGTTTAACAACATGCGATTTCCTAATTGTTCTCATAACAATCACCCATACTCTTACTTTTTTGCTTGTCCTCAAGCAAAACCAAGCACCCAAACAAGTGAAGAATGCTCAAGACTAAAAAATACTATCAAAGTGTAGGATAAGAGAAGAAACAAAAGTGATTAAAAACCTTGAGGAGTGTGAACTATATCTTAGTGGTGGCATGGGTGTGCTTGGGGAAAAATAAAATCTATAGTTTGGGGGGTATGAGTCAGAGGGCGTCAAGCATTGAAGGATTGGGAAACTTGAAGAGATTTTACCATGGGGCAACTTCTCTCAAGAATGGGCATTGAGAAGAAAACAAAAGGAAAAATTGATCTATGCATTTGTTTCACCTTTGCATAAGAGACGAGGAGTTGAAACTGGACATGTATCCTTTGCACTTAAGGACACTCAACTCTCATTGTCGGTTACCAATGTCATCTCATAAGTCTCACCCCTTAGCAATCCTAAAGAAAGAAGATAGAAGGAACCCCTAGGCAAAATAAAATCCTACCATTTTTGATCATTTGGTCACACTGCGTGAAAATGCTCCTCAGAAGCAATAAAAAAACTTTTTTGAGCATTTATCCCACAATTCATAAGAGTATTTGTTCTTAATGAGAACAACCCACATCACAAGGAACCAAGTTTTTTATTTTGGACAAACGCAAGATAAGCATAAGGAATAAGCATTTAAGCACACATTCACTCAAAAGGTTACTCCCCTACACTTAGTTTGAACAATATCCACATTGTTCACCAGACAAACCGGGGAAGGTTTCAAAAAAAATATTCGGGAAGCAAAAAAAAAAGAAGACAACAGAGGACTCAACTAAATAGTATATCACAGAAGTTATTCCCACTGGTAGAATCAAGTTGAATCAAAATGAAAGAAGAGAACAAGAGTTACAAAATAACATAAACTAGTACTCCCCTAATTTTGTTGTTGCTTGCTTTGAAGAAACTCTCTCACACTTGAGCTTTAGCCTCACAGGAGCGTAGCTTGTTGCGATGTAGACATGAAATTGCACTTGCATAACCACTAGAAGCAACCAAACTACACATGAGGTTAAGAGTTAGAAAAAAAAAAATCAAAGGAGAACTTAAAAATTAAAAAGGAAATAAATGTAAATGTAAATGAAAGAAATTTCATTTGGTTTGCCTCCTGGGAAGCTGTCCATTTTAAGGTCTTTGGCTAGACCATACCACCTTGAAGTCCTCCAAGGTCAAGGATGAATGTTGAAGATGGCTTCAACGGGTGGGTGGGGTGGGCATCATTTATCAAGATTAGAGGATCAAAGGAAGAGCCAACAAGGCTACCGAGTACGGTACGGATGGAAGCAATACCACAACCGGTATGTATTGAACCGATAGCCAGCCTGCATGGCGCACTTGCCATGGAAAGTGCTGTAATAACAGGGCTAGTCGAAGAAACTTTTAATGACCAAAAGTACTTAGAAAAGTACCACGATGGCAATGGAAGCAAATACAGGATCACAAATCCTAGGATCTTGAAGAACGAAACCTTGGAAGGGCCTAACGGCCTGACCATTGTATTAAAGAATATACCGGTCAGCGAGAAGATAGACACGGTTAAGACCACCAGACATTTAAGTACCATGAAAAATTTTCTTTCAAACTCCAATTTTTCTTTCAAACTCAGAATTCTTTCAAAACCGTAAAATCTTAAAACCAAACCCAGAAGAATCACGGTAAGTTATCATAGGACGACATAAGAGGAGTTGACAACAGAATACTTCACATAGGCGTGTGACGAACACTACGAGTGTACAAAAACTAGATGTGGGACGACCGCACTCCAAAGAAGCTTGCAGGTCTGACAGACTTAGTTATAAGTTAGTCAGGTAAGTAGTAATTAATGTATCAGTAAGGTACCCCACATATGTATACGAGTGGTGTACGGAACATGAGAAGTAGTCAACTCCGCACCCCGGTCAGTGATGCAAACTCAACCAGAGCAGTTGATTACCTCGGACGATTGAAGAGAAAGAACTCAGATAAGCTAACGAGTCTAAAGGAATCGGAGAACTCATTCCAGGGACACTACAAAAAAACGTCAATTAGTGACACACAAAAGTGTCAAAAAACCTTAAAAAGTGTCAGTATAGGACCATTTGGGATTTACCGACACACAAAAAAAGTGTTAGTAGCACCGCAGTTACTAAAGGGCTTTACTAACACAAAATCAAAAGTCGGTGAAAGGTTTTCATCTATAGTGACACTTTACTTTATGTCAGTGTATCCTTTTCTGACACATTGATCTGGTGTCAAACTAACACTTTAATGACACTTATTATTGTTCAATGAATACTATTATGACATATAATTGAATCTTTACTGACATTGTTTGTGTGTTAATAAAAAGCTTTAGTGACTCATAATCATATTTAGTCAACACTTTTTTGTCTATAAAAGGTTCTTTTGACTTTTTTTGTAACTAATGAGTGTCATTGAAAATCATATTAATGTGTTATACACATTTTATATAATTTTCTCCATTTTGAAGAAATTAGGTATTAACCTTTATATAGTACTAAAATGAGAGCATATTCATTGAATACTTCAATAAAAATAGTATGTTTCAACCTCTTTACTACAATTAAACTTAATAAAACAGATGTGTTACAAAACCATCAAAATAGAATTGTAGTCTTAACATTAACTTCGATATTTAAAGTATGTAGAGAAGCCCTTGTCTCTAACTAGGTTTAAAGTATAAAAGTACTAAACATTAGAGAATATCTAGCACAATCCGAAAACTAAAACTAATTGATGAAATTCTGTTTTAGAAGATTCTTCAGCAAGCTTCATTCAATCACCCCGGTAGTTCATGTCCGTGAAGAACCTGCATTATCATTTGCAAACATTTTAGTAAATGCGTATATAGTTATGTGCTCAAGAGAACAAATTAGAATGAGCAGAGCAACAATAAGAATGAGCAGAGAGCAACAATAGCAGCAGCAGCAAGACGGCATAACAGAAATAAAGAAACAAAAGGCAGAAGAAATAAGTAGAGCAGAGCAGAAGAAATAAAGTAGAGCAGAAGAGAGAAGAAAATAAGCAGCGCACAGAAGAAATAAGTAGAGCAGCGTGCAGAAGAAATAAGTAGAGCAAAAGAAATAAGTAGAGCAGCAGTAGTAGTTTACCAAGGTATAAGCAGCAACAGAAATAGGTAGAAGAATCTTTAGAAAAATAAGTAGAGCAGCAGAAGAAATAAGTAGAGCAGCAGTAGTAGTAGTTTACAAAGGCATAAGCAGCAACAAAAATAGTAGAAGAATCGAAGAATTTAGAAGAAATAAGTAGAGCAGCAGTAGTAGTTTACAAAGGTATAAGCAGCAACAAACATATGTAGAAGAATCTTTAGAAGAAATAAGTAGAGTGTAACTTCAAATGGAAAAGGGTGCAACTTCCTTACACCCAAATGCTCATGTACTTACACTCAGATGCCAAAAATAAAGAAAATGCACTTAAATGAAAAAGGGAGCAGCCTGCTTTCTATTTACACCCATGCGTGCATTATCAATAACCAAATAGTAGTAACAGCAGCAAAGAAAAATAAACTACAGCAGCAAAGAAAATAAACTATAGCAGCAGAATAGAAAATAAGCAGCAGCAAGAAAAATCAGCACCAGCAATCAAGCAACAATGAAAATATTGAGGAGAAAAATGAAGCTGCAAAATGTTAAAGAAATAGAAAAAAAAGTAGTAAGAAAAGCAAGTAGTAAGTAGAAATAGTAGCATAGTCAATCGCAGTCAAGATAGCAGAGGGGTCGTGATCAGCAGTGACCCACATCAGTAGTGCAGCAAAAAATTGTAACAACAGTGGGTCATGATCAGTAGTGACCCGCAACAGCATTGCAACAACTTGTAATTAACAAGTAGTAGTAACAACAACAAAGAAAATAAGCAGCATCAGCAGCGAAGAAAATAAGTAGCAACAACAATGAAATTAGCACCAGCAATCAAGCAACAGTGAAAATGCATAGGTGGATAATGATGCTGCAACATGTTCCAATGTACAGATCAATCAAAGTCCTTATAACACCAGCTCTTGCATTTTTTAAATCAAATTTCTTACCTTGGCCAACTCCTCCATTCGAAGCAGCTGCTTGATTTACACTGGATGAATGATTTGTACCACTAGCATGGTTGCTTATCCCTAAAAATTGAGAAAATGATTGATGCAAGTTTAAGTCACCATTTAAACTAATGCAAACACAGACAACATTTTTATTGTACAACAATAACAACTTTTAGTATAACATCAAAATCACCTGTAAGTTTAGATGGTTGATGACAGCTGATAAATTAGCTTCTGGTATATGTGATTTCATAGATTCTATGACACTACTCAATAACGCTTGTGTTTGGGCAAGATTTGCCCGAAGTTTATCAACTATTTTTCACAATTCTTGTGAGTCTTCTGAAGGTGCTACACTGGTTTCCTTCACTCTTGGAATTCTCCCAATGCATCTAATATACCCCCTTTTTCAGGTCCTTTGACTTTAGAGAAATCATCATTTTTCCAATCATCATGCCCCGCTGACCCAGTTGGGTTGCTAGAATCATCAATGTGTGTTTCAAGTTTCCTAATAGTTGAATGAGTTAGTAGGAAACCTACATAGAAATCGTTAAATAGGGATGTCAATCTTGACCCGAACCCGAAATCCGACCCAAAACCGACTCGTAAAAAGCCGGGTTCGGGTTGAGATTTTTGACCCGAAATGATTTTCAGGTCGGGTTCGGGTTGGGTTGTTGAAACCCGTTTTGGGTTCGGGTTGAACCCGCCAACCCGTAACTCAAAAAAATAATTAGTTAAAAATAGAAAATATGTTATATTTAATGATTAAATTAGTGTTTAATGATTAATTTATGACTAAAATAAACATTTAATCGACAAATTATGATTAATAATAATACATAATAATTAATTAATATTAAAGTATTATATTTATTTATTAATTAATCCAACAAATTTTAAAATATATATTTTTTTAAAAGCAGGTCGGGTTCGGGTTGAGCTCAACTCGACCCAAAACCCGATTTTGACACCCCTAGTTAAAGGGTAGAGTTTAGTATCAAAAGGTTACCATCACTTCAGCAGCTTTAGCGTTCACAATGTTCCCATTTTTCCGAGTGCGACTTTTCATATATAGTTGAGAACGAGAAGGTGGAACTCCATTATTTTTTTCCCCTGTAATAACAGATTAAATTACGTAAGTTGTAAGGAATAAGATTTATAATAGCCAATAAGTATCACAAAATATTATTATATAAGTTTACCTCTTCATCCCTAAGCCTTGCAAAAGACTTAGTTCCAGTGCAATGTGGTTCTTCCAATTTAGAACGGTTGTTTTTCTTTTGTTGACAAAGACTCTACAAGTTATGAGTTAAACACAACTATTAAAAGTGCACATCAAATAAATGTAGGACTTATTTGTGTAATAGTTACCTGAAATTCTGGTTTGACCCAAAGGGTTGCGAGATCCTTTAATTGTTCTTTATTAACTCTTCGGTCTGTTACTTTTGCAAGAATTTCATCAACAGTGTCACTCGGGTCAAAATAACATGATTTCAATTCATGTTTCCAAGACTTCCACTTTTTCACTATGTCATAGATGACCCATTTTTTTGTAGCTGCGGTTTCAGGATTGAATGTAAACTTCTCCTAAAAGATAGCTATATTAATAACATGAATCACATATATTATTTATTTTATAAAACTGGTAAATGAAATTACCTAACAATGCTCCACAAGTCATTTTACACCTTTTGGAACCTTTCGCCATTCAGAATAGTTTATAGGAAGATGTTGAGGCATTTTCACGAGTGTGCCAAGAAATCTTGTTAGTACGCATCCTTCATCTCCAATTGGTAGGCCAAATTCATTAAGTTTGGCATCAACACGCTGCCCGCTTTCAAGATTCCATATATCATCCATCCGGGTAGGACCTCTAACCTTCTTAGCTTCTGTGTGCCGCATGTTCATAAGTTCATCAAGATAAAATGTTACACAGAAGCAGATAACATGTTCATAATTAAATAAGTAATTAAAACCATACCAACCTGGTTCTGAAGCTTCTGTGTTGTTTTCTTCTTCATGAGAAGCTTGAGAATCTTCTGATTCCCCTAAACTAGCAGCAGTAGACAGATTGGGATGACTAGATTCTATAGATGGGACAAGGTCTCTTCTTCACTAGTAGGTAGTTGTTGCGCTTCATTGTTAATAGAGATAACTTTAACTCGTCTCCTTTTAGCCATTCTAAAATTTAAAACACACAGTCCCAACAATACTACGTAAAACACATAAAAGAAAATCCAAGATGCAAGTCCAAAAGTTCAAAATGACGATAAATATGAAATATGATAAACCACAAACAAACACCAAGTTAAAGACTATATATATAGTTTCTTATAAAAAGAGACAAATATTAAGCTATCGGTAATTCCATCGTCCCTATAGTACATTATCTTCTTCCATAACTTCTGTATCTTCTAGTTCCATCGTTGGTGTCACATCTTCCCCATTATCACCATCAGGCCAACCCGGTGCAAATTTTCAACATCAAATGTATCATCATTGGCATCACGGTCATCATGAAGTTGTAGCTCATCTCCCATGTCATAAACATCTCTCACTTTCACAATTCTGGCAACCAACCACTCATTAGACTTAGCGTCTTTAGCATAGAATACTTTTTCTACTTGATAAGCTAGAATGTATGGGTCATCAAGTAGATTCGCTCCCGTGTGAGCCAAAGAGGAGAAATTGACGAGTGTCGCTCCAAAATTATCTCATTTACAACCTCTGTTTATGTCTACCCAATCGCATCTGAATAAAACTACTCGAACTTTACCTGAGTAGTCCAATTGAATTATGTCTGTCAACAAGCCATAATACTTTGTCACACCTTCATCACTCCTTACAGTCACGGCCACACCACTATTTTGAGACTTTAGGAATTTCTCATGGTCTTTGGTATGAAAACGATAACCATTAACAAGATAACCTGAATATCTTTTAACAGAAGTGTTTGGTCCATGAGCAAGCCATTTAATTTCTTTTGTCACTTCCGGAAGTGACTGAGAGTTAGGAAGTGCGAGGAGCACTGATTAATAAGTACAGACAATGGATATGTCTCAAGGATCTCAAGGAAATGCATGATAGCCGGAATGAATAACTAGCTTACACACAGTAAGGCAAATGCCCAACATGGACACGTAAATGTTCAACGAACGAGATAGAATTCCCAGAACAATCACCAAGACTAACGGGGAAATATCATCCTTCACTGAAGAGGATATTAAACCTAGCCAAGAACGCAAAGAAGAAAGCGTCAATAGTCTACCCAAGACGGGAGACATTACCATCCTAAACAAGAAAGTTTGAAATACGGTACCGCAAAGCGGTGTGATTAACGGAACACACTCATAGATATAAGCCAAATGAAATGGCGTAACTCAGCAACACCTGGGAATATCCCTTGAAAGGTGTCTGAGTCAACAACAGTTGAACAAAATATTGTGATAGAAACACAAGAGTTTAAACGAATACTCGGTTAAAACACCGAGGGGAATCCACTTAACAGAAGGTACCCCAAATTGCAAAAAGGCAACCTAATATTTCCTAAGGGGCTTCCATGAAAGGAAGCATGATGCAACAACCTTGTCATGGAGCCCAGTACTACCTTCAATTCACCCGATGGTGTACGGAGAAGTAAAACTTGTGGGACAGCCTACAATGAGCAGAGTTCAAGGCAACGTGGCGCATAAGCTGTAAACCAACTGCAGTGCATAGATTCAAACTGTTGCAAAACCTATATAGAGTCATAAGAAGAATTGCCAGGAGTGGCACCAGTAAAAGAAAAGAAATTATTTTATGTAAATGAATAGAACGGTGAATGAACCACTCATTATAGGAGTGGGGATACCTCTCGTTATTGTGAGGCCACTAGAGCAGTGATTATGTGGACCCTCCAGAAAGAGGCTTTCACCTGCTATTTTGTTAAAACTTGAGCATATGTTTTATTGCCAAGGGACAATTTGAACAAGAAAAAGAAATTTTAAAGACTAGTATGAAGAAAGAAGCTTTTATAGCAATTGTTAGAAACCGAAAGAGTAGTCAGTTTAGAAGCAAACACTGTAGGTGTACAATGCGAACTGTAGAATGATAACGCTCAAGGAGCATAGAGACTTAAGGTATAGCATGTTGTAGTCAGCCAATAATGGCGAATCAAAGTACGAATGATGGAAGTACATGAGCGGAAGCTAACATAGTAGTGGATGCCATGTAAATCGACACTGTATAACGAGTAAGAACATGGTGCGTAGTAAGCGACCATTGTATGAATATAGTCAGACAATGATATGGAGAACAAGCGGAGTTATGAGTTAGACTCAACGGAGATGAAAAGCAAGAGATCGTAGACAGACTGGGCAGTAAAGCCAGTAGTCTGTACCATGGGATGAAGGATCTCACAGGGAACGCATTATTCACTCCTATAACAATTGCATAGGAAACTGAAAGCGTATACCTAGTGGATCAACTTGATAAGTGAATCAATAAGCTTAAGGACAAGAGTACCCGATTGCTAAATAACCAACCCGTACTAGATACGGAAGACTTACAAACACACCAATGAACATGGCGCAAGCTAGTTAAGCGAAAAGCTAGAAACAAACCGTGTGGCCATGGGCCAAAGAGACACGAAGAGTGTTGGACATACAACAATCACAACAAGTGAAGTCCACCGCAATAAAAGCGGAAATAACCTTACAAACATTATAAGGACCAATGCATAGAAAATGCAAGGTCGTACAATAAAAGAATACTTGTATAGAACCAGATAAGTGAGCGTAATTCGGAAGCCACTAACAAATGAGGAAGCACTACACACTAGGTAGTAGCTCGACCTCAACCGAAAGCAAGTCGGAAGAACCAAGTGAGTAATCACGGAGGTACGCAACGGTATGCACAGTAGATTTCTAAAGAACTGAATATAGAATCTATAACTCGTCAAGTTCGCGTGCGGTAAGACATACCACGCTTCGATTGAGACACCTTTATTCCCAAAATAAAAGGGCTAAAAGGGAGATGTACAACACATTGAGAATAAAGAGAAGGGCAAACTAAGCCTAAGGATCGTATCAGGGTCGCGTAACAGAAGCGTGTGAGCCCTTGCTCAGAGGTTTAATATACCTAGTGAATACGAGCGAATGGCTAATTAGCAATGTCTTGAAGCCTAAGAGGCTAGAACTGAACCCGGTTATGAGTTAAAAACAACTGCAATGAGAATTCTTGGTGCAGGGACTAAACCGTCAATATGGTTAAGATCCTCTGCTAACAAGGAAATTGTAGGGGTAAAGGATATACAAAAGAATGAAATAATAAAATAAATATAAAATAATCCTACAACTCTATACGGGTAGCAAAATCCCGGTCGGAGTACAGTGTGAATATATTACGACCGAGAGTATCGAACCCAATGGACTTAATAGGAAATCAGTCCTAATCCTAGTAAAAGCCTATTCTAAAACAGGGGGAGTTGAAAATAATAATTAAACTAAAACTACTAACTAAATAAAATAAACTAATTTTCCTTGACTAGGGTCAACTATCAATGTAAGAACTCATATGATCAAGGATCAAGGGTGGCAAGTCTCGAAAAGGATTTTTTTTTCCTCGCAAAATGAATATGCTAGGGTTCCTGTCGGTCCTCCGTTACCCGGAACATTCAAGGACTTTGAATGTGCCGGACATCTTCCATCCGGCACTACATTTGGCATCTTCATTTCATAAATACCATATCCCATTTCTGGATTGGACAATAGGAACTCATTATCCACATTCGCCTCGTGCATAGTTAATGCCGCGAGTACGAACAGAATAATGGGGAAATAAGAGATTAATCCTAAACCTTAGTATTTGTTGCCCACTTTTCAGAACAACAATATTAAAGATTACCGAAACTCTAATCTATCCTACTCTTGTCTTATAAACCTTAAACAGGACTTAGAAATAAAGAAGAACAAGTAGCAACCTTATTCTACTTTCATGAAGATTAGAAATGTAACACCTCTCTCCACAATCACGATAATAATCCCTCTCGTAGCAATAAATAAAACGTCTCGCAGCGGAAAAATAAATAACAATTACAACACTCACTCAGGTGTCACCGGCCATTACTCGCCCGGGGAGTAACGAAGCCAAACTACATCCAACTTCCAACATAAACAAACTACTAACCGCCGTGATAACGAGAAACTCCTATACATCATACTAAGTCCATAAATCATAAACATCGACAAGTGAGCATCTACCCAAACCTGAATATACACAACCTTACCATAATACAATTCACCATCCTCATTGCTATACAACATCTCCATGTGTGGTAACAAAGTAAACTCCAATTACCCTGTTCCCGCTCTTCGGCTTCGACAATGATCAACAACCTGAAATGGTGTAGTATCAGTGATAGACGCTGAGTATGCCGGGCCTGGACCCAAATGGTCACTTGTCATTTTAACCATCTTATTATTAGATTGGTTTATGCTTTACCATTTTACAGTTATAATCAATACTGCAATATACAATGTATAATATACATAATCATCCATCTAATATCCATAAACATTTAACCATCCATCCAATCCAAACAGTCATAGAATATTTCAAACAAATTTGTATATCGAACGTATCGAGTATTAACAATATATTGTACAATGTACAATCGCCGTAGCGTTCACCATCCACTGTCAATTTATTTTAGTTGGCTTTCAAGCCCCATCCATATGCACAATGTACATTCGCTGTAGCGTACAGTTTCCATAGTTAATATGTACAATGTACATTCGCCGTGGCGTTCAGTTTTCATATTTAATTTATCTTAGCCTTGTAGGCTCCATCCAACCATGTTTAATTATTAATATCAGTTGGGCGTCATGTTAGGACAACCCGATAACCTCTTACCATGGACAGTAGTCATCCCGTACACACAAAGGGTTGCTCATTCACCAGAGGTCCGGAGGCCTGACTCACTTATTCTCGTAAGGACATCCATAAAAAAAGGCCGTAGCACCTGATCCACGATCCAGTTTGGGCTCGTTGGGATATAACCTGGAGCGGAACCAATTAGGAAAAACCCTCAGTGATCACAAATGCGCAAAACCAAGCAGTTCGTAAACTACCGGGATTCCTCACCTCAACTCATACCATCTCTCTCTCATAATGTTTAAGATCTGCTCTTAGTCTTATGGAGAATATATTTATTAACTAGCGGCCCAATGGGTCACGCATACCTAGAAGTAATCTAGGTTATATTCATGTTCGAGATCCATGCTCTAGAGACCGACAATGTCGTGACTCGTTCCTAAGTGTTTTACTTAGGTTACCATATACTTAATATTAATATCATGGTATATATCAAGTAACCGTCATGTCATCACAATAACGTATATGTATGTTTATATAAGTCGATCTATAGTCGACGTTTAGCCCCGTAGGACGCTCGTGCATAAATAAATATGCAGTAACACTTAATCACTTACATGTAACCACACACAAAACACACAAGTTATATCAACCAAATCCGAGCCCAAGGAGCATCCTTAGGACAACTCGGATCCAACCCCTTTACATACCGTTCACCCTGATTGTATTATGGTGGAGTATGAATCAGCAAGATCCTATGCT
This sequence comes from Limonium bicolor, assembly GCA_023374045.1. Lineage (NCBI taxonomy): Eukaryota > Viridiplantae > Streptophyta > Magnoliopsida > Caryophyllales > Plumbaginaceae > Limonium > Limonium bicolor. The sequence continues at coordinate 132,636,785 of CM041779.1, read as the reverse complement.
CTGTGTAGTCCACTAGCTCGTCAAGCGTCTTGTCAGAAGTATAATCTAAACGGTATTAAAACTATAAGTCAGTCTCCATGACTAACTACATCCGGGATTTCCGAATAATAAGTAACCCCGACAGTTCGCCTCTGTTTTCTACAGTTATTGTTACGGGTTTCTCTAAAACAATCGGCTTGTTACTTAAAACTCATACGTCATAATATTTCAACTGTTAAGTTAAATTCGTTATTTCTTTTTAATCTTATCCACCATCTAGTTTAGGTACATGACCTATAGTTGCATGTATGCATGCATGATTATATTATATTATATTATATTATATATATTCTTTTTCGTATTGTTTTATTTTCCCATCATCCATTTTAATACAATGTATTATATAACCCATTATCTTTAGCAATAATATTTGCATCCAAAACCCATAACTTATAGTTCGTAACTATTATCATATTTTTAAAATAACCACCACCATTATGTTATATGGTTTCCAACCATAACATATATCCACTTATATACATTATCTTGTGTATGTATATATTTACCACGTAGGTAATTCCCATGAGTTTAATAAACTCTTATATTTTATGTTACTTTTTATCATCTTTATTAGATGATTATTCCCATTAGTTGTATTATATTATACAACTTATATTAAGATTGTTATCCTAATATTATGTAACATTTTATGTTGTATATTTACAACTCCTAAGGTTCATTCCATAAACACCTTAGTTTATAAATCTCATTTATTTACAGTTTGTCACATTCTTTAATGTGAATATCCTTCCTATATTAATTCCATAAACCACCTTAATACCATATAATTGTTATAACATTATAACATAGTAGACCATAGTCTAAAATTATTTTTCCAACTCTTATTAATTCGGTATAGCCCTTGAATTTATTTAAATTCTATTTTGACCACATAACATTATGTAATGTTATACATATACTAATATCATATAATATGATATTTTTATTCCCTTTAACTTATAACCTATAGTTTTTATACAAAACTATTTATTATTGCCGCATGGCACCATAAAAAATATTCTTTTTCATATACCATAGTTTCCTTTATTTACAAAATCACCCTTTCTTTTTACCATGTTATATATACCATTCAATATAACATTTCTAACTTATAAAAGAGTATAACCTATGGTTATTTTTTTGTAAATTCCAACAGACCTCAATATATATTATATTGTCATTAGGCCCAGTTTATAACATATAGTTTTTCAATATCATCAAAACTATATATTATACATATCTTAATAAATACTCTTATATAATTCTAAAAATCACCAAATTTCACCAAAGGGTTATAAATATCCTTATTAACCCATATACTTTCGGTATTTACCATTCCACCATCTATATTTCTCCAAAGTGTCATAATGACATAATAACTATATATTACACATATATACTTTATCTTAATTCCAAAAACAACTCAATAAATTCCTAAAATTCCTAATAGCCCATGGGTGTTTAAATACCATTGTACACCCTTTATTTTCGGTAATAACATATTTACCACATATGTTATAAAATTGTTACTCTAAAACACTTATCTTGTATAAAACCTTAAATAAGTTTTTAACTTATCTAATTTGGTCAAAACCTACCATACGGTCAAGGTTGACCACCTTAATATTTCCTTGACCATTAATTCCTTATAATTACGGTTTGCACCCATACTTTTCAGAAATTACCATTTAACCCCAAAACTTTATAAAATCTTATAAACTTTATTTTAACTCTTTTATCCTCTAATTTTTGGCCTTATTTTTATAAGGCCCCTAAATTAATTTAATTACACCTAATACCCCATTTTTCGGTAATGCATTTTCACCACTTAAACTTAATTAAAAGCTTATAAATGCATAAATAAAATGGCCTAAAGTACATGGCCTTATTACAAACATTTGCTCACAAATAAATTACACATAAATGTCCCAAAAATTCTTATGAATCTCGGCCTCACCACACACTTTTATTTAATTACCAAACTTCCACATAATGTCTTAAATTTGATAATTATGCTTGTTTAATTAGTTATAAAATTTATTAAACCGTTCTTAATCACCTAAGGTCAAAATAAGACCTTATTATACTCTTCACTCACGGCATATATGTATAAATATGTATAAACACATATTAATATACCAAGTGTAGATTTAAGTGATTTATACCTTGATTTAGCTTAGGTAAATCCTTGTTTGGATTCGGCCAACCTAGGACAAAATTTCCAAAGCTTCTCTTACATGTTTTCAAACGCAAACAAGGCCTAGTTAGTCTCCAAGCAAGATCTAACCATAAGAAGTAATTTAAGTCATGAAAATCATGGATTTTTACCTTAGATATTCAAGCTTGTTGTAGATCTACTTCGGCCCTATTTTTCAGTAGATAAAGAGTATCAAAACACTCTAAAAACAAGGCACAAAACCGTGGGTAGTTATCTTGGAAGATAGCTAAGTTTTACCTTGTTTAAGATGCCAAAATGGTGTTTTGGCTTGGATCTAGCTACTCCTTGTAGATCTTGGTATACCAACTGAATCCACATGAAAATGAGAAGAAAATAAGGCTAGGGAACCAAGGTTTACAACCGAAATTCACAAGGAAGAAGAGATATGTGCTTAAAGCACATTTTTACCTTAAATGGTCAAGACTTGAACTTTACTCCTTAGATCTGGTTATGGCTGAAAGTTATCCTTCCTTAACCTCCAAAACACTCTACATAGATGTATAGAAAAGGTTGGAGTCTAGATCAATGGAAAAAGGAAAGAAAGATGAAGAAAATGGGCATTTGTATGCCTTAGAAGCTTACCTAGAGCATGAGCTCTCATCAATGGAGCTTGGGAAGCTTACCTACGGTCAAGAGGAGCCAAAGAGAGCTCAAGGAAGGAGCAATCTCAGCTGAAGTGGAGAAATGAAAGAGAATGACCTAAATTTGCCTTAAAGCACATTTTTCCTTATTTTATGTCTTTAATGGTTTGGTGACTCACCAATGACTGATTGGTGTTTATAATTGGAGGCTGAATCAGTGGAGACAAGAAGGAGGCAGCCGTCCATGATAGGAGAAGGTGGGTGCATGATTGAAACAAAATTGATTCAAAAATGGAGCTTATGTTACTTAAATCAACTAGTGAAAGATGACTCATCACCCTTGTCTTGCTAGCTTGGAAAGCACCGTATAATAAGGGGAAATGAGGCTCCAAAATCGGCTGGCTCACATGGGTAAGCAAGTGGTAAGCTACTTTTGTGTTTTAATATGTTAAAGTTCACTTTTGTTATTTTATGTAAAAGTAAGGTGGTATATTTAATTGTCACATGGTATTGTCATATGGTCTATTAGGAGCCTTAATAATCTGATTTTATAAGGTCAATTCGTGGTCAATGGTCTACATTGACCAACTTAGTCAATGTTGACCCAAACGGGCCCCAGTTAGGGTTTATTAATATTTTAATATTAAAATTTGTAAATTTCTGGAATTAAATTCCTAACATGATATAATATGATATTTTATCATATTTAAAGGTAATTATAACCTTTTAGCCCATTTAAAACCAATTTAGAAGGCAATTACACAAAAACGTGCTTTAAGGAGTTTTAGTGCACATTTTGTGTCGCAAGGTGTTTCTGAGCTCTGTTTCTTTGACAACGGTTTTGTTGTGTTCCTTACATGATATTTGATCATGGTATTCAATTTTATAATTTAGAGGTCATTAGACCTTTGAGGTTTCTTAGAGCACATTTTTGCTCTTCTTGACCTTGAAGCATGAAAGTGCTTGTTCTTTGTGTTGGAGTGTTGCCCAACAATTGTAATATGTTTAGTAATGTGTTAATATGCTTAGGACAAATATTTAGGTCCTAAGTAGTTCATTTGGGTATTTGTTTACCCTAAACAGTCAAAAGGTGCAACATCTTGTTTTGTGTTGACCACTGTTGTTCTCAGTGGGCTTTTAAGGCATGTTTAGGCCTTAATTAATGTGATTAGATATTTAATCCATGTTAATAAGTTTGGGGTATTTCAATCTACCCCCCTTAAAACGACTTCGTCCCGAAGTCTCTTAATCAAATAGGTAAGTATATATAAATGTATAACTACCCATTATTCCCATAATGTATATCTATGTGATATATCATTTACACACATCGTATTGTGCCTATACAGCACATAGCCATCACTTTGTGGCGTTAGTTCAATCATATATCGATATAGGTGATCCATCAGCACCATTCTTCCTATCAGTTCTACCAACCCTGACAACCTCCCTGAGGTGTCCATAACATTCCATTGTTCCACCCATATCTAATGATTCATTTCATATCTAGGTGATACCATATGTAATCATTCTATAAAGCAATATGAATACATCACAAATAGCATAAGAAAAGTGTTACACACATGGTGTAAACACAACATTCATACATGTATCTCGTAAGATACATACATAAGTGTACATCACACACAAACAAACCAAACAACGCACGCCCCGCGTACCAACCATAACCAACAAAACCAATTCACTGTATGCCATGCATACGAAACAATTCACTGTATGCCATGCATACTAAACAAACAAACCTGTATGCCCCGTACACCACCAATTCTTTGTATGCAATGCATACGAAAACAAACAAATCTTAGTGCTCACATGTGCACAGCCAAGAGGCTCTACCCCCCTTAAAAAGGGTTACGCCCCCGTACCCCACAAGTATACAACAGCCGCTCAACAAGGAGCGCTGGATACTTGGCTCTCAAAGAGTTACCAACTCATGGATTATCCTCATATCAGAGAGACGGGTATGACTCTAGCCCTTCAGGGCTCCACAATACATAAGGATGTGGCACTAAACAATTTGTGTTCTCCCAAACGTTCTAATGGGCCCACTCGCTCCGTATGAGGTGCAGACCCATGAAATAGGCTCAGTTTGCCTCTCTTTTTTTCCATTGTGTGAATCCACTTGTTTGGATCACTAGCATTTGCGTGTGTCTTCTCTCACTGATATTCAGCTTGATATGTAATATGACATTGGCCATTGTTAGTACTTAGTGCTCTTTGCACTTGTCTTTGTAATACTAAGACGTACCAGCCTATATGTCCACAAAGATGATGTTTGTCATGCATGTCTCCTGGTGGTTTTGTTCCGGAGTAACACACTGTTGTGGTTCTTTTTTTTTAATACACACTCGTATTGATATCCATTACATCTTCCTGTATTCCCACTAGACTAATAACTGTACAAGTGCAATACCAAAACACTCAGTCCTACAGAGTGCAGAGGCGTAAACTCTCAGCAGCTAATATCGCATGAGTCAAACAGAGAAGATGTGCGAATTATCCTGTGAGTGGTACATTCCAAATCCACTGTTCCTTGCTTAAGGTATCGCTATTATATAGCTTTGTGTTTTATCCACGCGTAGTCACGCGTTTATGTCCATACCATCTGTAGATTTCCTCTGGATTGCAAGAATTTACTCGATCCTTATGAGGATTCTACATATTATTCGTCCATAATGGGTTTTCCTGTTTCTTTTTTTTTTCCTTTTGGTTTCCTGTCCTTAAACGGTTCCTTTGTCTTCTCTGTATATTGTCCACTGTTCTCTGTTGAAGGTTCTTTTTTTTAAGCCGTTGGTTTAACTGCGGCTCTTCTCGTCCATCTTCGAGGTAATATGTCTTACTGTCCGTAGTACGGAGTTGACTACTTCTCGTGTTCCTAACACTACTTGTCTACTTGCATGGGGTACCGTACTGATACATTACTACTTACCCGACTAACTCATAAATAAGTCTGTCAGGCCCACATGCTCCTAACGGAGTGCGGTCGTCCCGTGTCTCGTTTAGTAAACTAGTAATGTCTGTCACACGGTTATTGTGAAGTATTCTGTTGTCAATCTCCCTTTAATGGATATCCTTTTTTTTCTTTTTTGTCTTCTCTTCTTTTTGTGTTTTTTGTTCTTCTTCTTTTTTTTGGTTCCTGTTATGGTTATCTTGTAATAAGTGCTATTGCCTTAGTGGCATGGTGGTAGTTCGTATCATAAGTCGGCGTTATTCAGCTCGGTGTAAGTAAAATATGTGCTATATTTTAACAAACTTGGTTCTCCTTATTCGTTCTCATTGAGTACTACTCAATTTCCTTTTTCTCCCTGTTTTTTTATCATATCTCATCCATAGTTCATATTCGTCCCTCATCCATGTAATTGGATGCATTGCAGATTGCATAATAGCTTGAGCAACTTGGCTCTTCACTTCCCAACCATCCACACTGACGGTGGTGCATCTACAAAGGGTATGCTTGTCCATAAGAACTAAACAATTATCATTAGTAGTGATTGCATTAAATGCGGGTATACACTGGTGGTATTTGGCTAATAAGCCATGTCTGAAAATTCTCGGACGTTTAAACTGGTGTGGTTTACAGTCATAATGGCTGTATAATTTCTCCAGTTGCAGTGGTTGGACCAACGGTCCTTCCAAGTTGCATAGGTTTCTAATTTGAAGGTTTGTATGAAAAGTTTGAAAAGCATTTTTTTTTCTATAATACAATAAAAAGCTAAAAGTAGTAGTTGTTGCAATTGCATTTGCAGTAGTGGTTGTTGTTGCTGTCGCTGCACTTGCTGTAGCAAGTGCGCAAGGCAGATGGAAATTTCAGTGGTTTATTGTCATAGCGCTTGCAATAGCAAGTGCGCCATGCAGGTGGAAATTCTAGTTCAATAATTCCCGGTCTCATTGACTCCGCGTCGTGAGTATGGCTACATGATAATGTAAGCTTTAACATTCTGTTCATATATATATATTCCATCAAGGTTTCAAGGTTACTCGTATCGAGTCCACACAACTAATCCCAAAGCCTTACACAAAAGGCGAGTGGTCAATGACACACTCCCACATACTTATAACAAGTCTTGTCTGACATCCAAAGTAAATACATATCACAGTAAGTAAAGTCTTCCACCAGCGGTCTCATGGAGTTAGGGTACTCATGCCCTATCTACTCCCTTGCCCTTCAGGGCTCCAGCATCAGTAGGTGTCTGGCCATCCTGACCGCCTCGTGGTACTCCAGATCCTCCAGCTGAGGTCTTCTGAGTATTCTTTGGTGGCCTGTAATTACGGCTCTCAGGGTTCATCCAGCACTCGAATTCCCTATGGCCCTCTTTGTGGCATCACCGACACTCGACTTTACGGCCTTCACAGTCGACCCCAGGATGGTCCTTCCCACAACGCTTACAGTAAAAATGGCGCTGGGGCTGTCCGGTGCCTAATGGTAGTATTTAAGTTTAAGTTAAAATCTGATAATAAAGGTTAAGATTACATTTGAATTTTTAGAGGTAGAATTCTCACCTTTAGGAGGTGCAGATCTCAAAGGCTTAGCATCAATAGCTGGGCCGGTCAACTGAAGAATGGGCTCTTTCCCTTCGCTCCCTGGTGACCCTGCTGCCCTTTCTTTGGAAAGAATTTCCTGTTCAAGGTTTCGGGTCAGCATTCATAAAGTATTTAATATGGTAACAATTTAGAGTGGGATAAGTCCTTACTTTCCCTTTTTCTGGCTATTGCCTGGAGATGCTTCTCCACCCTCAGACTCTCCCTCAGGGTTCTTCCTTTTCTTGGCCCTGAGAGTCTCTTCCCGAGTCTGGAGCATTAGCTCCGTCCTCGAGGCAGCATCATAACACTCCTGGAATCTCATTGGTAAGTTCTCACAACGTTAAACGGTACTGTAGTAAGTAAAGAATTTATGACTCTCATGTTAATACCTGAATGGTAGTGTAGAGGGTAGCACCCATCGCCATCTGGATGCGAAATAATAGTCCTCCCCGGAACTTCTCGACCTTCACGGTCTCTGAGTAATCCACACCGGGGATGAAGTCCAGCAGACCAATGAATCGAGCGTAATACTCATCCACGGTCAGATCTCCCTAGGTCAATGTCTCAAATTCATGGCGCTTCTTCTGCTTGAGATGCGCCGGGTAGTACTTCCCTCTTAGTAACTCGACAAAGGCAGCCCACGAAAAGCCGGGCGTAGCCAGGTGCTGGTCCTTGACCAACCTCCACCAAGTGCTGGCTGCATCCTTCAGATGGAAAGCAGTAATGGCGACCTTCTTGTGGTCCGTACCTGTAAAGCTTCATATGCTTTCTCATGTTCAACAATGTAACGCTCCAAAGCTACGGGGTCTGGTTCCCCTGAATATGTAGGTGGTCAGGTCTCTGTAACTGACTTTAGCCAGTTCGTTCCCTGGGCTGTGGCGGGTGGGCTGGTGCTCCTCCTATCTGAGTACCCAGCTGTGCAAGAACGGCTGCAACCGTCTCAGCAACTCCTGGAATGCCGGGATCACCGCCTCCACGTCTTCCAGTACCACGCCCTCTAGTTCCACCAGACATCTGTAGTACAATATGTCACATAAATACTCGGTAAATTACCGTACACAACCAATAGATATTAAATTGCCTTAAGGCTAACCTGTCATGCAATTTGCGTTACTAGACGCAATATCTTTTGAGACGAATCGTCTCGTACTTCCCAAACGTTTCCCGTAATTTCCCAAGTCCTAAGCTCACTGTCTTAACCTATTCCTCGTCATCAGAGTGGTACTCCGCTCTGCTACCACTTTTGTAACACCCCTCTCCATAATCACGATATAATCCCTCACGTAGCAATAAATAAAACGTCTCGCAGCGGAAAAATAAATAACAATTACAAAACTCACTCGGGTGTCACCGGCCATTACTCGCCCATGCGAGCAACGAAGCCAAACTACATCCAACTTCCAACATAAACAAACTGCTAACCGCCGTGATAACGAGAAACTCCTATACATCATACTAAGTCCATAAATCATAAACATCGACAAGTGAGCATCTACCCAAAACCGAATAACACAACCTTACCATAATACAATTCACCATCCTCATTGCTATACAACATCTCCATGTGTGGTAACAAAGTAAAACTCCAATTACCCTGTTCCCGCTCTTCGGCTTCGACAATGATCAACAACCTGAAATGGTGTAGTATCAGCGATAGACTCTGAGTATGCCGGGCCTGGACCCTAATGGTCACTTGTCATTTTAACCATCTTATTATTAGATTGGTTTCATGCTTTACCATTTTACAGTTATAATCAATACTGCAATATACAATGTATAATATACATAATCATCCATCTAATATCCATAAACATTTAACCATCCATTCAATCCAAACAGTCATAGAATATTTCAAACAACATTGTATATCGAACGTATCGAGTATTAACAATATATGTACAATGTACAATCGTCGTAGCGTTCACCATCCACTGTCAATTTATTTTAGTTTGGCTTTCAAGCCCCATCCATATGCACAATGTACATTCGCTGTAGCGTACAGTTTCCATAGTTAATTATGTACAATGTACATTCGCCGTGGCGTTCAGTTTTCATATTTAATTTATCTTAGCCTTGTATGCTCCATACAGCCATGTTTAATTATTAATATCAGTTGGGTGTCATGTTAGGACAACCCGATAACCTCACCATGGACAGTAGTCCTCCAGTACACACAAAGGTGCTCATTTCGCCAGAGGTCCGGAGGCCCCTGACTCACTTATGTCTCGTAAGATGTCCATAAAAAGGCCGTAGCCACCTGATCCACGATCCAGTTTGGGCTCGTTGGATATAACCTGGAGCGGAATCCAATTAGGAAACCCCTCAGTGATCACAAATGCGCAACCAAGCAGTTCGTAAACTACCGGGATTCCTCACCTCAACTCATACCATCTCTCTCTCATAATGTTTAAGATCTGCTCTTAGTCTTATGGAGAATATAATTATTAACCAGCGGCCCAATGGGTCACGCATACCTATAAGTAATCTAGGTTATATTCATGTTCGAGATCCATGCTCTAGAGACCGACAATGTCGTGACTCGTTCCTAAGTGTTTTACTTAGGTTACCATATACTTAATATTAATATCATGGTATTATATCAAGTAACCGTCATGTCATCACAATAACGTATATGTATGTTTATATAAGTCGATCTATAGTCGATGTAGTGTTAGCCCGTAGGACGCTCGTGCATAAATAAATAATGCAGTAACACTTAATCACATACATGTAACCACACACTAAACACACAAGTTATATCAACCAAATCCGAGCCCAAGGAGCATCCTTAGGACAACTCGGATCAAACCCCTTTACATACCGTTCACCCTGATTGTATTACGGTGGAGTATGAATCAGCAAGATCCTATGCTCCGTGTAGTCCACTAGCTCGTCAAGCGTCTTGTCAGAAGTATAATCTAAACGGTATTAAAACTATAAGTCAGTCTCCATGACTAACTACATCCGGGTTTCCAAATAATAAGTAACCCCGACAGTTCGCCCCTGTTTTCTACAGTTATTGTTACGGGTTTCTCTAAAACAATCGGCTTTGTTACTTAAAACTCATACGTCATAATATTTCAACTGTTAAGTTAAATTCGTTATTCTTTTTAATTATCCACCATCTAGTTTAGGTACATGACCTATAGTTGCATGTATGCATGCATGATTATATTATATTATATATATTCTTTTTCGTATTGTATTTTCCCATCATCCATTTTAATACAATGTATTATATAACCCATTTATCTTTAGCAAATAATATTTGCATCCAAAACCCATAACTTATAGTTCATAACTATATATTTTTTTAAAATAACCACCACCATTATGTATATGGTTTCCAACCATAAATATATCCATTATATACATTATTCTTGTGTATGTATATATTTACCACGTAGGTAATTCCCATGAGTTTAATAAACTCTTATATTTTATGTTACTTTTATCATCTTTTATTAGATGATTATTCCCATTAGTTGTATTATATTATACAACTTATATTAAGATTGTTATCCTAATATTATGTAACATTTTATGTTGTATATTTACAACTCCTAAGGTTCATTCCATAAACACCTTAGTTTATAAATCTCATTTATTTACAGTTTGTCACATTCTTTAATGTGAATATCCTTCCTTATATTAATTCATTAAACCACCTTAATACCATATAATTGTTATAACATTTATAACATAGTAGACCATAGTCTAAAATTCATTTTCCAACTCTTATTAATTCGGTATAGCCCTTGAATTTATTTAAATTCTATTTTGACCACATAACATTATGTAATGTTATACCATATACTAATATCATATAATATGATATTTTTATTCCCTTTAACTTATAACCTATAGTTTTTATACAAAACTATTTATTATTGCCACATGGGCACCATATAAAAAACCATATTCTTTTTCATATATACCATAGTTTCCTTTATTTACAAAATCACCCTTTCTTTTTACCATGTTATATATACCATTCAATATAACATTTCTAACTTATAAAAGAGTATAACCTATGGTTATTTTTTTGTAAATTCCAACAGACCTCAATATATATTTTATATTGTCATAGGCCCAATTTATAACATATAGTTTTCAATATCATCAAAAAATATATATATACATATATCTTAATAAATACTCTTATATAATTCTAAAAATCACCAAATTTCACCAAAGGGTTATAAATATCCTTATTAACCCATATACTTTCGGTATTTACCATTCCACCATCTATATTTCTCCAAAGTGTCATAATGACATAATAAACTATATTATACATATATACTTTATCTTAATTCCAAAAACAACACAATAAATTCCTAAAAATTCCTAATAGCCCATGGGTGTTTAAATATCATTGTACACCCTTTATTTTCGGTAATAACATATTTACCACATATGTTATAAAATTGTTACACTAAAACACTTATCTGTTATAAAACCTTAAATAAGTTTTTTTAACTTATCTAATTTGGTCAAAACCTACCATACGGTCAAGGTTGACCACCTTAATATTTCCTTGACCATTAATTCCTTATAATTACGGTTTGCACCCATACTTTCAGAAATTACCATTTAACCCCCAAAACTTTATAAAATCTTATAAACTTTATTTTAACTCCTTTTATCTCTAATTTTCGGCCTTATTTTTATAAGCCCCTAAATTTAATTTAATTACACCTAATACCCCATTTCTTTTCGGTAATGCATTTCACCACTTAAACTTAATTAAAAGCTTATAAATGCATAAATAAAATGGCCTAAAGTACATGGCCTTATTACAAACATTTGCTCACCAAATAAATTACACATAAATGTCCCAAAAATGCTTATGAATCTCGGCCTCACCACACACTTTTATTTAATTACCAAACTTCCACATAATGTCTTAAATTTGATAATTATGCTTGTTTAATTAGTTATAAAATTTATTAAACCATTCCTTAATCACCTAAGGTCAAAATAAGACCTTATTATACTCTTCACTCATGGCATATATGTATAAATATGTATAAACACATATTAATATACAAGTGTAGATTTATGTGATTTATACCTTGATTTAGCTTAGGTAAATCCTTGTTTGGATTCGGCCAGCCTAGGACAAAATTTCCAAAGCTTCTCTTACATGTTTTCAAACAGCAAACAAGGCCTAGTTAGTCTCCAAGCAAGATCTAACCATAAGAAGTAATTTAAGTCATGAAAATCATGGATTTTTACCTTAGATCTTCAAGCTTGTTGTAGATCTACTTCGGCCCTATTTTTCCCAGTAGAGAAAGAGTATCAAAACACTCTTAAAAACAAGGCTCAAAACCGTGGGTAGTTATCTTGGAAGATAGCTAAGTTTTACCTTGTTTAAGATGCCAAAATGGTGTTTTTGGCTTGGATCTAGCTACTCCTTGTAGATCTTGGTATACCAACTGAATCCACATGAAAAGGAGAATAAAATAAGGCCAGGGAACCAAGGTTTACAACCGAAATTCACAGGGAAGAAGAGATATGTGCTTAAAGCACATTTTACCTTAAATCGTCAAGACTTGAACTTTACTCCTTAGATCTGGTTATGGCCAAAATTTATCCTTCCTTTAACCTCCAAAACACTCTACATAGATTATAGAAAAGGTTGGAGTCTAGATCAATGGAAAAAGGAAAGAAAGATGAAGAAAATGGGCATTTTTATGCCTTAGAAGCTTACCTAGAGAATGAGCTCTCATCAATGGAGCTTGGGAAGCTTACCTACTGTCAAGAGGAGCCAAAGAGAGCTCAAGGAAGGAGAAATCTCGGCTGAAGGGAGAAATGGAAGAGAATGACCTAAATTTGCCTTAAAGCACATTTTTCCTTATTTTATGTCTTTAATGGTTTGGTGACTCACCAATGACTGATTGGTGTTGATAATTGGAGGCTCAATCAGTGGAGACAAGAAGGAGGCAGCCGTCCATGATAGGAGAAGGTGGGTGCATGATTGAAACAAAAATGATTCAAAAATGGAGCTTAATGTTACTTAAATCAACTAGTGAAAGATGACTCATCACCCTTGTCTTGCTAGCCTTGGAAAGCACCGTATAATAAGGGGAAATGAAGCTCCAAAATCGGCTGGCTCACATGGGTAAGCAAGTGGTAAGCTACTTTTGTGTTTAATATTAAAGTTCACTTTTTGTTATTTTATGTAAAAGTAAGGTGGTATATTTAATTGTCACATGTGTATTGTCACATGGTCTGTTAGGAGCCTTAATAATCTGATTTTATAAGGTCCATTTCGTGGTCAATGTTGACCCAAACGGGCCCCACTTTAGGGTTTTATTAATATTTTAATATTAAATTTGTAAAAATTTGTAAATTTCTGGAATTAAATTCCTAACGTGATATAATATGATATTTTATCATATTTAAAGGTAATTATAACCTTTTAGCCCATTTAAAACCAATTTAGAAGGCAATTACACAAAAACGTGCTTTAAGGAGTTTTAGTGCACATTTTGTCGCAAGGTGTTTTGAGCTCTGTTTCTTTGACAACGGTTTTGTTGTGTTCCTTACATGATATTTGATCATGGTATCCAATTTTATATAATTTAGAGGTCATTAGACCTTTGAGGTTTCTTAGAGCACATTTTTGCTCTTCTTGACCTTGAAGCATGAAAGTGCTTGTTCTTTGTGTTGGAGTGTTTCCAACAATTGTAATATGTTTATTATTATGTTAATATGCTTGGGACAAAATTTTAGGCCCTATGTAGTTCATTTGGGTATTTGTTTACCCTAAACAGTCAACGGGTGCAACATCTTGTTTTGTGTTGACCACTGTTGTTCTCAGTTGGCTTTTAAGGCATGTTTAGGCCTTAATTAATGTGATTAGATATTTAATCCATGTTAATAAATTTGGGGTATTTCAAGAAACCTCTGTTAGGAAACTTGTAAATTCCATATATGATCATAAGAGTATTACAAGGAAAATCATCCCTAACAAAGAAGACAAAAAAATCCCACTTAACCACCTACACCAATGCAAGAAGAAAACACAAGAGGAATAAGGAAATGGCCATAGCCTTAACCCAATGGAGATTCATTCTCTTCGCGTGGAAGATCGGGCAGAACTTCCTTGGACACTAACACATGGAATGGAGGAGGAATTGGAGTTGTGAATGGAGTGTATGGGGTGTTGAAATGTGGAGAAATGAATAGGCTCACGGCCTATTTATAGACTTCATTTCCTCCTTGTGTCGGATGTAATGCCAGGTGAGAAGTACCCGACACATAATAAACACGTGCCAGCCGTTTAACGGTCGAAACTGTCAAATTGGAGCAAAACGATGCATGTGCCGGACAGGTAATGTCCGGCACCATATCCGGCATCAGTTGAGTCATCAACGGTCAACAACTGCTATCTTTTGGCGAATGGTGATGACTTTTTACTTGTGCCGGATAGGACGTACCCGACACTATGCCCGGTAGTACTTCTTTTCTGCTCCATACTTGTGTCGTGCAGCAACTATCCGGCATTGCTTGGTCAGAAGATATCCTTGTATAAAAACATAGAAACATAAGCCTGAACATATATAATAAACTTTATACATAATATAACACAAATTACCCTAATTTGGCTAATAATCTTAGAATTATATCTACTAAAACATGCATAAGTCTGAGGCTTATCATCCTCTGACCAGATTACATTGTATAATAGACTGCATGAAGTTTAAACATTTCATGACGCCTGAATGAACCAAGTTCAATGATAACATATGGTTGATTACGTGGGTGTAATCCCTTTTATGGGGGGGTAGAGCTAAAAAATCGCTTAGCGCATGTTTCACGTATTAAGTGTGTAAACTACGGTGTGCATAGCACAAAAGAATTTATTTTGATTATTGATACGTATGTTACATAAACATATGCATTCATTCATAGTCTAATTACGGTCATTGCGCACAGGAGAGCGAATACCATACGTGTTATATACCACATTGTTAACTCCGGCGTGAGAATATAAGTGAAAAGGGTAGTAGAGAAACTCTTGGGAATCAAAATCCCTATGTTACATGTCTATTAGAGATTAGACATGGCATTACGATGTATGATTCGGTATATGAAAGCGATGTAGAACCTAGTAAGAATCGAGTTCCCTAGATATTTGCTTGGAGGCGAATTGAGAATGATTGATGGATTGAATTCCCTAATTTAGAGATGTACTGATTTATGATTATGACTAGAAAAATAAACAATAGATAGAAAATGGAAATGGGAAATGATTGAATTATTTGCTTATTTGAAACTAAGTGGGAAGTTGAACTTGATTTGCTAGCGATCAAGGGAAATTGAACACAAATTGGGGTGGAAGGATAGTTCAACACTGATGCTGATCACATCAGGGTTGAATGATTCTTGAAGCTCCCTATAAGTGGTCACAGGTAATCACATTAAGAATAGATGCAGTTAGCATACATTGGATTTGGAGTTGTATTGAGTTTTCAAAAAGGATTTTCAACTAGTATTTGCAAAAAGGATTTCCTTCAAACCTGAGAATGAGGACTAGTTTTGAAACCACTACCACTTAACCGAGGGCTGCGGTCCTTTGTCTTGATGACCAGGGAGAATGGTGGGACTGAGGACTAGTTTTGAAACCACTGTCACTTAACTGAGGATTGTGGTCCTTTGTCTAGATGACCGGGAGATTGGTGGCAGTGTGTGTTTTGTTTTTTCCAAGGGCAGCGGGACGTAGAGAAGTCCTGTGTCTAGATTGACCTAGAGGGCCTAAGGATATTTATATGTGCGAATGTTTTGATTGAGACAACCAAAGGAACCGTGGGCCAGAAAGCGAAAGTGCCCATTACTCATGAATCGCCCGTGAACCAGAAAGCGTAAGTGTTCAGCGTGACCGGTACCTGCGGGATCACAGAGTGTATTACTCGATATCGGATTTGAGGACTGTTATGCCTTCTTGTCTTCGGACCGACCCCATGGAAAGAATACAAAAGAGTATTTTTTTTATTGATACACATGCAGTGACATGTTGTGTGAATGTGTGTAGTATACATCAAGACAGACCGGTTGAGTCTGTAAGGTTATAAATATGCTATGACCTTAGTATATGATATGTCTAAATGACTAACAATATTAGATGCACCAACTTTGAGGGCAAAGTTCTTTAAGGGGGTAGATTGAAATACCCTGGACTTAAATATGGTGATTAAATTATTCTAATATGATAGTTATAGGCCTAAATATGCCTAAAGAGCTTTGGTGAAGAAAGTAAAACCAAAAGAAAGAGGAAAACACTTAAAAAGCACAAAACATAAAAACGTGCGTTACGCGGCCATAGGAGGCATATGACCTCAACTAGGGTCCTAGATAGATTCTTAAGACTTATTGATACACTAAGAACATGTGGGATCAATTCTCGAAGAAAATGAATCCGTATAGTGAGTTAAAAACGAAAATGAAGTCCTAAAACACTTTTTCGAGAAAACCGGGAAACGTGAATTTAAGCCGTTTAATGGACTTTTAAAAATTATAGTTGATCATATAACTATAATTAAACATTATTTAAGATCTAAGAACCATTAAAATAAATAGATGAAAAAAATCCGGAAATTGCCCGGATTGATGAATAGTGCCAAACGGGGACTTATGAGGTGTTAATGCTAAAAGACCAAAAACTCCTTTTCCTTTTTGTAAAAATCTGGCACTTCCTCCAGCATTTTCCCACATTTTGTTTTCCCCTCTCTTGCTTAATTGACTCTTAAAGTTACAAGGGACAAAAGCAATAAAGCAAAAAGTAATACAGCAAACAAAGTACATACTAGCTTTTCATTTCTCTCTCTCTCCCATTTCCCTTCTTTCTCGATATTTCTTCCTGCTCCAGAGCTCCCTTCCTTCTTCTTCTGGTGGTGATTTGTAAGCTCCGCCCACCTTCAGCCTTCTCTCCATATTCAAGGCTTAATCAAAGCCAAAACAGCACAAAAACTACACCATCTTGCTCCTCTAGTCTTGGATATTCTTTTCCAACTCCCAAAGTCTCCAAATGTTGAAGTTGAACTCCATGGGTGGAGCTCTACTTGAAAAAAGGAAGAAGCACATTTTGAGCTAGATCATCTCTTGGTTAGTCTAAGGTAAGAAAAAACTTAAAACACTTTCTTGTCCAGCTTTTCCTTGTGACCAAAATTTTCTTGCTTTGAACCTCCATTGTTTCTCCTTGTTCTAGCTCTGTTTTATCCTCAAGAAATTGCTGGAGCCTTGCTTGTTTGGTTGCCAAATACTTCATCTAGAAGTTGAAAGGTAATTTCCCTTTTAGTGCTTTAAGCACTCTCTTCCATTCTAGGTTTTATTCCAAGAGTTTAAGTACCTACCTATTGCTTATTGTTTTCCATGGGCATTGGCTGTAGCTTGCCAAGTGATTCCCCATCTTGGCCGTTTGTAAAACAAGAAACAAGTGGGAAAGAAAAGAACAAGAAGAAATGAGGAAAGAAAAGGAAAGGAAACTAAAGAACTCCAAGGTAATTGACTTACCTTTGAACTGATTTTTGAATGCCTAGTGACATTAAACCTACATTGCTTTAGTGCTGTTTATATTGGATAATTATGACCAAGAGAGGATTGATAAGAAATGGAGTTAAGTGCTAAGCTATTTAAGTTTGAAGTACCTTATTGTGATTTATGTAAATGTGTTGAACCTTGTGTGCTGGTAGTGTCCAATATTGGATGTGGCTAGTTGATTGTGTTTAGGAGTGAAAATTGAGCATTGGGCATGCTAGAATAGTAGAGGAACTATGGCAAAATTTCTATAGAAAACAAGTGGTTTAGGTGATGTTATGAGTTTGAAGATCCTAAGGTTAACTAGGAGTTAATGAGGATTAATAGGATAGTGAGTTAATCACCCTAGAATATGAGTTGAAGGATTGAATTGAATTGTACAAAAATATATGTAGCAAATGATTTAGGAGTGTCTTGGTTGCTAGAGATGAATTAGAGTGTTTAACTTAAAGTAAAAGGTGGACTTGGGTAATAGAGATGAAAGTGTCTAAGAAGGAATTGGTATGGTAAAAACAGTTAGGTTAGTAAATTGGTGAGCAAAAGTGCATCTTAGGACTTAGAAACTAAGTTGCAAGTGCAGAAAATAAGAGTGGGAAATTGGTAATATGACCAAGATTAAGTAATGGTTTGATCAATAGATTAGGAGGTTTAATGTGAGATTATGGTGTTAGAACATAATTGGATACATGTGGAAAGATTAGAAAAGAAATGGGCAAGGATTGAGTTTAGAATTGCAAAATCATTCTGTAAATTGTAGCAGGAGCAGAAGTAGCAGGGTCCGAGACTTGGTCCTTGTAAAAGGTCCCGGACCACTACAAAAAAAACTACCAAAAATTCACCTGCAACATTGGTCCAGGACTTGGTTCTAGCAAGAAGTCCCGGACCACACTAAAGATAAAGCCGAGAGTTGCATTACAAAACTGGTCCAGGACTTGGGGTAAGTATAAGGTCCCGGACCACATGAAAATTCCACCCGAGAGTTGATTCCTGCATTTGGTCTGGGACTTAAGAGCAGTGCAAGGTCCCGGACCAGGTAAAAAATGTTCCCGAGAGTTTATACATTGAACTGATCCGGGAGTTTGAAATACCCCTAAATATTAAACGTATAAAATCATAACACGTTTTATAATATGGACATAAAATAACGTACGAACAATTAAACCTAGTACATATACATATGTACGAACGCGAAAGTACATATACGTAACATTACGTTACAATATTATGACGTCGTGAATAAGTAGCAATGTCGTCACGTAACTTCGTAACAAAATAATAATAGTAGTAATAATAATAATAATAATAATAATAATAACACGATATAATGTATAGTCACATAAATATGAAAATAAAGTCGTGTATTGATTTTAAGAAAAAAAAGGGGAGGGGGAGCAAAGACACTCCCGTTGAGTTTCGAACCCGAGACCTCCCGTACCTTTCCAGAGTGCTTTAACCGGCTGAGCTATGCTCAAATGCGGTAACTAACCTAACAAACTAAAACTAGTAGTAAAACAACTAAACTAATACACAGAAAGACAAAGAGTATCATCCGCATCTTTGGAACTGTATTGATTCCCCCTTCTTCGATACAGCAAAATGAGTGGTGAACCGACAGACAGAATTCCATGCAGAATCCCACAGTTACCTCCTTACTCCCACTCTTGTGCGACAGAAATTCTTCTTCTTCCTTCAAGAGCCCATATTCTCTTGTAACTTGGAACTCCAGGCAGAGCATGTCCCCTTTTGATCTCGGTAAAGACAGGCCAGTGAATTCAGACGTTGTCTTCCCCTTCCAAACTCCCATGCTTCTGGAAACCGGTAGTGACCAACACCTACATTAATAGTCCATGCTTCCTTACTCCCTCCCTGTCTGTAGACCGTGACCCCGGTTCTGAAATCTGAAACAAAGAGCAAGGTAAGCCACGATCAACTCCTTCATCTTCTTCCTTCACTACTTCGATTAAGAAAAGAAAAGACAACCATGGTTATTGATCTCTCTGTTTTTTCCCTTCCTTCATGCATGGAAGCTGCTGGGATAATCGTGTGGGCTGTGCTGGGACATTGTTAAGGCAAAAACCACGACAGCCTGAAGAAAAAAAAATTTCATGCACGCGTAATTAGCCCCCCTTCAAGCTACTGCATCGGCATCTCACAATAACCTGTGGAGGTTGAGAATTCAAGGGCCAGGAAGTTCACTCTGCGCCAAGGAACTACAAGGAGAGACAGCTAGGCTTAAGAGGACCGTAGCGAACTCCGACGGGACTTCGAGTGTAAGACGACTCGTGCTTTCAAATAAGGTGTGGACATGTGTGGTTCGTATGTTGCCGTGTTACACGGCTTGTTTGTTGTGTGCCTTGTGTGCAGATGACCGTAAGATTAATGCATGAAATTGGATTGCTTGCTTATCTTGCTTACATGATTGCTATACCATTGTTGCATATGATTTGCGCGCACACAGTAGTTTAGTCCCTTCTCGTTTATGGAACTTGAATGAAACACGACGAACTACGCAAACAAAACGAAACAACTATACAAGAAGAAATCTCCTCTTAAAACTATAGGGGACTTCTAATGACACCCACTATGGTGTCGAACTTATAGTGTTAATGAAAAGTAAAGTACCTATTGGTGGTGGAACATATCCTGAGGTCTAGAGATGACCCCGCCTCCTCGACGCACGACGCCGGGAATAGAGGATTGGCTATGAGAAGATGTTCTTCAACTTGCGGTGATAAGAGAATTCACAAATAATCCTTAAATAAACAAGGCAAGATTAGCACCTACATGAGATGGTCACGGGATCTAAACTATATCCCCAGACCTGGAGCAAGGAAAGAGAAAGAAAATACACTCTAAGGGAACAAAGAAAAGAAATGAAAACACACAACGCTCGAATGATCCCATAGTGAGGATCATGGGTATAATATACATGCACACGTTTTATTTACATGATTGTTGTTGCTATACTAGCAGCTCGTTGTGCTTGGATGCGTGTTTGTTGTGCTATGATGCCAGCATGTTATGCTTGGATGTTTGTTGTTATTGCTATGCTACCTTAAAGTGTGTATGATATCATGATGTATTGTGGTGTGCTTTACTCCTTTATATAGCATGTAAATTGACTTAATAATATTCTACCAAGTAGTCGTGTGGCCCGGCAACATGCGGGCTACACACGTTCATACTCAGCGTAGTTTGCTGAGTCCTTCCCAAACCCAAATTTTTACAGGTTATGCCGGACGATAACGGAGCGTAGGCGGGATGGCTACCATGGGGTAGTCCATCAGGGCATAACGTTTGAGGATGTGGTCGTATGTTTAATGTACCCGAGATGTAATTTTCAGTTTATAATTTGGTAATTTGTTGTAGACACTCAACATTAGAATTGTATCTTATATGTATATGAATTTTGGTGAGAGCTGTTTCCAGTCATGCAGACTGTAACTTGATGTTGGTAGAGTGGTCATGTCAACCACGTGGGTGGTTGGCGTCTGTAGCACCCGGATGATAATGAGAATCCGCTGCGTACTTATCTTGTAATATGGCTAGGCACTTGGTTTTGTACTATGGATGTTTTTTTGGGGGTGTTACAGAGTTAGGGGTGTGACCAAGTCCCGGACCAGCCTAAAAATGCAACCGTTGATAAATTGAATTAAATGAGGGGGATGAATGGTAATGGTATTAGATGGTGATTAGGACTTGTTTGGTGACATGGAAAGGTCATTGAGAGTATGAACAAGTGTAAGATATAATGTGGAGAGTTAGAATATAAGTTTAATGTTAATGACAACATTAGGAACTTATAATCATAAGTGATAATGAATGAGAAACCTTAAGGTAAGGTGGGTTGGTAATAGGGAGATCAAAGAAATATAAGAAAAACGAGAAGAAAGAAAGTGTAGTAGCTAATAACAAGTAGTCGGGTTAAGGAAGAAAATTAACCGTTCGACTGAATGAATGATAGGAATGAGATTTAGACGAAACGGTAGCCGGGACTAAGAGATCGTCATATTAGGCTAGCCATCATCAAGGTGACAAGTATGGTTTTCTTGCAATCTGTGTCCTACCGAGTTACACTCGGCTTGGGTGCTACTTGTTTGTGTGTGCCGACCTAACAAGATAAAAGCATGAAAATGTTTATTGCATTGATATATATCTCGATGCCTGTTGTGCGAGCTAACCATCATCGTTTTGTTTGTGATCTAACTAAGTAGTGTAGACCAACTCACAGTAGAATAACGTTTGGTTAGTGACTCGTAAAAAGAGTCAAACCGCAAAACAATTTAACGTGGAGAAACACATAGGAACTCTCAACTAGAGAACAACGATAGTTCAACCATATGATCTCACTAAACGTGAAAGAGATATACGGGATTATTAAACTCCCTCTTAATGGGTAGTCAACCTCCTATATGAACATTCGACCCAACATGTGAAAATAACCAAAACTTAAGTATTGGGAATGTAGGGGTAACCCTTAAATCTGTTAATACAATGACTTAGAAAAACACCCTAAGATTGTGAGATGACATCAAGAGAGATGTCTCGAGCTAGTATATATTATACTAACCCTGAGAGTGGATTAGGGGATTGTGAGTCAACGTGCAAGGAAGAGGAAACAACAGAGTGTTTGTTTCTGATTCCGTGGTCAAACTCCCTTGTCAGGGGCCGTTAAGCCACATGGTGGTGCCCGGTAGGGCCGTGAGCCATGTAGTGGTGCCCGTTGGAGTAAGACTGTCAGAGCTTATCTGTCTAAAGAGATAAGCTGGGTATTATGGTTATGAGTGAAAGAGGAACCAAGAGACTAGAAAATAAAAGCCCGGCGGTGAGATCTATATCTATGTCTCTGCCCGGAGGCTATATATAAAGCTTAAGAAGATTATTCAAGAGAAGAATAATTGAGAAAACAAAGATCGAGACCAAAGGTGTCTATAGATTTAAGAGAACATGCAAAACTATCCGACTAAGATGGATAAGTTAATGATTAATAAGAATGAGGCATTATTGAGGTAGAAACCTCATGGCCTAGAGAACAGGTAGTGAACTCTAACAAACTTAGTGTGTTAGCCTGTTGACTGTATTCCATTTTGAATACTTTTTTATGCTAGCATGTTGTTGTTACAAGCATTTCATGTTATGATTAAATAAAATCAATCACATGCTTAGACGACAATTAGTTGGGTGTGGCCCGTGTAAGTAGCGTCCCATTATTTTCAAGTACACTAGAGCTGACTGTCGTTCGAGAGTAGGACGGGGTTGCTGCTATGCATGGGTAGTTTGTGATAATTACATTTGTATGGTTAGTAGAGTAAGTCTGAAATGTTGTCGGCAATAGATTGTAATAGACTTGGTATAGTGTTAACTTGAGAATTGTATATTGACTCAGTTTAGAAATGGAATGGGATGATATTGTATAAGTACTCGGAGATTCTGGTCCATCAGACCGTCAATGACTGAGTTTAGGCCTTGTTAGTCACGTGGGTGGCTAACTGCATTGTATCACCCACGCGATTGTGTTTGGTATTTTTCCGTTGCGAATGTAATGACGAACGAGACAATTAGACGGTAATGATGTGATTAGCGGTAGGGGTTTTTACACGCAGTGATATAATTTTTTTTGAATAACAGTTTAAAATTAAACAGCTTGACTCTAGATTGAAAAACGTGGATATAATTTTGATAACTTTTTAAAAAATGGCTTTCCAGCAAAAATTGGTTTCAAAAATACCTTCTTGACCCAAGACTACGAAGTTTCAAAAAAGTAAATAATGTATACTTACTAGTTGTGCAGACAATTAATTTTTTTGTCTTTTGAAATAGTGAACTTAAAAAGATTTCAAATAAATAAATTGAGGGGTGTTGGTATTATAAAAGTATCTTGACAATTTTAGTAACAATGTAGCAAAACAAAAGAGAGTTTTTCCAATAAAAAAAGTTTGTTTGAATGTGTGTAAAAGTATGTAAGAAAGTCGATTTTCATAAAAAAAATTAGAAATAAGTTAAAATTCTATTTTCCTTCATTTTTCCTATTAAGTGGTCTGATATAACAGGTTGTCTTAGTTAACATTTACCGCCGGAAAAAAAAAATGATCCATAAACTTTTGTGTAGACAAGTTATTTTCCATCGGTTGAAAATTCTTGTCCTATTGGTTGATTGATATCCAACTAACTATGTTCCATCGATTTAATTGAAATTTATATTAGAATCACTACTACAATATTGATTTTTAGTGCAATGTGCAGACTATCAAATAGGGCAACACTAAACTTGTTCCTATAATATACCTAATAGTGCAAGATACACTCGCCCCATTTGACATTGTCAAATGGTGCATATCTGAACGACACCCTAACTGATGATATCATTTGGTGCAACTAGTAAACTCGTTCTAATTGATACAGCCAAATAGTGCAACTTTTATGGTCGCTCTAATTGTTATTGGCCAAATAAAAACTACGTTACAGGGCTGTGGTTATACATAACATCAAATGGTGCATTAATATCGTGTTTGCACTAATTGAGATGGTCAAATAGTGCAATTTTTTTATGGTTACTCTAACTGTTCCGTATACAGTCAGTGCATTAATTAACTCACTCTAGTATATACAATAAGTGGGTGCAACATATTATATCACCCTAATAGAGATTGTTAACCGGTGCGTCAAAAATCACTCCAATAAATCATCTTTTAACAAGTGCAACTTAAACATCGCCCCCAAATACTTCTTATCATAAACAATCTCTTCCTTTCTTTTTTTTACCACCGACGATCATACAGCGAGCAGAAGAAGTTGCCACCAGTTCATCCATCTTATACTTTCTTTAATGTCTCTTCATCTCTCCTTTTCCGCCGTGCATGATGATGGAGTGAAGTAGCAGAAGTCGCAACCGAGATCCTCAATCTTAGTGTTGATCAAATTCTTGACAGTGTCTCTTCCTCTCTCTTTTCCATCATCGACGATTACAGAGCGAAGTAGCAGAATTCACAACCGAGGTCATCAATCTTATTGTTGATCAATTTCTTCACAGTCGACATTGTTTAATTAGACAATCCCTTGAAATTTGCTCAATTACTTAGGGTTTTTTTTCTTTCCATTCTTAAGTTCATCTTTTCTCTTGACAACACCTTCTTCTCACTTTTTCAACCGTCAAACACTTCGACCGCGTGAGGAATCTAATCTATTCTGACATGTTTTGAGGTTGTATGAACTCATCTTATTGTTGCGAATGTGGTTTTTGTTCCTCGTATTGCTATCAATTTCGGCGGCATGCTTTGGTGACAAATTTTAAAACCAATTCTGTATCATTATTTTCTTTGTTTTCTTACCATTGTGTATCATAAGATTTGATTGATATATTTATTGGATGGACTAAACGGTAATATAATTGCGTTAATCAGCATGTTTTTTGGTTCAAGCGTCCTGCAATTTCGGACAGTTGCCCTGATATCGATGAGTCAAGATATCACAGTAGTGATATGTCTTTTCTTGTTTCATTATCTGGGTTTGATTTCATCAGCCCACCTTTCAGGCTCAATTGAACTTTGCATCGTTCTGTCAAGAGAGGTAGTTAATTACTCTTCTGTTTTTATCATTTCTGCAACCCTCTCATTTGATGCAATTGAAAGTCTTGTTGTTGATGTCTATGTTCATGCATGAACTGAAATTGAGCAATTTAATGGAATCTAAGTATGTGAATGCATGCCTGTGTACTGCCAATATTTAATTTGCTTCATTAAATTGTGGAGTTGCTTATGAACGGCCTCTTCTCACTACTTTTATCAAAAGCTGGTTTTCTTCTGATTTGTTATGGAAAAAAAATTGGCTACTGATTGTTGTTACAGCAAGGGATTCGCTTCAGGTGTACAATTTATCTAGCATACATTTCATTGTGTATCTGATCATTGTAGTTTGGGAGTATTGCTTGATATATGAAAAGTTTCAGGGTCGTAACATCTATGATGGGTGCTGTACACTGAACATCCAGTATTTAAAGTATATTTTGACCTGGAGTAGTGTTTATTTTTCTCATTCATCACGTGTTTTTTTTCACTTTACTTAGGTTCATCTTATCTTCCTGCGGTCTTGATGAGCTGCAAGTGAACTACAATAATGACCGCACAAGTAATTGAATGCTTGGTACTGTGTATTATTCTAAAGAGTATCTCTTCTTATGATGTTTCAAATTGATGTATTGGTTTCATTTGCTCAGGGATTTCAGAAATCCTTCTTTGCCAGCTGCCGATGGAGAGATCCTCCTAGGTATTTTTTTCACTTACAATGAATATGTTTGCTGGAATTAATAATGATTTGGTTTTCCTCTCATATTTAAATATTCTGATAGTAGCTTTATGCATTAGGGTGGATATGTTGATACTGAAAGTATGTATGCGATGCAAGCTGCTGGAGCTCCTGCAGATGATGTATATGCTATTCAAATTAATGGTGGATTATATATATATGTTTCTTTATATGTATTGCAGCTGCATATTCACAGGTGAGTACATCTTGGAGCAGAAAACTTCCAGGAAAGTCCTCACATAGTGATCTTAATTGATATTGCACTAAACTATTGACCGATTTTCATTTTTTTTCAATATAAATGGTGATGTTTGTAATTTCAAAATACTCTTGTTAATGGGATTAGAATGAAACTCTTTTTATTGAGGTAAAAGACGTAGTTAGAAGAAGACGGATTGTTTACTGCATATGTGACTTAATTTGATGATCATTTTTTTTGCAGTAACACTCATTAGGAAAGCAATGTACAAGAATCTGACAAGCATCTGTTCCCAAGAGGGGATTTTGGCAAACAGTAGGATCATGTTCTCTTTGTATGTTCCTTTTGTATATCTAGGACACTTTTCAAATAAAGCAATTTACAAGAATTTTGGAGATGTAGTGTGCGTCTTTCCCATAAAACATGTTATTCTTGTGATTGTATCGGGAATCTTCCATTTATAGTTTATCTTAAAATATTGATTTTAGTAGCACAAGCTGGGCCCGTGACTTATTTCTTCTGTTTAACTTTTCCAGGTTTTGGGGGAGGCAGATCAGGTACTGAGTGATCCCAATCAACGACAGGCTTATGGTGCATATGGAAAGTCTGGGATATCCACGTTAGTCTCTTAACTGCATTATACTCATTTGAAACTGTAAATATCTTTACATAATTGTAAGTTCTGTGGTCTGCAATTTACATATCCAAATATATATGTGTTTTGTTAAAGGGTTGAAAATGAAAAATATACTGGATACCAACAGAAATCAGCTGGTTCCACTGCCACTAGTAGTTGGTTGTTCATTGGTTGCTCTGATCATCATATTACTATCAGCCTGGATTGACACTACTACTTGCTCTGATCATCAATGAATATGTTTAATGGCTGAGGGGAAGATTGTATATCATGGGCCCGTTCTTCTGCTCTTGATTTCTTTGAAGATTGTGGATTCAGGTGTCCCCAGAGAAAAGGCATTGCTGACTTTCTTCAGGAGGTTATCTCTAGAAAGGATCAAATGCAGTATTGGTTCCCTGCTGACCAATCTTATAAATACGTTTCAGTTGATATGTTTCACGAAAGATTTATTGCATCTCCTGCTGGAAAGGAACTGTTTACTGAAGTTTCACAATCATATCATAGATCCCAGAGTGATGAAAAGTCCATCTCTCCTTTGATATTTTCTCTCTTTCTAATTGGGAACTCTTCAAAGCTTGTATGTCAAAGGAGTTTCTTCTCATGAAGAGGAATGCTTTTCTATATATTTTCAAAAACGTTCAGCTTATGATTATTGGATCAATAGCAATGACTTTGTATCTAAGAACACGATGGAAGTTGATGTACTTCATGCAAACTACTATTTGGGCACCTTGTTTTTCGGTCTCGTTTTTCTTATCGTTGATGGGTTCCCGAAGGCAGCACTAACGGAGATCAGACTTACAGTTTTCTTCAAACAGAGAGACTTTTACTTCTACCCAGCTTGGGCCTATGCAATCCCAGCCACTATTCTAAAGATTCCTCTCTCAGTAGTAGAATCTTTGGTTCGGACCTCACTTACTTACTATGTCATTGGATACAGCCCGGAAGTTGGGAGGTAGCTCCACCTTGATTCAAAATATGATTAAAAAAAGAAGAAGAGGACGTCAACAGGTTCCAACATATAAACACTTTGAAGGAATCAGGTAGGTATTAGTATTAGTATTAACTCACTTCGTTTTGGTTTATATCAATATCAGTATTTCAATGTTATTTCTGTTTATACCTCACATTTCTCGCTGAAATTTGGAACTAAAAATAAAATTGAAGTTGTTGCTGCTGGATGTATTGATTATAAGCTGCTTGAGGCAACCACTGGGAGTTTCGAGGAGACAAACAAGTTGAGTGAGAGTGGATTTGTTTGGATCAAACCTTGAGAAGGTTTGTTTCTTTCTTGTATAGTGGATAAACTTTTGCGTGTGTCAGCTCAATCGACTACCTTATTCTTTGCATTTCTGCTTCTCTGTATTGTTTTCATCTTATTTCGAGTTCTTCTGGAGTTGGATCCCCGAGGACAATTGGAGATGATAATACTGGTTTGATAATAATAAAAAATGTGTTGTGGATGTCCGTGTATAGGGAAATAAATGTGTTAGCTGGTGGGCTCCTGCCCTTGATTGCAATTTGATAGTTCATCTCTATCCTCAAACCCCTGCTCATGTCTAAGTGCATTATTGATAATCCGATTGGATTTGGGAGATACAGCAGTGTTTAAGTTGCGACTCATGTTTGTATAAGGGAGAGGGAGATTTGTTTCTTATGTGACTGTTAGTCAGTCCCCCTTTTGACAAAAAGAGGAGAACGAATACTACTTGTCCACAAGCCAAAAGGTGCACACATATATAACTTCACATAACGTCTGTGAATGTATATAATAGTGGAACCAGACCATCGCATTCTTATTAAGGGTTATTTTTTACTGATACATGAACGGTGCGCCACAGAGCCCGCCAGTTTCTTATTACGATTGCTTTTCCTTGTGCGTCATCTGTCTGTTAGATCTATGTGCACAATTGTTTATGTTAGATGGCTTACAAGTGATGATCTCATCACGTGGTCTTTCCAAAGTTTGGTTTTAAAACTTTGATTGAAACATGCTATTAAACTATATTAGACAGCATTAATGCATACCTGTTGCACTCTATAATTGCCTCAAAGTTTCAGCTGTCATACCATGCTATTTTTGACAGTTTGAACAACTACAAAGTTATAAAACAGTCTGCTTATTTTTACATTGTTCTTTTATCATTGTTTAGTTGTGTTCAATCTTAGTCTGTGTTTAAATACCAGTCTCTTATATACTACCTAAACACAAATAGTCCTGAATAGTGTTTCATTTTCACTCTCTCGTCAGCGTAGCCTCAAATTGTTGAAGAAAACTGTTGTTGTATTTTGCTCTTGATGGAAGAAGAGGATACTGCGCTAAGACGCATCTTTTAGAATTTTTATGTGTTCTGAATAGTTGAAGTAGTAGTGTGTTGTGTTGTTTTTTCCGAACCGTTTTTGTATGCTGTAGAAACATGAAAATTACTTATGTGTATTCAACACAAAGTTACCAATGTGTAGTAGAAACGGATGAAATTATATTGTTTGTGGAAAATAATATATAATATTTTGACTCATTTTTCAATTTTTAATGTTTTGTTAATATACTATAAAAGATCAAACAGAAAATAATACTAAATAATCAAATGGAATGAAAATTACCTGTGTAGGATTTTGTTTTTTTTTCAAATCTAAAAGATCAAATAGGGCAACTCATTTTTGCACCATATGTGATATCAAACAGATCAAAACAGTAAAAATGCACTAAAGGATATCAAATAGTGCAACTTGTAAGCTTTGCCCTTTTTGTGTTGAGCTGTGGGTCAGCATGTTAATGCACCAAGTGGTGCAATGATGGCAGAATGCCCCATTTGAAAACATCAAACGGTGCAATGAATAGATTATGCACCAATTGTTACTATCAAATGGTGAAATATAACAGAATTGCACCAATTGTTAACTATCAAACGGTGCATAAATAGAATTTGCACCAATTGTTAACTATCAAATGGGGCAAAGAGAGACATTGCACCAATAGTGTACTAGGGAACGTAGAAACGGGGTAGAAGGAGATCAAATGGGGCAACAAAATATTTTGCACTATCTGTTATTGGTCAAACGGTGCAACAATAAACTTGCACCCTTTGGTATTGATCAAATGGGGCAACCTAGCAAACATGCACTAATGGATTAAAATCAACTAGTGCAATATTTAAGTGCACTGATTGTATTTGATCAACTGGTGCACGTAAGTTTTGCCACCCATTGAACTTTCAAATGGAGGACACTAAAAAGTTGCCCCAACAAGCTATTGTAGCGTGTCTATTGGTGCAACCTTGGTGCAACATTAAACTTGCACCAAATTTATTGTTGGTGCAAAATATTGATCTGTTGGTGCAACAAAACTTGCCCCAATTGTACTTATATGTTGTAGTGAATTTAGTTTATAAAAATTTTGGTGAGATGTTGTAAAAGTTGTTAATTGAGTGATTCTTCATTGAGCCTAACCGTGATGATAATAAAAGTTTAAAATACTATGTAATGTTTTATATATGGAGATCGTACCAACTAGCAAGTTTTATAAAATATAATAAAGTAATGGAAGTTTGAGTTATAGATATAACAGTTTTGCTACCCAGCTTAAAATTAATTACATAAAATTATTACATCATCTTCGTTTACTAAACAGAAAGTAGAGTATCAATAGTCCCTGATCAAAAGGATAGTTTTGATAATGCATGCAACTACGAGGAGTAATATAATTTTTTGAATAATAGTTAAAAATTAAATAGCATGACTCTAGATTATAACGTGTCAATATAGTTTGACAGCTTTCTAAAAAGTGAATTCAAAAGTTTATTTTGAAATATATTATCTTAGTTGTAATTGTAATCCAAGGAATTTTTTTAACCCAAGGCTACTAAGTTTCAAAAAACTAAATAATGTATTCTTACCAGCTGAGCATACAATTAATGTTTTTTGTCTTTAGAATTTGTGACTTTAAAACATGCCAATTAAATAAAGTTAAGGGTGTGTAAATATTATAAAAGTATACTGACAACTTTATTAACAAATATAGAAAAAAAAAAGTTTTTCCAATTAAAAAGATTGTTTAAAGGTGTGTTTTAAAGTATCTAAGAAAGTCGATTTTCATAGAATATTATAATTAAGTAAAAAATTCTGTATTTCTTCATATTTCTATTAAAGTGGTTTAGAGTTTTACATATATAACCAGTTGGGTTGGCTATATTTTCACCAGAAAAAAAAAAGTGATCCATAAACTTTTTCTTAGTTTGAAAGATTGGCTTTGAAAATTCTTGTCCTTTGTATTCGTTGTTGATATCCAAATAATTACTTTCCATAGATTATAAAAGTTGAAATATTATATATATATATCTCTTGTTGGCAAGTTTCTAAAATAAAATAAGCAAGCTAATTGAAGCTTATGTATAAGTCTTATATATGAAGATCATACCAACTGGCAAGTTTACAAAATTAATTAGACAATTAATGGAAGTTTGGGTTATTGATATAAAAGTTTTGCTAGACATCTTTAAATTAATTATATTAAATAATCAAAGTTTATTTGCTCTTATTGAGAGTTGATTTAAGGTCTCCCGCTTACTAAGTAGGTGCTCTAACCAACTGAGCTATAAGAGTTTATTCTTCTTTTTTATGAAACTTATAAGACAAAATATCAGAGACTAAAGATGAAGAACCGAAAATAGAGTATCAGTAGTCTCTAACCAAAAGGAAACTTTTGATAATAATGCATGCAACTAGGAGATATATAATTTTTTGAATAATAGTTTAATATTAAATAGCATGACTCTAGATTATAAAACGTCATTTTTGTAATATATTATCTTAGTTGTAAATTGTAATCCAAAGATATTTTTCTACCTAAGACTACTAAGTTTCAAAAACTAAATAATGTATGATTAAATTCTTTGTCTTTTGAAATAGTGAACTTAAAAAGATGTCAGCTAAATAAAGGGGCGTGTTGATATTATAAAAGTGTATTGACAACTTTGGTAACAAATATAGGAAAAAAGAGTTTTTCCAATTAAAAAGTTTGTTTAAATGTGTTAGTATAGTGGCTAATATTTTCATCTAAAAAAACAAGGATTTATAAACTTTTGTGGAATGTGAAAGCATGATAATAAAAATTGAAATATTATGTATATCTCTTGTTGGCAAGTTTATAAAATATAATAGGCCAGCTAATTGAAACTTATGTATAAGTCTTAAATATGGAGATCGTACCAACTATCAAGTTTATAAAAACAATTGATTTTGCTCTTGTTGAGAGTTGAACTCAAGACCTCCCGCTTACTAAACGGGTGCTCTAACCAACTGAGCTACAAGAGCTTATTATTTTTTTTATGAAACTTATAAGACAAAATATCATAGACTAAAGAAGAAGAACCAAAAGTAGAGTATCAATAATCTCTACCCGAAAAGGAGAGTTTTGATAATTATGCATGCAACTACGAGGAGTGATATCATTTTTTTTTGAATAACAGTTTAAAATGACTATAGATTATAAAGTGTCAATATAAGTTTACCCCTTTTTAAAAAGTGAATTTCAAGCAAAAAGTTGTTTTGCAATATTATCTTAGTTGTAAATTGTAATCGAGGTATTTTTTAACCTATGACTACAAGTTTCTAAAACTAATAATGTATACCTACTAGCTGAGCATATAATTAAATTCTTTTTTCTTTTGAAATAGTCTTAAGAAGATGCAACTAAATAAAGGGGTGTATTGATATTATAAAAGTGTATTGACAACTTAGTAACAAATATAGAAAAAAAAAAGTTTTTCCAATTAAAATTATTGTTTAAATTTGTGTTAAATTATGTAAGAAATTCGATTTCATAGAATTTAGATTAGAATATAAGTTAAAAATTCTATATTTCTTCAAATTCCTATTAAAGTGTTTTAGAGTTTTATGATATAAGTTGTTGACTTGGCTATATTGTAATACCCCAACCCGAAATCCAATAAACTGAACGGCGATCACTCCCAAATAAAATACAACTGCAGCGGAAATAAATACAACAACCGGGCGGTATTACAATGCCGTTGGCCACCCTTGTGACCAACAAGGCTAAGTCCAAATACAATCCTCAAATGTCACGGTCTGGAATACAGATACAACCCGAGATACTAGGAATCGAACTCAAAGTAAAATACTGAAATAAAACAATTACTAATAGTAGACTCCCAAAGCTTGGTCTACCCCACCTACACTCAGTGTAGTGAACTTCTCAATCTTCAGGTACCTGAAAAATGGGGGTGCCCCCAAAGGGGCTCAGCAAACAATGCTGGTATGGAAAACGTGCAGCCCATCGTCTACCGGGCCACACCAACTACTTTGTCGAATACATGCAGTTCATTTTTATAAAGCTGTAAACAAGCATAGTCTGATAATAACAAGTATCCATACAAGGACAATAATGTCACATAGAACAAGACACAGAAGGTCGAGTTAGCTGAACTGAAATTCTTTACTGATAGTCGGTCCACACAATGGGACTGACAGTTATAACTGAATATCTGAAATAGTGGAGGTATAGTGACCTCGTTATAAAGAAAGGTTGGGTATAAAAACCCCAGGAGATGACGTAGTCAAACCCTGAACTGAATGGCGTGAGAAATAAGAACCCACTAGAGGAATAAAGTCTTCCTCGAACTGAAGGGCATTTGAATCCGGAAGGAATAAAGTCTTCCTCCCAACTGAATGTTCCGTCGCGACGTAGTAGGAGACGACCTGAGACAGGTACAACTCCCGTAGCATGCATGGCCAGATCCAACTGGGCTCCTCAATCTCGAAGTATATAATTGTTAAGTGTCATATAAAGACGTTAAACAAGAACACAATGTGTATTGTCAATTATCACGTTTAGGATAATGACGTTGTTATAAACTGAAGTTAGTGAGAGACTTGAGTACAAGTCCTCGGTATACTGAAACGCAGGTATTTAATCCACTGGTATATAGTGTTTGTATGCGTGGGACATACACGATGTAGTCAGCAACATTCACGCACATAAAATAATACCACAGTGTGCAAGAGTAAAACAACAGTTTACATTAATTATCTTGGTCGTTATTTCAAACAACAGATAGCACACAAGCCGTGTAATCCGTTAGAAAACAGGTTGCAAGAATCCCATACCGTTCACCGTAGACTGTACTGTTAGTTCCCGGTCAACGTCTGGTCAAACAAAGTCCTAGAACAGGATTAACTGAGAGGGTTAATTTATGTTACCCTTATATAATGATTCTATTGAATCTTTTAACAAATCTTGTATTTGTTATTTCATGTGAGGTTTATTTCTTTTAATTACCTCATGATTTTATGTATAACTTATTTGTTATTCCTTTTGATTTATTTATAAATCCTTTAATGTACATATATGTGTTTATTTATTCATGTACTATATTTGTTGTTTATTTTAATTGTCTAGTTGACATAACAACTTATAATTTTCTTAACAATATTTAAATGTCCTACAATGACATAAAAATCTTATAGTTTTCATTATTCCTCCTTTAACCAAAAGTAATAATCATTGGTTACCCTTAAATTCCTTATAACTATATAAGTCATAGTTTAAACTTCATAACTCCTTTAATCAAAATTCTTTCTTCTAATTCCTCAAAGATCCATGTAGGACCTATATTATTTTAATCTAATTCTTACCCTTGTATTTCGGTTATTTACAAAACAACCACATAAAATCATAAACCTTATATTAAATTCTAATCTCATTATATTATAGAGTTTTAATTTCTTATTTAGCTAAATTACAAAGCCACCCCTAATATTTTGGTATATGCTTTTAAATATTATAACTCTCAAAAATTACAACTTAGCCCCTTAAATTTCGGCCAACATATATTTATTCCTTATAATTACAATCTAACCACCAAATCTTATAACTTTTACATAATGACATATGTAAACTATAGTTTTAATTTTAATTCTCCATAAATGCCGAATATATATATTTAATTCTTAAATTACCAAACTAACCCCAAAACAATTCGGCTTTGTCATTGAACTTCCATTAATTACATTTTCACCCAAAAATTAATAATAGATATTTAATAATTATAAACTATAGTTTAAGTATTTAATTCTTCTAAAATTCAAAAGCGCACCTAATAATTTCCTTAATTATGAATTCGCCCCATTTATATTCTAAACTTTCATAACAAATTTTTATAAATTACATAATAGCCCAAAACTTTTATAAAAAGTTATTTTCAAGCTTGTTTAAATTATCTAAAATTCTTAAACTTAATTCCTAACCTATATATTATATACATTACACAAACAGCCCCTTAGCTCACGGTTTTTATATTAAGCACACTAAACTTTGCAAAATTACATTTAATCCACATAACTTAATTAATTAGTCATTTAGACACTAATAGAATATTTTTAACTCACCAAACTTTATGATATAAATTTATATACCTAAGTAGCTCATTAAGACTTATTTATCAAGTAGAACATTCGGCCATAATTTAAATGAGACCTGTATGTTATATAAAAGTGGATTTATATGTCTAAGTAATTATAAATAAATTCATAGGAGTCATATAACTCATGTAAATTATTGTAATGTCTTATATGAATTCTTAGCTCAAAATGGAGTACTTTGCTCTTGAACTTTCGGCCTTAATTTATATGTAACATAAATAAACTTTGTGACACAAAAATGTGTCTTAAGGTAAATTTTCCTTATATGTTATAGGTTATATTTTTGGCATATAAAACCATATAGCTTCGGTATTATTTAACCTAAGAGGTGTACATATTTTTGTACAATTTTAGGAGTTTAACAAAGCTTATAATATAAGGATTTACTTAGTAAACTTACTTCTTAACAAAGGTGGTTAAGTGCTTGAACTTCTTCTTGAATCTCCAAGCTTCCTCCTAGGTAAACTTGATGCTCCTCTTCGGTTTTATGCAAGAGGTGAAGTTGTTTAGGAGTTAGATCTTGAATAAAGATCTTAAGTAGATTTGGAAGTAGTTTTATAAGACTTTACCTTAGACTTTGCTCCTTATAATTTCGGCACTCCTAAGGTAGGTGAAGAACAAGTTTTCCCTTCATCAAAATGAAGAAGAAAAGAGACTTAGAAGAGGTAGAACTTGGTTACACATAAAAATGTGCTTTAAGGATTTTCAAGCTTTAAAACCTACCTTGAGATGCTCCTTGGTTTAATGTTGGTTTGGACAATCTCCTTGGAGAACTAAGTGAAGCCGAACACACCTTGTTATGCTAGGAAGAGTTTTGCTTCAAGACTTGCCAAGAAATGCAAGGAATTTACCTTAAAGATGAAGATAGAAGTTAAATCTTCATTAATGGACTTAAGAGCTTCAAAGGAAGAAGATGAAGCTAGAAGAGAGAGGAGAGAGCTTACCTAAACCGTGGATGAAGAGGGCAAGGAAGAAAGTGAGACTTAGCTCACGTAAATGCAATAGGCATTTGGAAATTGATTTTGTTTTGTCAAATTTTTAATGTCATGTGACAATACTTTTCTTAGTTTATTTCATGGTTGATTGGCTCAATAAATGACCCCTTTTCCAGCTTGAAAACCGGCCATGTGGTGTGTGACAAGGCAAGAGAATGTGGAAGGAATAATGTGAACTAGAAGACAAGGAAATTTAGGTAAGGTATCTTCTTTTGATTTTTCTAAGTTTGTGTTGTCTTCTTCCTCATGTAGAGTCACGAATTCAAGGCTTGAATGGAGCTCAAAAACCGGCCATGAAGAGCCAAGGAAGAACAAGGAAGGTCACATGTGGAAGAAGGAATCAAATAAAGTAGATCTTAGATCTACTTTTTACTTTTTCCATTTGTTTTTGTTCTAGCTCACATGGCCTTATTCCATGGCCTAATTTCGACAGCTTGCTGGTCAAATGAGACCTACATACTTAGACATTAAGTAATATAACACATGGGAAGGTGAGTCACCATGTTCTATGTTTTTTATAAACTTTTAATGCAATTTTTATACTAGTTTTTGCCCTTAAAATCGGCCCTATAGAGAGCCTTGTTGACTAGTCACACCAACTGATTTAGAAGGTCATTTTAACCCTTTTTAAGATTACCAATTCGTGGCATGTCAAAAACTACAAGGTAATTGCGTAAAACGCATTTTCGTGACACCCGAAGGTGTGTTTTTGTGCTCTAAGGAAATTTTTGGGAAACCAATTGTTCTTATGAGTTCCAAGTGTTTGTAAACACTTATTATAGTAAATAAACATATGCTAAGATGTTACATTGAGTTATATGGGGTTATATCAACCCGTGACATAATTTACGGGCCATCGGGACACTCCCGGGCCAAAAAGGAGCGCTAAGAAATCCTCCTTTGGTTTTTGCTGAATTTTGAGAAACCACTTCGGGTTCTCTTTATAATGGTTAATAATGATGTTAGGAACTCAAGGAATTAATTCTATAGGAGTTCGTGCCACCTCGGCACTCCTCCGGACTTTTCGTGCTTTAAGGAGCGGGTGTGAGCACTCCCGAGCATTTTGCGTATTTGACTGAATATAGCTTAGGGAATATATTTGTATATTCATATAATAATTGTATGACCATTTAGTTTGAATATTAGAGGGTCATACAAGGTCATGTTTGACCATATGCTTCTAAGGCGTTTAGCGTTTATGGTGAGTGAAACGACTGTTTTTACGTAACGTTTTCATGCATGGGTTTGCATGCGTACGTGAAATGATTTATATTTGGATTATATTCCGATAAATAATGATTAAATAATATTATTTAGATTTGGGGTATTTCAATCTACCCCCCTTAAAAAAGGACTTCGCCCCGAAGTCTCATATCTAAAGTATAAGGTTGTGGGGGAATCAAGTTCCACTAAGTATCCACAACTCAATCTAATTTTTAGGGATCAAGTCTCAAGTCTCTATATCCCTAAGTTCATAGTGTATATCAAGTACAACAGGAATACTTGGAATGTCATAACATATACTTGCAGTGTAAAGCAAGGTAGTGAACACAATCACTTTTCGTTTCAAATGGGTGCAACGTAGTGCATATAATATTCCATTGTAGTGTAATGAAGTACACACAATCGCGTAGAAGTACAAGGTACATTAAACACAGTGTTACACAAGAACACATACAAGACAAGGTGTCACTGAAATGCACAAAGTGCAACAACTGAAATGCACAAAAGTGCAACAACTGAAATGCACAAAGTGCAACGACTGAAATGCACAAAAGTGCAACAACTGAAATGAACAAAAGTGCAACATGAAATGCACAAAAGTGCAACAACTGAAATGCACAAAAGCAACAAATGCAATGCACAAAGGTGCAACAAAGTGCACACTAAACTCAAAAATGAAAAAGGCTCTACCCCCCAAAAAGAAGGGGTACGCCCCCGTACCCTAGACTAAAGTGCCTAGTCGGTAAATAATGAGGGAAACTGCGCTCGCATATCAGCTTCGAGTTCCCATGTGGCCTCTTCCACATCGTGGTTCGACCAAAGAACCTTCACGAGGCTCACAGACTTGTTTCGAGTCTCTCGTGTCTTTCTATCTAAGATTCTTTGCGGTGTTTCCACATACCGCATTGTTGGTTCTAAAGAGAGTGTCTCTGGTTGTAGAACATGAGAAGGATGAGGCATGTATTTCTTAAGCTGAGACACGTGAAAAACATTGTGTACTTTGCCCAACTCGGCTGGCAAATCAAGTCGATATGCCACTAGGCCTACCCGCTCTATGATAGCGTAGGGTCCTACAAATTTCGGGCTTAGCTTGCCCTTCTGACCAAATCTGAATACACCCTTCATGGGGTGAAACTCGTAGAAATACCTGGTCGCCAACTGCGAACTCAAGGTCTCGTCGCCTCTCATCAGCATATGATTTCTGTCTGTCCTGTGCTGCTTTCATATTGTTTCTGATCTGCTGAACTTCTGCCTGGACTTGCTCCAAGTACTCAGGCCCAATGATGACGGTCTCACTAGACTCGTCCAGCACAAAGGTGTGCGGCATGGTCTGCCATATAAAGCCTGAAAAGGTGACATCTGTATAGAGGCGTGATAACTGTTATTGTAAGCAAACTCGATGAGATGTAATCTATCTATCCAGCTGCCCTGAAAGTCCAAGGCACATGCTCGTAGCATGTCCTCTAAGGTCTGAATAGTCCTCTCTGACTGACCATCTGTCTGAGGGATGAAATGCTGTGCTAAGCTTTAATTCAGTGCCAAGTGCCTCGCGAGTAGCTCGCCAGTATCGTGAGAGAAATCTAGTGTCTCGATCTGAAACAATAGTCTTAGGTACTCCATGATGTCTGATAATCTCTGTCTCAAAGAGCTCGCTCTGCTTTAGGCACTTTCCAAGTGTCTTTCATCGGAATAAACCTAGCAACCTTAGTCAGTCGATCAACAACAACCCAAATCATTTCCTCCTTCTCGTAGGTGGTAGTCCCACCACGAAGTCCATAGAATGTCATAAAACTTCCACTCTGGAACTGGCATAGACTGTACCATACCTCCTGGTCGTCTATGTTCGAATTTCACTTTCTGACAAGTGAGACATCGAATCACATACTCTGTCACGTCGCCCTTCATACCACTCCACCAGAAATACCTCTTAGATCTTTGTACATCTTAGAAGCTCCTGGATGGACAGATGTGGTAGAAGTGTGGGACTCTCGAAGAATATGCTCCTTAATATCTGTGCTGTCTCTGGGAATACACAATCTCCCCTTCAATCTGATGAGTCCATCATCATGTAACTGGAACTCATACTTCCCACCTTCAAATGTACCGTCAGACAACTTCTGACTGATCTCCATCATTCGCTGATCACTCTGCTGTGCTCTACGTATGTCGTCCATAAGACTCGAGCTAGCCACAATGGCATTAAGAGAATATGCTCGTCGACTCAATGCGTCTGCTACAACATTAGCTTTCCCTTCCTTGTACTGCAAATCAATGTCATAGTCCTTAAGAAATTCA
Organism: Limonium bicolor; assembly: GCA_023374045.1. NCBI lineage: Eukaryota > Viridiplantae > Streptophyta > Magnoliopsida > Caryophyllales > Plumbaginaceae > Limonium > Limonium bicolor. The sequence goes on along the minus strand of CM041779.1, from coordinate 132,596,770 downwards.
ACCCATCTTCTTTGTCTCATGTTTAACTCCTTCTGGTGAATACATACTTCAAACTCTTGTGATCCGAATATACGGTCATCTGGACACCATACAGGTAGTGGCGCCAGATCTTTAATGCAAAAACAATTGCTCCAAGCTCCAAGTCATGAGTGGGATAATTTTCTTCATGTTTCTTCAACTGTCGGGAAGCGTAGGCGACTACCTTCCCATTCTGCATGAGACACCCTAATCCTCTGCCTGATGCATCACATAAACTTCATAACCCTCTGTGCCTTCAGGTATAGTCAAAACTGGTGCTGATGTCAAAGCATTCTTCAGAAGCTCGAATGAGGTCTCACATTCAGTAGTCCATGTGAAAGGTGCATCCTTCTTCATTAAGCTGGTCATAGGTTTGGCTATTTGGAGAAGTCTCTGACAAACCTTCTGTAGTATCCTGCTAAACCAAGGAAACTCCTGATGTCAGTCACTGTCTTTGGCCTAGGCCAACTGCGAACTGCTTCTATCTTTGCTGGATCCACGGCGATCCCAGCATCTGAAATAACATGTCCTAGAAAGGAAACTCTGTCCAACCAAAACTCACATTTGGAGAACTTAGCATAAAGCTGGTTCTCCCTTAGGATCTGAAGTGTATGTCGAAGGTGACTCTCATGCTCTTCTTTAGACTTTGAGTAGATTAGGATGTCATCGATGAATACAACCACGGTCTTATCCAACTGCTCTCTGAATAATCTGTTCATCAAATCCATGAAGACTGCAGGTGCATTTGACAAGCCAAAAGGCATGACTGTAAACTCATAGTGGCCATACCGTGTTCTGAAGGCTGTCTTTTCTATGTCTTGCTCCCTGATAGGTATCTGATGGTAGCCTGATCTCAAATCGATCTTTGAAAACACTTTTGCTCCTCTCAACTGATCAAATAAATCGTCAATACGTGGTAGTGGATATTTATTCTTCACCGATACTGCATTAAGCTCCCTGTAATCAATACACAAACGAAGGCTTCCATCCTTCTTCTTCACAAAAGCACTGGTGCTCCCCAAGGAGATACGCTAGGTCGTATGTATCCCTTGTCTAATAAATCTTTCAGCTGTTCTTTCAACTCAGCCATCTCTGCTGGTGCCATACGGTACGGTGCCTTAGCTATGGGACCGGTACCTGGTAGTAATTCGATGGAGAACTCTACCTCTCTGGATGGCGGTAAGCCTGGAAGTTCTTTGGAAAAATATCTGGAAATTCCGACACCACTGGCATAGCTGGATCAAAATCAGGGTCATGCTCTACATTCTGAACATAACATAGATATACCTCCTTCTGCTTCCTGACGTGCTTGTACATGGACATAGCAGATATAACTTTTATCGATGGTGCCCTAGGGCTCTGACGGTAAGATACTGTCACTCCTGATGGGCTCTTAAGCAACAGTCTGCGCTCTGCACAAAGAATGCGGCCTCTGTGCCGCCCCAGCCAGTCCATCCCGGCTATAACATCGAATCCTAAACCTCTAAACTCGATAAGGTCAATAGGAAATTCCTCCTCCTTAATACTGATAGTGGCTCCTCTATAAAGACGAGTGCAACTGATCTTCTCCTTAGACGGGAGTGCCACCTTAAAGTCAGGTAACTCTACTGCGTCTAGCCCCAACTTCCCCGCAAGCGTAGGCGAAATGAAAGTATGTGAGGCCCGGAGTCGAACAGTACTAATGCATCCACTCCATTAACCGGAAAGGTACCCGTGAGAATCGAGCCGCCCTTGCTGGCCTCCTCCTCAGTAAGTATACTTAAGGCACCTTCCGTCTCCTTAGCACAACCTAATAACAGAATCTGAGTAAGTACTTTGATACATGATGGGGTCTAAAGACATTCACTTTCACAAACAACAATGCTTCATTGATGGGATGATCTCCTTTCTGAAGTCAAAAACAAATTACAACACTAATACTTCTAAGGTTAAACTTAATCTTCCTGGTCTCATGTGAGTGGGTTTATCACTGTCGAAGGTGCTGTGTTTAGTTTAATCCTTTTAATTCCATGGTATAGCAACCTTGACTTTCCACCCATTATTAAAACATCTCCTGAACTCAATATGATTTTTTGGCAAGGTCCACACGCTTCTGCTCGCCATAAAGGAACTCTGCGTCATCTCCAATTGACAAAGATAAACTGGTATTCCTTGTTCAAGGGACCCTTTTGTTTCATCATTGTCCTGGTGTAGTCCTAAACGGAAGAAGGAGGAAGCAGATAGGGGAGGAATCAAAGTTCCCCATACCCCTAGATCAGCCCCTAGATTGGGAACTGGATCTCCTTCTAGTTGTTGAGCTGTATATTAAACTGCTTGTTCCACAATTGGTAAAAATTCTCTGGGATTTTGGTAATTGTGCTCCATCTCCATTTCTGGTATCCTGGTAGTTCTGGTATAAGGATTCCAATCCTTTCCCAAGCACATCATTTTCAGCTTCATTTTTGATCCTTCCGGGAAATCTGGAGTGTAGAAACCCTCCTGTCCTGCCCACTTCTTGACACCTTCGATGATTGCAATTTCTCCTGTTTTACCTGCAAACTGGTAGGGATGATTGGTTCCATCCCAAATGAAGTCGAGGGCTCAGTCCCCGTAGAACCGGTCGACAAACCACCTGGTCCGAGTATCCTATACCGGGTAGTAGTCGGAGTAGTGAAGAAACTTAGCATAATACTCATCAACGGTCATCTTTCCCGTCTGCTCCAAGCATCAAACTCCCTAGTCTTCACCATCCTGGTGTGGGGCCGGGTAGGGTAGTATTTGCCCCTAAGTAGTGCAGTGTAGTGTCCCCAAGTAAAAGCTGGGTCATCTAGGTGGTCGGCTTTCACCATGTTCCACCAATCTCTAGCTGCATCCTTCAAATAAAAAGGCAGCAAGTCTTACTTTCTCCCTAGCTGGGACTGCAAGCGTCTCGAACGCTGTCTCCATCTCCATGATGTAGGTCTCTAAGTGAGCAGGGTCAGTCTGCCCCTTGAATGCAGTTGGCCTCAGATCAGCCAAGCTCTTCACCCAGTCTCTCTCCCTGGGTGGTGGTGGTGGTGGAGGTAGCTGCTGCTGCTGTGCAACCCCCGCCTGTGCAAAAGCCTGAGCAACTAAGGTAGCAATGTCTGCCAACCTGATGTTTGGCTCCTCATCAGCCTGTCCACGTCGTCCTCCTCTTCCTGACAACATCTGCAGATGTTGAGGTAATTAGGCACTGTGGTCAAAATCGGTCTTGGATAGTAGTCTAAGTAAAACTAACTTAAACTCCTTTCAATACTATCTCTCAACCCTTAACCTAAGTATTTAGATATCCTAATCTCGGTGTATCCTTGTATCCAGAGCGTAACTACGCTCTGATACCATTTTTTGTAATACCCCAACCCGAAATCCAATAAACTGAACGGCGATCACTCCCAAATAAAATACAACTGCAGCGGAAATAAATACAACAACCGGGCGGTATTACAATGCCGTTGGCCACCCTTGTGACCAACAAGGCTAAGTCCAAATACAATCCTCAAATGTCACGGTCTGGAATACAGATACAACCCGAGATACTAGGAATCGAACTCAAAGTAAAATACTGAAATAAAAACAATTACTAATAGTAGACTCCCAAAGCTTGGTCTACCCCACCTACACTCAGTGTGAGTGAACTTCTCAATCTTCAGGTACCTGAAAATGGGGGTGCCCCCAAAGGGGCTCAGCAAACAATGCTGGTATGGAAAACGTGCAGCCCATCGTCTACCGGGCCACACCAACTACTTTGTCGAATACATGCAGTTCATTTTTATAAAGCTGTAAACAAGCATAGTCTGATAATAACAAGTATCCATACAAGGACAATAATGTCACATAGAACAAGACACAGAAGGTCGAGTTAGCTGAACTGAAATTCTTTACTGATAGTCGGTCCACACAATGGGACTGACAGTTATAACTGAATATCTGAAATAGTGGAGGTATAGTGACCTCGTTATAAAGAAAGGTGGGTATAAAAACCCCAGGAGATGACGTAGTCAAACCCTGAACTGAATGGCGTGGGAAATAAGAACCCACTAGAGGAATAAAGTCTTCCTCGAACTGAAGGGCATTTGAATCCCGGAAGGAATAAAGTCTTCCTCCCAACTGAATGTTCCGTCGCGACGTAGTAGGAGACGACCTGAGACAGGTACAACTCCCGTAGCATGCATGGCCAGATCCAACTGGGCTCCTCAATCTCGAAGTATATAATTGTTAAGTGTCATATAAAGACGTTAAACAAGAACACAATGTGTATTGTCAATTATCACGTTTAGGATAATGACGTTTGTTATAAACTGAAGTTAGTGAGAGACTTGAGTACAAGTCCTCGGTATACTGAAACGCAGGTATTTAATCCACTGGTATAGTAGTGTTTGTATGCGTGGGACATACACGATGTAGTCAGCAACATTCACGCACATAAAATAATACCACAGTGTGCAAGAGTAAAACAACAGTTTACATTAATTATCTTGGTCGTTATTTCAAACAACAGATAGCACACAAGCCGGTGTAATCCGTTAGAAAACAGGTTGCAAGAATCCCATACCGTTCACCGTAGACTGTACTGTTTAGTTCCCGGTCAACGTCTGGTCAAACAAAGTCCTAGAATAGGATTAACTGAGAGGGTTAATTTATGTTACCCTTATATAATGATTCTATTGGATCTTTTAACAAATCTTGTATTTGTTATTTCATGTGAGGTTTATTTCTTTTAATTACCTCATGATTTTATGTATAACTTATTTGTTATTCCTTTTGATTTATTTATAAATCCTTTAATGTACATATATGTGTTTATTCATGCTATATTTGTTGTTTATTTAATTGTCTAGGTGACATAACAACTTATAATTTTCTTAACTATATTTAAATGTCATACAAGACATAAAATTCTTATAGTTTTCATTATTCCTCCTTTAACCATAAGTAATAATCATTGGTTACCCTTAATTCCTTATAACTATATAAGTCATAGTTTAACTTCATAACTCCTTTAATCAAAATTCTTTCTTTCTAATTCCCAAAAATCCATGTAGGACCTATATTTATTTTAATCTAAATTCTTACCCTTATATTTCGGTTATTTACAAAACAACCACATAAAATCATAAACCTTATATTAAATTCTAATCTCATATATTATAGAGTTTTAATTTCTTATTTAGCTAAATTACAAAGCCACCCTAATATTTTGGTATATAGCTTTTAAATATTATAACTCTCAAAAATTACAACTTAGCCCCTTAAATTTCGGCCAACATATATTTATTTCTTATAATTACAATCTAACCACCAAATCTTATAACTTTTACAATGACATGTAAACTATAGTTTTAATTTTAATTCTCCATAAATGCCGAATATATATATTTAAATTCTTAAATTACCAAACTAACCCCAAAACATTCGGCTTGTCATTGAACTTTCCATTAATTACATTTTCACCCCAAAACTTATAATAGATATTAATAACTTATAAACTATAGTTTAAGTATTTAATTCTTCTAAAATTCAAAAGCGCACCTAATAATTTCCTTAATTATGAATTCGCCCCATTTATATTCTAAACTTTCATAACAACTTTTATAAATTACATAATAGCCCAAAACTTTATAAAAAGTTATTTTCAAGCTTGTTTAAATTATCTAAAATTCTTAAACTTAATTCCTAACCTTATATTATATTAATTACACCAAACAGCCCCTTAGCTCACGGTTTATATTAAGCACACTAAACTTTGTAAAATTACATTTAAGCCACATAACTTAATTAATTAGTCATTTAGACACTAATAGAATATTTTTTTTAACTCACCAAACTTTATGATATAAATTTATATACCTAAGTAGCTCATTAAAACTTATTTATCAAGTAGAACATTCGGCCATAATTTAAATGAGACCATTATGTTATATAAAAGTGGATTTATATGTCTAAAGTAATTATAAATAAATTCATAGGAGTCATATAACTCATGTATAAATTATTGTAATGTCTTATATGAATTCTTAGCTCAAAATGGAGTACTTTTGCTCTTGAACTTTCGGCCTTAAATTATATGTAACATAAATAAACTTTGTGACACAAAAATGTGTCTTAAGGTAAATATTTTCCTTATATGTTATAGGTTATATTTTTGGCATATAAAACCATATAGCTTCGGTATTATTTAACCTAAGAGGTGTACATAATTTTTGTACAATTTTTAGGAGCTTAACAAAGCTTATAATATAAGGATTTACTTAGTAAACTTACTTCTTAACAAAGGTGGTTAAGTGCTTGAACTTCTTCTTGAATCTCCAAGCTTCCTCCTAGGTAAACTTGATGCTCCTCTTCGGTTTTATGCAAGAGGTGAAGTGTTTAGGAGTTAGATCTTGAATAAAGATCTTAAGTAGATTTGGAAGTAGTTTTATAAGACTTTACCTTAGACTTTGCTCCTTATAATTTCGGCACTCCTAAGGTAGGTGAAGAACAAGTTTTCCTTCATCAAAATGAAGAAGAAGAAAAGAGACTTAGAAGAGTTAGAACTTGGTTACACATAAAAATGTGCTTTAAGGATTTCAAGCTTTAAAACCTACCTTGAGATGCTCCTTGGTTTAATGTTGGTTTGGACAATCTCCTTGGAGAACTAAGTGAAGCCGAACACACCTTGTTATGCTAGGAAGAGTTTTGCTTCAAGACTTGCCAAGAAATGCAAGGAATTTACCTTAAAGATGAAGATAGAAGTTAAATCTCCATTAATGGACTTAAGAGCTTCAAAGGAAGAAGATGAAGCTAGAAGAGAGAGGAGAGAGCTTACCTAAACCGTGGATGAAGAGGGCAAGGAAGAAAGTGAGACTTAGCTCACGTAAATGCAATAGGCATTTGGAAATGATTTTGTTTGTCAAATTTTTAATGTCATGTGACAATACTTTTTCTTAGTTTATTTCATGGTTGATTGGCTCAATAAATGACCCCTTTTCCAGCTTGAAAACCGGCCATGTGGTGTGTGACAAGGCAAGAGAATGTGGAAGGAATAATGTGAACTAGAAGACAAGGAATTTAGGTAAGGTATCTTCTTTGATTTTTCTAAGTTTGTGTTGTCTTCTTCCTCATGTAGAGTCACGAATTCAAGGCTTGAATGGAGCTCAAAAACCGGCCATGAAGAGCCAAGGAAGAACAAGGAAGGTCACATGTGGAAGAAGGAATCAAATAAAGTAGATCTTAGATCTACTTTTTACTTTTTCCATTTGTTTTTGTTCTAGCTCACATGGCCTTATTCCATGGCCTAATTTCGACAGCTTGCTGGTCAAATGAGACCTACATACTTAGACATTAAGTAATATAACACATGGGAAGGTGAGTCACCATGTTCTTGTTTTTTATAAACTTTTAATGCAATTTTTATACTAGTTTTTGCCCTTAAAATCGGCCCCTATAGAGAGCCTTGTTGACTAGTCACACCAACTGATTTAGAAGGTCATTTTAACCCTTTTAAGATTACCAATTCGTGGCATGTCAAAAACTACAAGGTAATTGCGTAAAACGCATTTTCGTGACACCCGAAGGTGTGTTTTTGTGCTCTAAGGAAATTTTTGGGAAACCAATTGTTCTTATGAGTTCCAAGTGTTTGTAAACACTTATTATAGTAAATAAACATATACTAAGATGTTACATTGAGTTATATGGGGTTATATCAACCCGTGACATAATTTACGGGCCATCGGGACACTCCCGGGCCAAAAAGGAGCGCTAAGAAATCCTCCTTTGGTTTTTGCTGAATTTTGAGAAACCACTTCGTGGGTTCTCTTTATAATGGTTAATAATGATGTTAGGAACTCAAGGAATTAATTTTATAGGAGTTCGTGCCACCTCGGCACTCCTCCGGACTTTTCGTGCTTTAAGGAGCGGGTGTGAGCACTCCCGAGCATTTTGCGTATTTGACTGAATATAGCTTAGGGAATATATTTGTATATTCATATAATAATTGTATGACCATTTAGTTTGAATATTAGAGGGTCATACAAGGTCATGTTTGACCATATGCTTCTAAGGCGTTTTAGCGTTTATGGTGAAACGACTGTTTTTACGTAACGTTTTCATGCATGGGTTTGCATGCGTACGTGAAATGATTTATATTTGGATTATATTCCAATAAATAATGATTAAATAATATTATTTAGATTTGGGGTATTTCAAATATGCTCTAACCAAATGAGTTACAAGAGCTTATTATTATTTGGAAGACACTTTATAAGACAAAAATATCAGAGACTAAGGCAGTGTGAGAGATTAGTTAATGCAGAGTAGGATGTCTAGAGCATGGGACATTCCTGATGTAATCTGACTTAGACCCCGTTCGTTGGTGACTTGAAAAAACTGGAACAAGATTAATGTGGGGATTAAGCAATGTACGAATCGCAGTCATTTTGTTGATATTAATCCAAGGGACCAAAATATAGTTCGGTGGGAGCGAAACACGGATTGCTATCACATTGCCTGAAAAGACATATCTATCCCTTGGTATCACATGTGAAGTAATGCATTTCCGGTTTAGGAATCAAGTCAAAGGTAAGGGTTGACAAAATTGCAGCTTCACTTTACCGGGGTAAATGTGTAAAAAGTTTTTGTAAAATGTGGCTAATCGCATGTGAAGTCCTGAACGCAGGGTTGAGCAGCTTTTGGATAAAGGCTCAAAATCACATTAAGTTCAACATTAACCCATGGGCCACACCACCTTTACAACAGCATTAATGTGAACAAATCGTGGCCAATACACGAATTGTGCCTAGCGAACGCCCCCTTAAGACATGTCAAGCAAGAGCATGTTACTGACAGGCAAGCTGAACGCAGGTGACAAAGCTCAATATAGAAATAACCAATAGTAAAACAAACACTTGAAAGCTTGATATTAGTCAGGGCCAGTAGTAAAGTGAAATATTATGATAACAGAGATGGGAACATTACTCTAGCAGATAGTCCACAAACTACACAATATGGATACATCCGGAGGACGCGGAGAAACCCGGTCAGAAAAACTAACAGCAGATAAGTAAAACAAAAAACACCCAGAAAAAAAAGTTGAACACAAAATGAAAAAAAGTTGTATTCAAAATACAGAAAATAGTTATAAAACCACAAAAATAAGAAAGAAAAAGTAAAGGGAAATTTCATGAAATGTCACTATATTTTTGGCTAATTCATGAAATGCCACTAAAAAAGAAAGTCACGAAATGCCATATATTTTCTGAAAAGTCCATGAAATGCCACTATAGATGGAAAAAAGACAAAAAATACCCCTACTAATTAACAAAGTATTTTTAAAGTTCACAATATGTCCCTACGTGTTAAAAATTAACAAAAATATCAAAAATAAAATATTAAAAATATAAAATTTTAAAAAATTTATTAAAATTAAAAAAAATATAAAAAAATTATAAAATTTTAAAAAATATGAAATTAAAAAAATTAAAAAATTAAAAAATTGAAAATTGAAAAATTGAAAATTTTGAAAAAAAATGAAAAAATTAACAAAAATTAACAAAATTAAAATGAAAATACATTAAATATTAAAAAAATTCATTTTAAAAATTTGTTAATTCCATAAAAAGAATATTGAGTTCTAAACAAATAATTATACCAATTTTTCTATCAATTATATCAATTAAGTACCATAATTTATACCAAATAAGTACCATAATTTTTACCTTACATTTTTCAATTATTATTTTCTACCAATTTAAATTATTTCTTCAAAATAAATTATTATATTTAGAAATTTTAGTTTTTAAAATTTATCAGTAATATAAAAAAATATTTACTTTGAAGAAATAAATAATCTAAATTGATATAAATAATAATTTAAAAATGTGTGATGAAAATTAGGGTACTTATTTGGTATAAATTATGGTACTAAATTGGTATAAATTATTTGTTTAGAATTCAATATTCTTTTTATGATATTGAATAAATTTTAAAAAATGAAATATTTATTTTTTTAAATATAATGATATTTTTATATTTTTAATTTTTTTAATTTTCAATTTTATAATTTTTTATATTTTTATTGTATTTTGATATTTTTGTTAATTTTTAACACTTAAGAGACAACTTTAAAAGTATTTTGTTAACTAGTAGGGATATTTTTGTCTTTTTTCCATCTATAATGGCATTTCATGGAGTTTTGGGAAAATATAGTGACATTTTGTGACTTCCTTTTTTTTAGTGGCACTTCATGAATTAGCCAAAAAATGTAGTGGCATTTAAATACATTTAAAAAAAGACCATATAGACAATCATAGTTCAACTAAGAAAAAGATGACACACTCTTACTTTTGAACTATACTACATTGTTCTTGTGTTGTAAACCGTACCAACTACCAAGTAAAGAAGTAAGAGAAAGAGAGAACATAAGCCATTTTTAGCTAAGCCTCTACAATTTTGGTGCTGAATTCTTCAATGAGATTTCACGCATTAAATTCACTAGATAAACTGAAAAGTAGTGTTCAATCTCTCGTGACCATTCTAGGAGTAAAACGTCTTGATATTTACATACTTCAACAAGGTTCATAAAATCCTTATGAAGATGAGTCAGACAAAAGAGAATATGACCATAACAATTGATATTATAGAAAATTACAATATAACAAAAATATGAATTCATATTTTCTCCATATTTCCAATTAAATAGGTCTAAATATTTATTTTCCGTAAGTTTAATTTTTAAAAAAAACAAATATTAAAATCTAACTGTATTTGATTTTTTAGAAGTTATTGAAAGTTCGATTAGTAACAACTCTTTTCCCTGATACAACTTTCTATTAAATGCTTTTCTCCGTATTAGTTTTCTTGTAGTGTAGAATGTATGATAATATAAAAACTTCAACTTAAAAGAAAAACTCTTGATCATATAGATATAACTTGTGTGTTAGATATGACCAAAGATCCCTTTACATGAAAACTTATTCCCATATGAACACAATAAAGGACAAAATGTTGGTTGAAAAGGTATATATTTTAAATTTTTGATTAAGAAAGCTATATTTTATCATATATACTACTCTACAATTAGTTTGTGTTTACATTGAATATTTGCTCTTTCAAGTCAAAACCTTCCACTAACTAATTAGGTGCTCTAACCAACAAAGCTACAAAAGCTTATTAATTATTTTACAAAAAAGACAAGACAAAATATTAGAGAATGACCATGAAGGGCCAAAAGTAGTTTATCAGCTACTTTCAACCTAGAGAGGCTTTGATGATAATGTATGCAGCTATGGGGATTTACATAAAATTTAAGTGAAAAACAAAAAAAGTCTAAAATTTAACTGGCTCTTGGTAATAAAATTTTATTAACATGTACATGACATAATTTTAGCAAAATATATGCAATGAACTTCTAGCAAAAGTATTTTCTTCATTAAATTATCTTGGTTATAATCCTAAAGACAATTTTTATCCAATACTACTATGTTTCAAACAATTAAAAATGACTACTTGTGCATACCAATGAATTCTTTCTTTTTGGAAATAGTGAGCTTAAGAAGATGTTAGAGTAATCAATTTCGAGAGTGTGACTATATTATAAAATATCTTGACAATATTTCATAATAGGTAAATAACTGATTTTTTTCCAGTAAAGAATTTTGTTTAAAATTGTGTACAAGTATGTAAGAAAATCAATTTTCTAGAAAATAACAAGATAATAAAAAGATAAAATTTGTGTTTCTCCAAATTTCCTATTAAGGTGGTGTAGAGTTTGAGTGGAAATAACTGTTATTCTAAACGAAAATTATTACTAGAAAAATAAGAACTACTAAAACCTTGTTTGTAGTATGGAAGATTGGTGTTTGAAAATTCTTATGCTAGAAAACGTTTCACAAGAACGACCAAAATAAGTGGTAGTTGATATACAAAAAGTGATTTTTCCATAAACTCTATTAAGTATAATAATAAAATTTACTTTTTTTAGTTTGTGTACGAAGAAGTTGTTAGTAACAATTGGTTTCCCGACAATTTTCTATTCAAACCTATCTTCGAATATAACATATTATAAAAACTTCAACATTGAGAAAAAAAACTCAGAGATCCTACAAATACAAACAACTCAAAATTGTAACGCCAAAATATCCAAAACAAAACACGTCATTACTCACAATTCAGTAACATGTGAAGAAAAATGATTAAAAATGCTGGCCTTGTATCAACGAGTCATAAATTTTGACGTATAAAATTGCTGAGATTAGCAAGACACTCATTGTATAATGGAAGCAACTGTGGTTATCTTACATTTACTATATAGAAGTCACAAATTTTGATAGTTTAGTTTCAGGAATAGTTAAAAAAACAAAAGTTCATGGACAGTAATATAACATTGAAGAGAAGTTGGGATTATTCTGAGGTCGGTGGTGGCATACCAAGGTTAAAGCCAAAAAAGGGTAGTAATAGAAAGTTATAGTGGAATAATGATGATATTCATTGTCATTGTTCTACTCTTCGAGGGAGCCTGCCAAGATTTCATATACAGATTCAAAACACATATTCAAATATATTTTGTCACAATAATAAGTAACTGTCATTGCAGAGATCTAAAGAATTTGGGGTGACTAATCAAATTAGAATGACAACAACGGGGAAGAAGGAAGAATTAGGTTCAGAAATATCAATATACTTGCCCACGGGAAGCTTCCGTAGGCTAGTATATTTAAGTGAAATGTCACTGAATCAAGAGAAGCACATAAGTTAAGTCAAGGTTGAAACACCATTGTTTTGGTACCTACGACAACGCCTCGTGGGTAAATGTTAACTCTGTTTTACCTACGGGCACAACATATGGGTAATTATGCATCCGTAGATACATACAAATGCAATAAAATATATAAAAAATTATAAAATCTATTAAAGTAACTATTGCCCTACTTTACCTACTGAAAAGTCTCGTGGGTAAGTTATGCCTTTAGATTTCCCTACGAGCATGTCCCATAAGTAACTATTGGCTCTAGTTTACCTATATGTGTCTTCGTGGGTAACTATTGGCTATATATAGTTTACCTATGAGTGTGTCCCGTGGGTAACTATTGGCTCTAGCTTACCCACGGGCTTGTCTCATGGGTAACTACTGACTCCACCTCTGGGTAATGATTCCTTCATATTCATTAGGGCCCTGTCATATGGATTATGTTTGCCTCTAGTTTTACCTAGGGATACTTTCGTTGGTATATTAAGCGTCAATTGGTGTCATCTCTTTCGCACCACTACCCACACCATATACCTACGGTAGTATCGTGGGAAAGTTTTCCTGTGGGTATTCTGTGGGAATATGACTCCACATCTCATCCGTAGGGTTTTCCGTGAGCATTCGGATGTGAAATACCTACCATTTGCCACCCGTAGATAATTTTTCGTGGGTAATTGACAATTTTCTAGTAGTGATATATTATGTTAAATATGGTGAAAGATCCCTTTATATAAAAAATATTGGAAAATTTCATGAAATGCCAGTAGTATATTTTTGCTAATTCATGAAATGCCACTAAAAAAAGGAAATGCCCCTAAGTGTTAGAAAATTCGTAAAAAACCAAAATACTATAAAACTATAATATATATATATAATATATATATATATATATATATATATATTGTAAAATTGTAAAAACTTAACAAAATATTAAAAGTATCTTAAAATTTTGAAAAAGGGTAAATATTTTTAGATGTTTTATAATTATTTAGTACCATAAAACAGATTATATAGTTTTGAAAACATAATTTATATCAATCTTTCTACTAATTTGTATCAGTTGAGTACCATAATTTGTACCATTCATTCTTAAATTATCTTTTTTTCTACCAATTTGAATTATTTATTCAAAGTAAATTAAATTTTATTTCAAACTAATATTGAGAAAAATATTTCAAAAATTTATATTCTATTTGTACTAACTTTATGACATAATACTGTTGTTATCTACAAAATATTATGTCATAAAGTTATATGCAATTTAGAATATAATTTTAAAAAAAATTCTAAATATCTTAAAACATAAAATAATATATTTTAAATAAATTATTAAAATTGATAGAAAAATTATTTTAAAAAATGTATGGTACTTAAATGGTAAAAATTAGTAGAAATATTGATTTAATTATGTATTCAAACTCTATATTTTTTTATGGTACTGAATATTTAAAAATTCTAAGAAATATTTATTTTTTCAATATTTTATGATATTTTAATCTTTTTATTTTTAAAAATTTTAAAAATTATATATATATTTTTAATGTATCTTGATTTTTTGTGAATTTGGTGAATTTTTAACACTTAGGGGCATATTGTGAACTTTAAAAGTATTTGTTTACTTGTAGGGGTATTTTTGTCATTTTTTCTTCTGGTCAATGGATATAGTGGCATTTCATGAACTTTTTATAAAAATATAGTGGCATTTTGTGACTTTCTTTTTTTTAGTGGCAGTTCATGAATTGGCAAAAAAATATAGTGACATTTCATGGAATTTCCCAAAATTTTCTCTAACCTACTAATGGACAAAATAGTATTTGAAAAGTTGTATTATATGTTACTCCCCATTCATAGTTTTAGTTTTTAATAGCTTAAACAATTTTTAAAAATGATAGTTTTAAACCCTTATTTCCCCACAATACTCTGCATTACTAGTTGGTTGAGTTTTTTTTTCCAAACTGAGTTAAAATGCATTAAATATATTTTTATTTTGATTTCAAACCTTTTAAACTTAGAAAATTCTTTTAGTTGGAAAGCTAAATTCTTACTAAAATTACTACTTAATAAATATGGACGTCATTTTTAAATCAAGGGTAGTTAGATAATTATATATATTTTTTAAAATTTGGAGCAAAAAAATTATATATAAAAAAACTTACGACTGAAGGGAATACATACATATAATTATTTTGTATAGTCATCAGATTTTATGATCGGGTGGATGTTTGGCCCCCCGACTCCCTCGGGTACGTGCTAAAATTAGTTTTAGTTTTTTTGTTATATAGTTTATTTATATTGTTAGATATTCGTTCGTCCCCGTAACATTTTGTGAAATATCACTATGATATCATTAAATTATATTTGGTATCAGTTTGATTTCTATCAATATGTAATATTTGTTCTAGAATTATATTGTAAAAAAATCATATTTAGTCTACAGTAGACAAGAAAACTTAATATTTTTATTTTAGCAACATAGTTTAAAGTAGACCTTATAATAGTAATCGTGTACCCCTACTATCCATAATACATGTGTTTTTAGTTTTTATTATAGATTTTGTAAATTAAAACAATTACTCAAAATAATATTTAGAAGAAGTTTTTAGAAAGAAACTACTAGTTTAGAAGTTGGGAAAATTCACGAGATACCCTTGTTTTCTTTCGTAATTCACAATATACCCTGTGATTTTAGTAATTTAACTTTAAACATGCTTAAATGTTGTCCAAAATTGATGAAACTTTACATGGACGATGCTAAAGTGTTATATTTTGGTCCAATATCAAATTTGAAACTTTTTAAGCTCACATGTGACCTGTGGGACCCAATGAATATGTGACTGTTCATTGGGTCCCAGAGGTCACATGTGAGCTTAAAAAACTTCAAATTTGATATTGGACCAAAATATAACACTTTAGCATCGTCTATGTAAAGTTTCATCAATTTTGGACAACATTTAAGCATGTTTAAAGTTAAATTACTAAAATCACAGGGTATATTGTGAATTACGAAAGAAAACAGGGGTATCTCGTGAATTTTTCCTTAGAAGTATTGTTCTATATTATTGACGTTAACTTGTAATTTTGTATACTTGTTTTTTAAACAAGAAATAAAAAGATAAAAAAAATTTTTATTTATTAATTTATATATTTCAATTTTAATGTGATTTTTATGTGAAATTGTATATCAATATCAATTTTTAAAATATAATTATATATATTAAAATATTATATTAATCAAAAATTAAAATTAATTTTAAAATATTAATTAATATTATTAAAATAATTCTCACCCCCTTAGAAATTTTATCCGGGTCTGCCCCGGGTAAATGCATCTTCCTCCAAACATACTTTTTATTATTCAGTGAGGCATTTACTCACGGTGGGATGATAGATATGTCATAAACTTGTATAATTGATTTGTGTCGTCACTAATTACTTAGAGACGATTAATACCCAATTATGTATACTTTGGCATAAGTATTCTTTTCCCAATAATTATAGCAACATCCTCCATTTTTCTTGTATTGATTTAAGAAAGTGTGGTTAACAAATTCACAATACGAGGAATAAATTCATTGGAATACGCAAATCATCACCCAATAACTAGGTAGGTGACTTTGAAAAGCTCAATTTAATAGGTAATCTTATTTATAATATAAAAAGAATCCACGATAATCTGAGGGTGTAGCCACTAAAAAATTATTATAATTTTTTCTTTCACATTCTCTCTCCATATGTCGGTTAGAACCTTCTCCTCCAGCTTCATAATTAAGCAACCCTCTCACATCTTCTCTCCTTCACCTTATCATTTTTTTCTTTTTTATCACCATGGGTGGAATCCACACCATTGTGGTTAATGGTGGCCATCAGTTCCGAATCTATTTGGAATCGCTCGGTAGAACCGGAACCGATCGGAACTGGACCGGAACCGATTCGGAACAAGAACCGCGGTCGAGCAAAGCGAATACGAATACACATTTTGGGATTCAAGACCGAACCGGGCCCGGAACCCAAACCGCCTAGAACCGCCCTTGGATTCGGAACCGCAGGACCGAAACCGCAATCGAAACCGATGAACCGCCTTGGATTCGAAACAACAGGTTCGGAACCGGAACTGATGGAACCGCCCCGGAAACGGTCAAACTAGTCGTTGGTCAAATGCCAAAATGACGTTGTTTTGACTCAAAGGCGTGCACTCTTATGAGAACCGGTCGGAATCGCCCTGGAACCGGCCAGAACTGCTTCGGAACCGGCCGGAACCACTCCGGAACCAGAATCGGAACCGCTACGAAACCGGTCAGAACCGCTTTTTTGAATGAATCCGAAGCGAATACAGTTTTCAAAACCGGAACCCCTGGAACCGGCCAGGAGCGGTTCCGAATTCAAATACACATTTCTCGGAACCGGAATCGGTGGAACCGGAACAGGAACCGGCGGAACAAGAACTGTGGCCACCATTATTGTGGATGTTGTTATGAGACAGGCAGAACTAAAAATAATTTTCATTTGCCTAATAACATTCAACAACCTCAAGATGGTTAAATGAATTTGTATGTGACTCATTAGGTTGTTGGATGTTCAGCTCACTGAAGATGGAAATTCCTATAGTATCGGTAGGCTAACTCAAAGTATTTTAAGTGGCTAGTTTGTAAAGTATTTTGACTCTATCGGACTTAGAGTAGCAGAAGCAGAAGCAGTTAATCAACGCAATAAAATACACAATATAAACTCTAATAATTTCAAAATAAAGAGCTTACACTTCTACTTAGTAAGATCCCACTCACTTATTCTATAATTTCTCGAAGCAGCTCTCTGATAAGTGTAGTAAGCTTAGGAACACCCTAGATTGAGTCTATCGATAAAGCGCTTACAATATTTTCTTTTACAAGTGAGATAAATCATTTCTCTTTCTTTTTCGTGGTGTCTTTTCCGAATATAGGAAGTATCGAAGCAGAAAAGCACACATGAATCAGCGGAATTGGGCTTCCTTTTATAATAAGGTCGTCTGGGCGGTTGATAGAGTCAGTTTCTGATTTTTCAGGAGCACAACATTCACATTGCATGATTTCAGGTCTAACTATTTCCTGAACGTTTTTGAGCCTTGGCCCTCAATTTTCAGTCAACTACTAAGCCAGTGGATGACTTGACAACGTTCTCCTGTGAATTTCACAGCCGTTGCAACCGTCATTGTCAGATAGGGCTCGTTCTGGAGGTAGATGAAATCAAGCGGGTCCCACGAGATTAAGATGAAGAATTGAAAACGCTCGTCCAACTAGCGTCGATCAGATCATTGGAGTAATCTCCATCATTAGATTGGTGGGCCCTACAAAATTAATCTCCATCTACTTTGTGAGAACGAGGCCATAGACTCCAAATGAACGATGGACTCTATCAAGGTGATACACTGGATCTGCAGTAAAACTCCAAGTTCATCAACTCAATTTACGCGTGGATTAAGTCATCATTATCAAAACCCAAATGATCCAACAATTCCTCATCAATAACTCAATTAAATACATTATTTTGCACCATCTTTGTTGTCACATCATTACAAAGCCATGATCCAACTAAAACATTCAAACTTAGAACATTTATTTCCAAGGGTGGAGCCATGTGCTGGGATTATCATTCAATAGTCTTTAAACTGAAATGAGAAAGAGAAAGTCATACGTCAATGAGGAGATGGTGCCCAAGTCAGTTCGTTTTCTATGAAGCTCATTGCTCGAGGAGTTGTTCTTTGTGGGTCTAGTTGATGGTATCTGGGGTTCCGCTGGTTTTGAATGGCTTAGCTTAGGTAGCTTGCTTTAGTTTATTGTTTAAGGTGTCGTTCGCTGGTGACTGTCGATTTTCAACCCAGATTAATGTGGGGATTAATCCCCC
The DNA here is from genome assembly GCA_023374045.1 of Limonium bicolor. NCBI lineage: Eukaryota > Viridiplantae > Streptophyta > Magnoliopsida > Caryophyllales > Plumbaginaceae > Limonium > Limonium bicolor. The sequence continues at coordinate 132,578,154 of CM041779.1, read as the reverse complement.
TGCAAAACGTCAAGGTTAATCTGCATCATCAGTTTTGCTGTTTGGCGGAGGTGATTAGGGAAGTGGACTGTTTTTTGTCAAAAAGACTAGTATACCCTGCAACGGGAGTACAACAGAAATCAGTTTGAATTCAGAAGCAACAAACATACATTACAATCAGAGTGTTTGTTTATGTTCTGTATTTCAATGTTCGACTACGCACCCCTAGTCCTGCCATCAACCGCCCCAGAACTGAAACAACAACAAATTTAGGAAAAAAGCGCAAGCCGTAATTGAATTGTATGCAAAGAACTTACCGTTTGTGTGTGTGAAATTTTATTGGCTGACACAGTGTAAAAAAAACGATGGGGAAGTCGAAGCCAGCTAATCCGATGAGATGGTAATCCCCACAGTATACAACCGTAGTGTAGAAAAAATCGGCAGATTCACGGATAAGGTTTTCGTATTTAATTGGGGAAGATGATATGTGAGTAACTACGGTCAATGTTAATTGACATTCGCGTAAGAAGGGTAGTTGGGTAACTTTAATTGACATTGTTCCACCTAAAGCGCGAATGAAATCTGAACGCAAGGTTTTCTTGCGTTAAGATAAAGTTGACAAATGAGATTAATGTACCGAATTGAACTAAGCTTTTCCCTGTAAAGAAGGCACTTTAAGTGGACGATTTGCAGAAAACGGGCGATTCTCAGCAGACGAACGGACCCTATCGTTAATGTATTAAGGTTGGTGGGTTGTGTTGTTTGCGGCTTTGGTCTCTTGTAACCCCTTCTTAATTGAAGTGCATCCAGGGCTAATTACAAAAATCATTACTCTCCAGAATATCTTCACTGAATTAAGAAATGATGAATTTGGGTATTGAAGCTCCAAGATTTAATGCACATAGAAGAACATTCAGCATCGAGTCCACATAGATCTTGCACAACTGCATTTTACAGTTCAATTTCTTCTGCCCTTTCAGAATCAGTACAAACCAACAGTTAACACAATCAGGCATCAGCACTACTCTGTAAGAAATGTTTTCTCACTTACAGTAGAAAACCATAGGTAATCTAAGCTCAGCCGCAAAACAATAAAGGCTAGCCAAACACAAATCAGATCAGCGTGCTAATAATTCTTCATCTATCCACGATGGCTTCTTGGCATTGTAGTAGAAAAAGGCAATCATGCGAACTAGATCATCGGCACTTCGAAACTCTGAAGAAAGAAGCGATTGACCAAGTTAAGCAAAGTACTTAAAAATGGATAATTACTTTGCCAGAGTCATCTAAAGACAGAGAATATGAAGAAGGATTGCAAAATAGAATTACCTTTCTCCCTGTACAAAATCTTATGACCCCGAAGAAATAAAATCTCAGGGCCCTCACGAACCTGGAGAGCATACGCCAAATCTCGCTCAATATTGATATCTAATTTAACAGCCTGTTACAAAATAGCAAGCAACATGATACAATTGGTGTATGAGAATGTAATCTTGTTGCTAGTATATTGCTGATTAGTGAACTCCTATTTATACAGTATGTGTAACGTTCAGATGAGTTGGTAGATCCTAAATACTAGGAGAGTGGAGAAGTGTAAGGAGATGGTTGAGGGTTGTTAGCAAAATTACTACAACTAACTAAATAAATGTGTAAATAGAAATATCTTTCTTTATTTCAGTAATATGCCCCCGCAAGCTGGACGGCGTCAATGAGAGTCCTAGCTTGGAGACGTTGTGATCGAACTGAGCACGGGTTAGGGCTATGGTTAGCACATCGGCAAGTTGATCTCGGGTTGGACCGATCCTCTGTCTACCGTAAAAACCATTTCAACCTTCAGAAACTTCTGTTTCTTCAACCTTCCTCTGTGCAACACCCTTGGCTGCCAACCACTTTGCTGCCATCAACACCGTTGCTTTCACCACCACACCCATCCTCCTGTTTGCGCAACTAACCTACTACGGTGCTGTAAACCCCTCGCCAGCATCTCCAACCCTTCCGCAACCCCAACCTGCGCCGAGTACTACCTCACTCAGTCCACCAACATCATCCCAACAGCGCACTCTTACTTCGCCTGCTACCCCAATTCTGAATCCGTCTCCCGCTGCACCGATTCCCCTTTCCAGTCGGTTCCTCCACCCACAAATTTCATCTCACCAGAAACCACTATCCCCCCTATTCACGTCAACGTCTTCCATTTTTTAATTACTCCACAAATTTCCATCCTTCTCTCGTTGCCTTTTTTTTAATTAATTACTTTATTTTTTTAACTTTTATATTCACCTTCAAACCGCACCTGTCCGCAAATTTTATTTCCTTTCCGGTCGTACAGCAACATGGCTCAACTGTCCACAACTATAGTTAATCCTACCGACGCCGACAAGCCCTTTGTACTCGTGAATTTGCTAATGTCCTGAAACTAAATTCCCAAAATTATATTACATGGAAAATCCAGCTTACAGCCATCCTCACAGGATATGACCTTCTTCGGTTTGTCGACGGCACCCAGGCGGCGCCGGCCAAAACCCTTGATGACGGCAACCCGAACTCCGCTTACACAGCTTGGCTCCGTCAAGATCGCCTCTTATTTGGGGCTCTAGTCGGTACGTTAACCCCCGCCGTAGCACCGTTAGTGACTCGTGCCGCTTCTGCCAAGGATGCATGGGACATCCTTGCACAAACATATGCCAATCCCTCCAAGGGTCGGGTCAATCAGTTAAAGGATCGACTCCGCTCCACAGTTCAAGGCACACAGTCCGTCTCTGATTATCTCCAGACAATGGTTGCCACAGCAGACCTTCTCGCTGAGCTCGGCAAACCTGTTGATTCCGATGACCTCGTCTCCCACATCATGCATGGATTAAATGACACCTACTCTGCCATCGTGGATGCCATCAAAGCTCGTGACTCTACAATTCAGGTGGCTGAAATTCATGACAAGCTTCTTGTCCGTGAATAGAGATCACCTCTGCTGCCACATCTGCTGCAACACCTGCCACCGCCTCAATGCCCACACGAAGTCCTGAAATTCGCGGATGCGCACCTCTCTCCAAAATCCCACCACTGGCCAACAATATTTACCCACCCGCGGTAAACCGAACCCTCGGCATTTCTTGGTAAATGTCAATGGTTTCGGGTTGTCGGGCACGTCATCGCCGCCTGCCCTGAGTTTCGGCGCCAGTACCCTAACGGTCATCCGCCACCACCACCGTCTGCGTCTGCACCTCAGTTGAATGCCATCACCACTCATTCCCGACAGCCGGAATTCTTACTGGACAGCGGTGCCTCCCATCATGTCGTCAATGATCATGCTACACTTCAGCTTGCGTACCCCTACTCCGGCCCAGACGAACTCTACATGGGCAGTGGCGAAGGTTTGAACATAACGCACTCTGGAACTTTGCCTCTTAATGTATCTGCATCTTTATTACCACTTTCCAATACTCTTTGTGTTCCTTCTATGCAAAAGAACATAATATCCGTCTCTAAACTTGCCTCTGAACATGATTGCTATATCACATTCTCACCTACTTCGTTTTCTGTGAAGCATCAAAAGAGCGGTGATCTTCTCGCATCAGGTCGCTGTGTTGACGGAGTCTATCTTTGGCCATCCCCCCGTCCCACTGCGAATGTCGCTGCACTGCCACTCACCAATAATACTTGGCACCATCGTTTAGGCCACCCATCAACTTCTGTTTTTCAATTTCTTCAAAATAAATTCCGTTTTTGTACTCAATTGTTCCGTCAATCTGAATGTACTCACTGTCAAATAAACAAAAGCCACAAACTACGTTTTCGACGTCCACGTTGCAATCAACTCGCTTTCTCGAGATATTATTCAGCGACGTTTGGACCTCTCCTGTTCACTCTTATAACGGATATAAATACTATGTCGTCTTTGTTGATCACTACACGCGATACACGTGGCTTTATCCCCTCAAACGCAAGAGTGAGGTTGCACAGATCTTTCCTCACTTTCACAAACTTGTGACAACTTACTTCGACAAAACGATCAAAGTTTTATATTCTGACAACGGTGGAAAATTTCTCGCATTACGACCTTATCTCAACTCCCACGGCATCAGTCATTTCACCTCTCCCCCCCACACCCTGAACACAACGGTATATCCGAACGTAAACATCACCATATAGTGGAAACAGGCCTCGCCTTCTCTCTCACTCGGGTTTACCGTCCACTCTTTGGCCACTTGCGATGCTTACCGCAGTCTATCTCATAAATCGTTTACCCACCCCAACTCTCAATTTCGATTCCCCATATAGCCGTGTGTTTCTTAAAACTGCAGATTATGTCAAATTGCGAAGTTTCGGTTGCTTATGTTATCCTTGGCTACGGCCTTATGCCACTAACAAACTGGACTCGAAGTCCATTCCGTGTGTTTTCGCAGGTTACTCCACCTCCCAACATGCTTACTACTGCCTCGACCCGCTCACCCATCGAGTATATGTCTCTCATCATGTTCGTTTCGTTGAAGATGTCTTCCCGTACTCCAAACTACAGCCCTCTTCCCCATCACCCCCTGCATCCGATGTCCCGCCTTCCGCTTGGACAGACCTACATTTACCCTCATCTCCACCACCAGCTACCCCACCGACACCTTCCGACCTATCCAACCCTACAACTACACCACCGTCTCCCTCCTCCACTCCCACCACACCCGGTATGCCCCTCTCCTTCCGCCTTCACCCACATCCACACCCTCCTCCTCTCACCCCTGTACCACTCCCCCACCACCACCAAACTATACCTCCCCGAACTATCACCACCCGCTCTCACACGGAATTACCAAACCCATCCACAAATTAAACCTCACAGCCTCTGCTACAACACCCTCTGAACCACGAACCATCTCTCAAGCCCTTAAAAACCCATCCTGGCGCGCTGCCATGCAAAGTTGAGTATGATGCCCTTCTCCAAAATAATACCTGGACCCTTGTTCCACCCTCCCCATCTCAAAATCTGGCCATTGTGGAGATAATCAGAGATGGACGGTGTGCCTTGAACTGTGGAGCGGAGTCCGTCCTTTAACTGATTGACCCGACCCTTGGAGGGATTGGCATATGTTTGTGCAAGGATGTCCCATGCATCCTTGGCAGAAGAAGCGGCACGAGTCACTAACGGTGCTACGGCGGGGGTTAACGTACCGACTAGAGCCCCGAATGAGAGGCGATCTTGACGGAGCCAAGCAGTGTAAGCAGAGTTCAGGTTGCCGTCATCAAGGGTTTTGGCCGGCGCCGCCTGGGTGCCGTCGACAAACCGAAGAAGGTCATATCCTGTGAGGATGGCTGTAAGCTGGATTTTCCATGTAATATAATTTTGGCAATTTAGTTTCAGGACATTAGCAAAATTCACGAGTACAAAGGGCTTGTCGGCGTCGGTAGGATTAACTATAGTTGTGGACAGTTGAGCCATGTTGTTGTACGACCGGAAAGGAAATAAAATTTGCGGACAGGTGCGGTTTGAAGGTGAATATAAAAGTTAAAAAAATAAAGTAATTAATTAAAAAAAAAAAGGCAACGAGAGAAGGATGGAAATTTGTGGAGTAATTAAAAAATGGAAGACGTTGACGTGAATAGGGGGATAGTGGGTGGTTCTGGTGAGATGAAATTGTGGGTGGAGGAACCGACTGGAAAGGGGAATCGGTGCTCAGGGGAGACGGATTCAGAATTGGGTAGCAGGCGAAGTAAGAGTGCGCTGTTGGGATGATGTGTTGGCGGACTGAGTGAGGTACTCGGCGCAGGTTGGGGTTGCGGAAGGGTTGGAGATGCTGGCGAGGGTTTTACAGCACCGTAGTAGGCTAGTTGCGCAAACAGGAGGATGGGTGTGGTGGTGAAAGCAACGGTGTTGATGGCAGCAAAGTGGTTGGCAGCCAAGGGTGTTGCACAGAGGAAGGTGAAGAAACAGAAGTTTCTGAAGGTTGAAAGGGTTTTACGGTAGACAGAGGATCAGTCTATAGGCTGATACCATATGAGAATGTAATCTTGTTGCTAGTATATTGCTGATTAGTGAACTCCTATTTATACAGTATGTGTAACGTTCAGATGAGTTGGTAGATCCTAAATACTAGGAGAGTGGAGAAGTGTAAGGAGATGGTTGAGGGTTGTTAGCACAAATTACTACAACTAACTAAATAAATGTGTAAATAGAAATATCTATTCTTTATTTCAGTAATATGGTGAACAGGCCAATGAGACAGTGGACAGCAAGGAGAAAAGGAATAATAAGCCTTCCATAAAACTAAGAATGAAGCTGAATTTAGTCTGTTAAATTCTACTAGCCAGCAGTAGAGAATGTTAAGCTATTTCTCATCATTGAGTCCAGAGTAATGATAGAATGGTACCTACGAAGTTATTTTTTAAGCACACATTGCCAGCTACAGAATTTATCGTTGCAAAATAAAAAAGTGGAAATCAAAGAAATTGAATATCCAATTTTATGTTCTGCATACCCGTGGAGGCAATCGATCCTTGGCTTTCCAGTACACTAGAAGTGCCTTCTCTAGCTCCTTTAAAAGTTTCCAGTTATCAGACGGTCTGTGAATGACAATATTCAAAACATTTTTGGTTAAAGTTGTTTCTCAAACATAATTTGGTACTGAAATTTATCTACCTTACAAAGCAAGTTGTTAGCATTTAGCATAATAAACCTTTTAATATTTGACATCAGGGACCAAACACAAAGTTCCTGTTTTCGGGGGAATGAAGAAAAAACAGAACACGGATGAGATACCACAATGTGGAGGTCACTGGTCACGACTCATAGGAGCACATTACCTGCGGAATCTTTCAAAGACGAGAACAATCAAAGGACTTGGATGAAAAGCGAAGCTCTCCCATTCCAAGCAATTGATCTCTTGCACCCAATTATCATCTATCTCTCCCTCCCAGTCTATTTCAGTTCCATCATCGCCAATGACATTCTTAATAGCATGTTTCTCAAAATACTCGGATGCTCTAATACCCCATCCAACATCAGCATCTAGCGGCCAAGTGGTACTTTCCTCCTCCACTACCATCTGCCCAGACCCTTCAGCATCCAAATCAACAGCGTCCTCCTCGTCATCACTGATGTCAGAGTAATTGTCTTTGCTCATCCTTCTTAAAAAATTGTTCCTTCTCAATACAAATATCAGGATTCTGCTCTCGCATTGAAGCAAACGTTCTGTCAAGTGAATCACGAACAAACTCCTCAACTGCAGCCGCTTCACTCCTTCGGCCACGCCTTGCTTTTTCGGTTTTGTTGTTGGGAAAGTCTCGCCTGCATCTTCAGCTTCATTCTGGGGAACCACTTTCTTCTTGCTAGAACCCCTCCTTTGGGGCTTATCTTGGGATGCTAGACTAGGTCTGTCATCAGGAACCGTATTTGACTCACTATTTCCAGCAGAAAAGCATCGTGACTGTAGGAAGCGGTTGCAAGTTCTTGGAAAGGGATGTGAGGGTTTTGAATAGGAAAAAGATTTGGAGTTTGGATTGCGGAAAGGGATTGGCAGAGGATAAAATGACAGATAGCTAGTACTTGGGGTTGATTTTACCGCACATATAGCACTCATGGCCTGTGGCCACACGATAGAGGTATTGAGGGACATACTGTCAATTAAAATCGGAAACAGCAGAGTTGGGAGCTTAATATAAGGAAATTGTTCACTTTGTAACTGTTGGTACGTGGTTATACAGTGAAGAAAGATCTGTGGGAAATAAGGGGACTTTTGTAAACCACAGCAACGTGTGTATGTTCCAATAAGGTTTAATTTCTTGATCAAACTTATCCTTAGTTGATGTATTTAGCATCAAACATCTTCTATCCCTTCTTCCTGCTCTGGTTGTTCTAGCAAACATAAACCTGCAAGCGGAGAACTGGAGCTAAAAAATTATATAGGCATACTATCGTTTTGTAGTTTGGCAGTATAGAACTTATTTCCTTCCATCTTTTCATAAAAAAGAACAAAGACAAAAGCTTTTGACGTGCGGAGAACAGAAACAGAAGTCGATTTTTCAGAATAAAATCACTAAAGATGACAAGTGGCTGAGAAAATGTGCCTGATTTCAACTTGCGTTGCAAGCAATCATTAAAATATAAGAAAAGCTAAAGAATCTAAGACAAGTACGATTTTCAGTTCAGGCTTTCTCAACAAAGACATTTATTTATGACTCGATGAATCGTTTCTGCTTGGTTTCATGATCTCCACATGTCGAACGCCATTCAGTGCTGTAGTTCTAGAACAAGAATCTCCCCAAAAACTACAAAAAATGATCAGCACACAAGAGTGAACTTCGCAGGCGTACAACTCCACATACATACATGGCCCTCTTCCCTCATAAAGGAAACGTTAGCAAGCCAAGGAAGGATATATTATCATAACAAATGAAGATAGAAACGTGGAACGAAAATAGAGATTTCGTTCAGACATTTCATCAAAAACGTATGCTCGGTCTACTTACCAAACCTCGCCCCCTTCTATTCCACTGGTATTCTGAAAGCCCCGTGGAAAGCATGGAAGCATGTCATCCTAAAACTAGCAAAAACAGCATAAAAGGCACAAGGCGAAGAAAAATAAAGAGTATACAAGTAATTCGAATAGTTTGTGACGAGCAAAAACCTTGACTTAAATGAAATCAGATAGAACTGACTTTAACTGACCTGTGTTTCGCTGAAAAGAAAAAAAGGATGGAACAGACGCGGGAGAGATAAGTGCAGTGATACTGGCCAAGGTGCACTTAACTTAACTGTTGCCAGGGTAACGCGGGGGAGACTACCTCTTCTATACCCGCACGAGGAAAGTCGGAGCAATATACAAACACAACCGTAATGATGCCGAGCCGATGAGCCGAATCTATATGGGAATGACGTCGTTCGGGAATATAGATTATGGCAAATTCGACAGTGGGGGTCCCTCCTGATTTCTCAGTCCACTGACTGATAATTGGGCTGTCTTTTAATTATATTAATTTCAATGGTTGTAATTTTTAATATATAGCTTTAAAATGAAAAAAAATTATATCACTATTTATCCTAAATTCAAGCTCTTCAAAATAAGACCAGTCATAGATATGTTTTGACAACTTTAAAAAAAATTATTTTTATATGTGTATGATGATACACTAAAATGATAAAATAATTCATTAACTTTGATATTATGATTCATTAACTAATAAGTAGTGAATTATATTACAAACTTTGAAACCGATATAAAAAATCATTATTGTTTTGTAATGTATTAGTATTGTTGTATGGGATATTTAAACCTTATATGGTGAATCATGTATTTTTGATGCATATCAAATATTGTTTTTGTTGTATTATTCTTTAATTTTTTATTATTATACGTTTATGATGATACACTAAAAAAATGATATGGTTCATTAACTTGATATTATGATTCATTAAATTGATATTATGATTCATTAACTGATAAGTGATGAATTGAATAACAAATTTCGGAACCGATAAAAAATCATTATTGATTTGTATTGTATTATTATTTTCGTGTGGGGTATTTTTAAACCTTTTATGGTGAACATGTACTTTTCATACATACCAAATTATGTTTTGTGTTGTATTATTGTTTAAATTTTTTTAATTTTATATGCTTACGATGATACACTAAAATGAAGATATGATTCATTAAAAATGATATTATGATACACAAAATGATGTTATGTGTTTACAATGATACACTAATATGATGTTATGAATCATAAATCTCATTATAATATATATGGATATATACATGTAATTAATATAAATTTTAAACTTCTCAAAACATATTCATGTCTGGTTTTGTTTTGAAGGGCTTGAATGCATATGAACAATGGTGCAAAAAAAATCATTTTGGACTTATATTTTAAAAAAATACAATAATTCAAAGTTAATATAACAAAAAGCAACTCAGTCAGCAGCTGACTGGAGTGCTGACTCGGCTGCCAATCAATGAGCCATACTAAGTTGGGCGGGGCAGGCTACACCGTCTAACGTCTGATAGATTATATAATGTGTCGTTTAGTTGATGGAATGTTAATTCCTTGCAAACCATTCTTCCAATGGAATTCCGATAATGGAATATGACATCATTGATAGAAATACTTGGAATTTGATGGTTTCCTTGTTTGGTTGTTAGAATAGTGATAGGAATAGACTAAATAAATATCAAATTTCTAATAAATCATTAACAATGAATATATCAGTGTTATTATTATTAGTTATATGTTCAAATTTAAATTATATAAATTAAATTGACAATTTGTAAAAATATATTTGATAAATAATAATTGATAAACTTAACTTGCCATAATTATAAGAACCCAAAAAATAAGTCGATAAATTATTTTTTAATTTCTTTTTAAATTTTCTGTATAACATTAAATTGGTAATATGAATATAAACTTGTAATTATTGAGCATGTAGAATGTAAAAGGAAACATTAAACATATTATATATTAGCATGTAATATGTATGTGATTAATATAAACTAGTTGGTTTACGAAGTGGTATGGATCTCAAAATCCGGTAAAAAATATTACTAAGTATTCAAATGTAATAAAACATTCTACACAAAAAAAAATTAAAATAACAATGTAAACTTTCATACCTTGAACCCTAGTACCCTAGATCAAATCAAATAAATAAATAGTAAATTATTCAAAAAAAAAGATAAAACATGTTATTCACCTAGAAATGAATTTGAAAGCATAGTAAAATTTGAAGAATAACAAATTCGAGAAAAAAGTGTAGCATAAAAATAGGAGATAAATAATTAGTTGCATTTATATTTGTGGAAATTTAGAAAATATCTGTATTAATAAATAATTATCACGTCCGCCAACTCATTTAGAATTCCAATTGCTAGGTAAAAATCAGGGAATACTATTCTCAAGATAATACCAGAATGTGGCAATTACCGAAATTCTTGGAATTCAAATTCCTTTAACCAAATAGTGTAATTATTTCAATTCCAAGAATTACAATTCTATAACCTCCTACCAAACGACCCGTAAAGGTAAAAGAATTAGCGAATTAGACCGACTAACACTATTTTTTTATTTTTTCCTATTTTTGTCATGAAATTTTAAAATATTTTAGTTAATTCGATATAAGTCCAAATAACATAACTTTTATACCGTTGTTCATTATAATCCAAACTCTTCAAAATCAGACGCATGATGAATATGTCTTGAGATTCATTGTGAACTTAAGTTTAAGAAACTTGAATCAAAGTTTTCTAAAAAGTGAATTAGAGGTTTTTTTAAAAAGTAAATCAAAGATGTTTTTTTAAAGTAAATCAAAGATTTAAGAAATAGAATTTCATAAATAGAGATTGTGTTAATTAAAGTGAATAAAAGGTTTAAAATAGTTAATCAAAGGTTGTTAAAAATTGAACCTAAATCCTGCACTACACACCCTAAACTTCATTCGACGTTTTATAACTTCCATAAGCTGGTTTTAGGGTGTGTGGTGTAGGGTAATCTTTTCTGAAGTTGTTCTATACTTTACAATGTCATCACTAACTCGGTAGTTTTTTAGGGTTTGGTTCGTTAGACCCTAAACCACAAACCCTAAAAATGTCTTCGACGATTTTAGCTTTCCTAGGGTGGTTTTTAGTTTAAGTGGTGTAGGGTAATTTTGAAATTGTTCTATAATTTATATTGTCGTCACTGACTTGACAGTTCATTATGGTTTATGGTTGAGGGTTTATTGAAAAGTGAACATTTCGTTTAAAAAAAAAAGTGAACCTTTTATTTAAGAAAAGTGAATCTTATGTTTAAGAAAAATGAATGTTACCACAAACTTGAACAATATGAACCATTCATTTAAGAAAAGTGAATCTTTTGTTTAAAAAGGGTGAATCAAATGTTTAAGAAAAGTGAATCTTATCACAAACTTATTTGAGAACAATATGAACCTTTCATTTATTTAAAAGTGAATATTTCGTTAAAGAAAAGTTAATCAAATGTTCAAGAAAAATGAATCTTATATTTAAGAAATGTGAACCTTTCACTTTAAATAATGTGAATCCTTTGTTTTTCTAAAAGTGAATTTTAATTTTAAGAAAAGTAAACCTTAAAGAAGATTCATTTTGTTAATGAATAAAGTTCATCTTATTATTAAAGAAGATTCATTTTGTTAATGAATTAGATTCACTTAAAAAATGTATAACATATACTCATTCTAACAACATAAAATTGTAAAGTTTACCAAAACATATCCATAATGCATCTTGTTTGAAGAGCACGAATTATGATGAACAATGGTATATATTTTATTAGGGAAAATTACATCCCACGCCCATGAGGTTTGACCTATTATCACAAATCACCCATGTGGTTTGTGTATTTAAAATGCCCAACCATAGGTTTTACTCTGTTTTACACCGTCAATAATCTGTTCTTATTCCGTTAATAATGTCCAGGTGGAAGTTGACATGTCGTAAAATCAACAGTATCTGCACGGTCATCAATTTAAGATCGTCTTCATGGAAAAAATTCACGGTCATCTTCATTGCCTTCAATCATTGTAGTTTTGCAACCCTAATCTTGCAGACACAGAAATATAGAGAAAAAATCAATAGTAATTACAAACTTAAAATCAACAGTGGCCGATTGTTCAAGTTAGGGTTGCCAAATATTATAGAACACTCATCGAGTGAGATAGAAGAAGTCATTTTAGGATTTAACGCTTTACCAAAGTTTTCTATTTCTTTTAATTATGTCGTTTTCTTCTATTAATTGCATCGCATGCTGTGGCCAAAGTGTCACCCTCCTTCGCTTAATTGATTGTTCTGTCTCTTCAACTATGTCACTCCACTCTCGATTGAAAGGTGTTGTTCTGAGGTTCAATGACCAGAAAGGATTCGGTTTTATCCACCCGGATGACAGTGAAGATGTGTATTCGTTCACCAATCCTCTATCAAATCTAAGGGATTTTAAATTCTCAATGAGGGCTAAATCATCGAATTTAACATCGAAATTGGTGAGAACGGTAAATTGAAGGCGCACTTACTCTTGCTAATCATAGGGATGGATACGGTGGAGGGAGAAGGGAGGAACGAAGGCGGTGGTGGAGGGTTTGTTTACGGAGTAAGGAGGAGCGGAGAAGATGATGTCTACGGTGGTGAAGAAGTGAAGATGACCTTGAAATTTTTACCTAAATTAGAGAAGACGACCGTGAATTTTGTTACTGAATTTTGACTCCCTCTCTCTACTCTAGCCAACGAAACCAGTTTTTTGTTTGAGGACCTGCCATATCAGCCGCCAGGTGGACATTATTAACAGAATAAGTAGAATTGTTGACGGGTGTAAAACAGAGCAAAACGTCATGAGTGGGTATTTTAAATACACAAACCACATGGGTGGTTTGTGATATTAAGCGAAACCTCGTGGGTGGGAGATGTAATTTTATTATTATTGTACTTATATTTTATAAGTTATAACATTTTGAAAAAAAATGTTTCTTTCTCCCAATAACAAAGACCATATTCAGCTCCCAACCCTTCCCCGGGTGCACGTGTACATGTTTTTCCTTTTTTTTCTTCCTTTTCTTCTATTAATTTTAATTGAGCCAATAATGTCTGACACATGACACTGAAGCCATACACGAAGGTGGAGCTACCTCCATCTTCTCTAACTGAATGTTGTGGATCTATTATTAGCCATTAGATTAGAAGCAATAAATATAGAGGGTCCAGATTTTAGTTTCTACTAATTACCTAATAAAGAGTAATTTGGTATTATATTTGGTGGAACTTCATTACCAATATCTATTCTGAATAAAAAAACCAACCCGCTTGAAAAATATTGAAACTACCTCTCTCCATTGTGACCCTAACCCGGTGAACAAGGAACATTTTGTGTCTGTACTAAATGTGGTTTTGTGTTGTGTGCTTCCATTGACGAAGCTATTGCTCTTAAACAACTCGAGTGCGTCCCAACAGGTATGTTATAATTTCCTTGCTTCTGTCTAATTTCAGCACTGTCTCAACTCAGGGTTTACAGTCCTATCTAAGTTGCTTATTAGTGTTCAATTTTGTTAGTTTGCAAATATGAACTCATTACCGTTCATCTTACAAATATGTTCAAGTGATTCTTTCATTCTTTGATATATTTTGCCACCGTTTCGCCCAAAAGAGTCAGTCCGACATGTAGGTATTCCCTCTCCATTTTGTCCTTCTATTCTCTAATCACAGCGATTCTTGTTTCAGTAACAGCCAAGCAAAGACCTGTAACCATACCTGTATGTTTTGTTTAATGGTGTTTTACGGATTGAAAAAAGTGGTACTTTTAGAAGAATTCTAATTCTACCTCAAAAGAAGAAGTAGAAGAAGAATTCCAATTCTGTAATTGCTTAAATCCTATGTGCATCCTCTACTGCATTAGGATGTTATGGTATTAGTCTACGGTATTAGGATGTTGCATTCAAGGATCTATTGTTTCTGAGTAATACAATTGCATTACATTATGAAAACCTCATGCGTTTTGATGCTTTATGTTGATGAAGCTGGTACCATGTATTTCAAATGGACGGTATTTTGTTATGCATGAAGCTAGTACTTATTTATGCATATGGTTGGTACATCTTTCGACTTGTGGTTGAATCTTCTTTTGTGCATTACAATGTAAAAACTTTCCGCGTTTTGGTTATACATGTTTTTGTAGTGATACTATGTACTACAAGCGGTGGTACTTCTTTATGCATTAGGGTAGTACTTATGTGTGCACATTTCTGGTACTTATTTATGCACATGAATGGCATCTCTCTGTACATGTGGTTGGTCCTTATGTGAGCATGTAGCTGGTACTTATTATTTGTGCACATGATACTTCTGTCTGCATTTGGCTAGTTTTTTTTTAATGAACGCAACTGTTACTACTTGGTGCATATGACTGGTACCAACAATATGTTATTTTGCTTCATTGTGTTTTTATGTTTGAAAATTGTGTAGTTTTGTTAAGTTTCATTATGTTATGTTTAGTAAGTCAAACTAATATTTTTTTGTAATTTTGAATTAAATTTGTAGGTGGAGAATGCTTTGGCAAAAAAGGATTCAATGTCTAGATCTAGATTCTCAACAACGAGAATGCATCAACTAATTGTGAATCTCAAAACAATGTGCTAGTGTTATCTAGACGTTGGCAATGGCCATTTTATTTGGATATGGAGTATGTATGACATAATTGTGGTTACATGCATTTGCAGGTTATCTTAGTGTCTACTTTTCTGATGTCTGGTAGCTTTTATTGAATTATAAAGTTTAACAATTGTATGGCATAACGGCTATAAACATTAACAGGTGTATGACATATTTGGATATGGAGTTTGTAAGGCATAATTGTCATATTTGGTATGACTACATATTTGGATATGGAGTGTGTATGTGTGTGGCATAATTATCATATTTGGCATAAACCGTAACAGGTGTATGGTATATTTGGATATGGAGTGTGTATGGCATAATTGTCATAACTTTTATGACGTCATTGTTATAAATTAACTTTAGTAGGTGCATGGTATAAACTTTAACAGGTTATTGCGTATTTGGATCTGGAGTGTGTATGACATAATTGTCATAACCAATTTTAAAAAACACCATTGACAATTGATAATAATTCTCCTTATAAGTTGACGTCATACCAAATATGTATAAATCAAGTACCCGGATACAGTCAATATAATACAAGAGCAACATCAATAAAAAACCACAATTAAAATTGACACTAAAACACCGGATAATGAATTAAGAACACTCGATTGCACAATCCTACACAAACCCATAAGTAAGCCGAGTTAGTATAGAACATGTTAATATTAATAGACGTAACCTAAAACCAAAAGAAAAAAAAAGCTCCATATGATAGTTTAACCATCAAAGATTAATTTTAGGGTTCGAGGTTTGGGTTCTTTTTTTCTTCTTGAATCACAGTTTAGAATGTAGTTTTTATAATCTTACATGATGTTGGTAACATTTGTATAAGTGTAGAGTTTGTTAAACATTTGTAGAACACAAGATATAATTGACATACATTAACATTACCAAACACAAAATATGACATAATGACATACATAGCACAAGTTTTATATATACATATCAACAAACACCATAATGTTCCCTGCAAAACACCACACTTCCTCGGATGAAACACACACGTCTTGTTCAACAAGTACCCGTGTATCAACCCGACTTGGTATTCGTGACAATAGTATATGTTAAGATACTGGTACCCGGTTAACGTCATACCAATTATGTATAAACCAAGTACCCAGTTACAGTTAATATAATACCACAACAACGACATCAAAAAACCACAATTAGAATTGACATTGAAACACCGAATAACAAATTAAAAACACTCGATTGCACAATCTTACACAAACCCACAAGGCAAATTAGTATAGAACATGTTAATATTGATAGACATAACCTCAAACCAAAAAAAAAACCTACGTATGATCGTTTAAACATCAAAGATTAATTTTAGGGTTCGTGGTTTGGGTTTTTTCTTTTTCTGGTATCACAGTTTAGAATGTCCTCTATATAATCTTACACAATTTTGGTAACATTTGTATTTGTGTAGAGTTTGTTAAACATTTATAGCACACAAATAATTGACATTCATTAACATAACCAAACACAACGTATACCATAATGAAATACCTAGCACAAGTTTGACATATACATATCAACGAACATCGTCATGTACCCAACATAACACCACATTTCCTTGGATGAAACACCTAGGTCTTGTTCAATAAGTACATGTGTATCAACCAGACTTGGTATTTGTGACAATACAATTGTTAAGATATTGGTATTATTTTGTACCAGTCAAGATATAATACACCTAAAGTAAACCTTCGACGTTTTAACTTTCCAAGGGTGTGTTTAGAGGAGGTTGTGGTGTAGAATAATCCTTTTGGAGTGATTATGCACTTTATAACTCCCCACTGACTCGACAGACCCTAAACCCTGAACTTCAAACCCTAAAATAATCTTCAACTTTTTAACTGTCCAAGGGTGTGTTTGGGGGGGGGGTGGTGTAGGGTAATCCTTTTGGAGTGATTCTACACTTTATAACACAAGGATGAACTTCTGTAGAAAAGGTTTAAGCACACCATTCATTAAGGCTTGGAAGGTTGTTGGGGCATTCTTAAGACCAAAGGGCATAACAAGAAATTCGTAGTGTCCTTCATGGGTCCTAAAAGCAGTCTTTTCAATATCACAATCTTGAACACGATTCTAGTGATAACCGGAATTGAGATCCAACTTGGAAAACACAACTGCACCATGTAACTCATATAGAAGTTCATCCACCATGGGTAAGGGAAATTTATCTAGAACATTGATGTTCTTTAGTGCTCTATAATCCACACAAAACGCCACTCGCCATTCTTCTTTTTCACCAATAAAATCGGACTTGAGAAAGGGCTAGTGCTGTTACAAATAAATCCCCCAGTAAACATCTCCTGCACAATTCATCCGATTTCATTCTTGATAGTATAGGTAGTGATAGGGCCTGCTATTAGGAGGAACTGCCTAGTCCTGCAGTACTATCGAGTGATCATGAAACCGCTCAGTCGATCAACAACACCTACAGGCCAACGTTTTGCACCGGTGGCCAAACACCCACTTTTCACCTCACCGGAAGCAAAGTCCTTGTGCCTGCCTACGCTGGACTTTTGTGTCCAGAATTTGGCGAAATGAGCTCCTTTTCACTCCAAAATTGGAACCCGTGGAATATTGAGGAAAGGAGCCTAATGACGTGCGGCCCATGGAGCTAAGGATTTTGAGCAACTGAGAATTGGGGATTTCTTTAATCCATTCAATCTGGTTGCTGCTTCCGTCCCGAGGTTTCGTACGGCTACCACCGCCAGAAATCGACCTCAGGCCACCCCACGCATAGTGCGCACGTGACCCTGCTTGGTGATTTGGGATTTCCTTCACGCACAAATTCTCACGTTCCTCTATTTTTCTAGCCATGGTCATCATGTCGCGTAAGGTTTGTGGTTCATAGAATGACAGCTCCCTATGAATGATATCCTTCAACCCATTCTTGAATATACCACGTAACACTTCGTCAGAGATGTTGGCGAGATAAGTGGGGTGATATTCAAAGCTACGCCGCTAGTCCTCCACCAATGTGTTCTATTGAAGCGCACACAGAGATTCCAAAGGTTTTTGTGACTGAGCCGATCGGAACCGATCCAAAATAAGAGACTTGAACTCCACCCAATCGAGGACACCGAAATGGTTGCCCAACCACTCGTACCAGTGGAGAGCAGCTCCGTCCATACACACCGCGGCCGCCTGCACCTTGTCAACTGTGGCAACACCATTATATACAAAGTATCTCTCGGCCTTATAAATCCATCCTTCGGGGTCATCGCCATAAAAAATCGGTAATTCCAACTTGCGCACCCGTAACTCATCGTCAGTGATCGGTGGCGTCAGTTCGGCACCGCCACGGGGCGCGCCTAGCGGTATCACCCTACTCACCGCACACAATATCAAGGATTGGACATCCTTTTGCATCCATGAAACCATCACAGTCAGATTCTCAAGTTGCCCAGCGAGAGTGTTCACCTTCCCAGTCAGGTCGATTATCTCCCCCTTTCATCACCAAGTGTTCCGCCTCCAAGTGTTCCATTGCCTGATGTCACGTGAAGACCATGCACCACAGCTAGTAGGATCGGTGAATTTGATACCAAATTGATAGAGACGATAGGATCCCCTGGTCAGGTTCTCCTCTTACTCCACTCTCAAGAGAGAGGGCCTAACTTATTTTCTCGTTCCCTTCGATAACCATTACAATATATGAAGCTTCCCTTAAATAGTAACACGATTCCCTCTCTGACATAACAACATTCTCTTCCTATAACAAACCTCACAGCTGGCATAACAACCCACCCTCCGTCCAACAAAAAGCAATAACATAACATTCCAATAATAAAACAATACAAACCTCTATGATAGACTTGGCCCCGACACCTAACATAAAGCAAGTAATTTTGTGTCTATTATAACCAAAGCATCACCTGCCAAACTATAGAACGGTGATGATGTCCAGCAGCCATTACATACTCAGCCATAGATGAAGTCCCAACTGCTCAAAGAAGAAGAAAACAAAGAAAAATTGTCAACAATATTAAAGAAAGTCAATGCTAAGCAGAACTTATTAAATTTTTCAGCAACTGTTAATTATTGGCATCTTTTAGGGAGGGAACTTGCCCTAAGAAAAGGATATTAATTCACAAATAGTAAACTTTTCTTCACAATACGATGTATTGATCCATTTTCTAGAGAGAGTACATCAGAATCTCAAAAGAAGCATTTAAATTTCAAGTTACAGTGACAGAGTTGGCAAGTTTGAAGTTTTTCACACAAACAGAAGAAATCCTAGCATCTGCAGCTGCTCGACAAGCCACTGGAACAACATCAGAAACCTATCACGTGAAGCACATTGCAATACAAGCAAGGATGGAAATCTATCAGCGCAAGAGGAAGCGACTCTGATATTGACTGAGATAGATTCAAGTTCACTTGGGAAAACAGGAATCACAAGAAAGTGAAAGATAATGTTACCACTAAATCCGTCTGGATCGAATGCAACCACTGTGCTTCAGTACTCAATACGAAAACCCGAGGTACAACAGTTGTCTCATGATACTGAAATATTAGGAATATGTTAGTTCCAGATATCTACATGCCCTGTATGTTTCTAGTGTGTAACTAGGAAACATTTACATGTAATTACATTGGTCTAGCACACTTGATACATACCCGGTTTGCTTAGTCTGTCTAGAACCGGTTTCCTGGTTGACCTGTAAACCGGTTAGGACATAACTACAGATAGACAATCTAGGGTTACTTTTCTCAGTCATCTCTTCTCTCTGTAATGCGAAGAACTCTCTCGATTGTTTTTCTATTCTTTGGAAATAATACGTACTTTCTGATTCTTCTTCAAACCCGTTCTCGTTTTCGATCTCTCCTGCGCCAAGATTAACATGGTATCAGAGCAGCATTAAGATTCGATCAAGAAATGAGCGGAGAAATCATCGAAGAAGATCAGAATGACAAAATGAAGAACTCAAAGAAGAATGGCGCGAGTGTGTCTTCCTCGATCGATGTAAACGATCCACTGTACGTACACGCCACAGAACAGCCAGGACAGCTGTTGACGACAAAATTCAGTGGCGAAGGGTTTCTGTCTTGGAAATGGGGGATACAACGAGCTCTCAGGGCAAAGAACAAGCTGGGCTTCATCGATGGCACCATCAAACCACCAAGCGAAGAAGATCGGGTACGATTTACGGCTTGGGAACGCGCAAATTCATTAGTCTGTTCCTAGCTTATTTCCCCCTTATCGCAAAACATATCCCGAAGTGTGACATGCTGTGACGACCCAAAAGAAGTTTGGGAATGGTTGATTCGAAGATAAGAGTCGAAGAATCTCACAACCTTGCACAATGCCAAAGCCCAAATTGTCAGTCTGAAGCAAGGAGAAAAGAGCGTCACAGATTACTTCATGCATTTGAAGGAAACTTGGGCTGAGTACGAGTTAGCCCTACCCGTTGATGTCTGTGTATGTTGTTCCGCGTGCAAATTGAAAGAGAATCAAAGAAAGAGAAGAGCGGAGGAGCAAGTAATACACTTCCTCATGGGACTCAATAAATCCTATCTTCAGTTGAGAGGCCAAATCCTTGCGATGAAGGAAACACCACCACTCGAAGAGATTTTTTCAATTGTGCTCCAAGAGGAACAACAGAGGATAGCGACAGATGGAAAGGAGGAAGAGGCTAAATCTGTAGCCCTAATTGCAAAGGGAGGAAATACCAACAATTTCTCGAGCCAGAAACAGAAGATGAATTTTGGGACTTCAAACCCTAAGTTCGGAAACAAGAAACCCTCACCAAGATTCAACAATACTGGCAAAAAGGAACCACCGAAGTGTTCGAATTGTGGAAAGATAGGACATCTACGGGAAAGCTGTTGGTTACTAAATGGTTTCCCAAATGACGAAAATAGAAGATCGAGGGAAGTTCGAGTTGGCTCAGTCATTGAAGAATAAAGAAAGGTGGCTAGCCCTAGAGCAGATGAAAGAAATGAATCACCCGTTCAAGGGCTCAGTACTGAGCAGCTCAATTATCTGCAACAACAAAAGAACACAAGCAAAAACAACAACCACAACTCCTTTGGAGAATTTTGTAATTCTAAACCAAAGATCAATTTCCTACCTTGCTTGAGTACTAATGATGTTACAGTTTTGAAATTACTTAAGCAAACATGGATTATCGACTCTGGGGCAACCGAATATATAACTGGAAATTTATCTCTTTTGTCTGATTGCAAAAGACTGGGAATCAATAAAGATGTTACCCTACCTGATGCTCACAAGGAAGTTGTTCATAGCATTGGAAACTTGATTGTTGAAAATATTGAATGTCTAAAAAATATCATGTTTGTGTCATCCTTTAAGTTTAATTTGCTTTCTTTAAGTAAGTTAATCGAAGGCTTAGCTGCATATGTTGTGTTTTTTTCCAAATTACTGTGAATTGCAGGATTCTGAGAAGAGAATTTGTGTGAAAATAGGGAGACAAGCCTCTGGTCTTTACTTTCTGGATGTTCATGCCTTGTGTAGTTTTGTGTTAGAACAGAGAAAATCTTCTATAGTCTGTAGTAGTACACTCAAAGATAATATAGATACTGATGAACACAAAGTGTTATCCCTGTGGCATCATAGACTAGGCCATATGCCATTTCAGAAATTGTGTAAGATACCAGAGTTGGGAATAAATAAACATGACAATCCCAAATCTGAAATTGTTCCTTGTAGCATATGCTTTAGGGCCAAAAGTAAAAGACTTAAATTTCCCACTTCTAGTATCAAAACACTCCAACCTTTTGAAATGATACATCTAGATGTCTGTGGGCCAATGAAAAATGAAACAGTGGAAGGCTATAGATATTTTCTTACCCTTGTAGATGACTACACAAGAGGAACATGGATCAGACGACTTAAATGAAAATCTGAGGCTTTAGAAGAAATCAAACATTTCATTACCTTATTGAAACTCAAATGAACAGAAAAATTAAAATTATCAGAAGTGACAACACAAAGGAATTAGGAAAATCAACAGAGGGAATAGAATTTTGTAAAAGGAAAGGCATTATCCATGAAACCACCTGCCCACACACCCCCAACAGAATGGGGTTGTTGAGAGGAAACAGGGCCACATCATGGAA
Organism: Limonium bicolor; assembly: GCA_023374045.1. NCBI lineage: Eukaryota > Viridiplantae > Streptophyta > Magnoliopsida > Caryophyllales > Plumbaginaceae > Limonium > Limonium bicolor. The sequence goes on along the minus strand of CM041779.1, from coordinate 132,555,931 downwards.
ATATCCAGAGCTTTACTTTTCCAATCTGGTCTAGAAAACCAATACTGGGGTCATTGTGTAGAACAATCAACATACATAATCAATAGGATTCCAAGTAAGGCAATTTTCGGTCTAACCCCCTTTGAAAAACTTTACAACACTAGACCAGATTACAATGACTTAAGGAGTTTTGGATGCCTCTGTTACATCACAAATATCAATCCTAACAGAAGCAAGCTTGATACAAGAGCTTTCCCCTGTATATACCTAGGACCTTGTAAAAACACAAAAGGAGCCAAGGTTCTGTCCTTAGAGGAAAACATGACTAAAATCAGTCGTGACATAACATTTTTTGAGCATATTTATCCTCTAAAAGAGAAAGAATGGAAAGACATTCTCAGCAACAGCAAAAATGATGAAACTTTCTCTCTCCCTAATATGCACATTGAAGATGATCCACCGCCAAACATAGAACATGACAGTAACAACAACACTGAAACAGATCAAGAAATACCATAGATAAATCAGGAAAACCCAGTTTTAGAATAGCAACAGACAGAAAGTGATGAAAACCAACAGACTCACACCACTAGCCTTAGAAGATCCACCAGAACACACACCTTTCCCTCAAAGTATGATGACTATGTGTGTTCAACCATTCAGGTTCAACCATTCAGGATAAAAGGGACATATTCTCCACTATCTTAGCAGCTAGACTTGACCAAGAAAATTCAAACAATTATACTCCTTCTGCTATTAACAATCTCACAGATTACATACCACAACAAACCATCCTCTCTTGTTCTCTCAATCAAAATGCCAACACTTTTCTTGATCAATTGAGCAGTCTAGATGAACCCTTAAACTTCAACATGGCCAGTAAGGATCCTAGATGGATCAAGGCCATGACAGAAGAATTTGAGGCCCTAAAACTGAACAAAACATGGTCCATAGTGGATCTTCCCACAGGAAAATGCCCCATTAGCTGCAAATGGGTTTTTAAAACAAAGTTTAAGGCAGATGGGAGCCTTGAAAGATTCAAGGCAAGGCTAGTGGTAAGAGGATTCACACAAAAACAAGGATTAGATTATGAAGAAACATTCTCACCTATGGTAAAACACTCTACCATACGTGCCTTAATTATAATAGCTATAAAAAAGGGGTGGACCATAGACCAACTAGATGTTAATAATGCTTTTCTTCATGGAGATCTCCATGAAGATGTCTACATGAAAATACCTGAAGGTCTTAGAGTCCATGAGGAGAATAAGGTGTGTAAACTCCACAAATCCATCTATGGTTTAAAACAAGCCTCTCGTCAATGGTATGAGAGGCTTACAAACTTCCTAAAAACCCTAGGTTTTGAACATTCCAAGAATGATTACTCCTTATTTATAAAGAAAAACAAAACAACATCACTCTCCTTGGTATATATGTAGATGATGTCCTTGTTGTTGGAAACAACAACAAGGAAATACAATTCCTAAAGAAACAGCTGGATAAAGAATTTAGGATAAAAGATTTGGGTAGACTTCACTATTTCCTAGGAATGGAATTCCTTCAAACAAAGGAAGGAATGATAATGTCTCAACAGAAATACTCAAAGCAGATAGTGAAGGAGTTTGGGATGGATCAAAACAGAGCCACTGTTTCTCCCTTACCAATAAATCTAAAACTCTATAAAGATTCAGGAACCAAACTTGAAAATCCTACCAGTTATCGGTGCTTAGTTGGAAAATTAAATTTAGTAACAAACACAAGACCAGATATATGTTATGCAGTACAATATCTCAGCCAATTTATACAATCACCAACAACAGAACATCTCAAGGCTACATACCATACTCTGTCATACATAAAAGGAACTTCCGGTTTTGGATTGTTTTTTAAACAGAAAAATGAGTTTGATCTGGTAGCATTTTGTGACTCAGATTGGGCTTCATGCCCAATCACAAGAAGATCTGTATCTGGCTACTATATCCTCCTTGGAGGATGCCCTTTGAGCTGGAAGTCCAAAAAGCAAGTATCTGTCTCATTGTCCTCTACAGAAGCAGAATACAGAGCAATGAGATAGGTTACTAGCGAATTAAGTTGGCTTAGTCGGTTATTAAATGAGGTAAGTTTAAAAAATATTACTCTTATTCCAATACACTGTGATAATCTTGCTGCTGTGTATATAGCTAAAAACGTTGTTTCTCACGAACGCACAAAGCACATCGAACTTGATTGCCACTTTGTGCGTGAGAAAATACAAGAGGGCCTAATCCAGGTTCAGCATATACCCAGCAGATTTCAGCTGTCAGATGTCATGACAAAGACACTAAACGGTAAGAACTATCATAGACTGTTTGCTCCTATGGGTTTGTAGGAACAAGTTGACAAAGGTTAAAGAAGACAAAGCAGCAAAAACAGCAATCTTCATAAGTGCAGAATGCAATTTTTGAGGGGGGTATTAGGAATATGTTAGTTCCAGATATCTACATGCCCTGTAAGTTTCTAGTGTGTAACTAGGAAACATTTACATGTAATTACATTGGTCTAGCACACTTGATACAGACCCGGTTTGCTTAGTCTGTCTAGAACCGGTTCCTGGTTGACCTGTAAACCGGTTAGGACATAACTACAGATAGACAATCTCGAGTTACTTTTCTCAGTCATCTCTTCTCTCTGTAATGCGAAGAACTCTCTCGATTGTTTTTCTATTCTCTGGAAATAATACGTACTTTCTGATTCTTCTTCAAACCCATTCTCGTTTTTGATCTCTCCTGCGCCAAGATTAACATGAAAAAAAAAAAGAAACAAAAGGCATTGGAAGAGCATAAGCGAATCATAAGAAGCTTAAAACCTAATGTCCAGTTCAAAGGGTAGTTCCTGTCATTATATATCTCATTTGTCTGTCAAGACAATGATTTCATGACAGAAAAAGTTCGGCTAGTAAGAATACAACTTGACTTGGGACAATCTTTTCACCTCATTCACTTGACTGTGTATACCTATTCTAATGAGGCCCATCGATCCACTGTCATTGTCAATGCATCAGCCTGAACAGAACCACGATCTAGGAGTACCTGAATCCAAGAATGTAAGATAAAAATATAATGAGAAAGCTACACGAGAAAGACAATTCAAATTCAACAGTGATAAAAAGGTATAGTTGTGCTGCATTATCTTAGACCATTCAAAGTTTTAATGTGTGCTTCTGTGACTGTGAAGCATAGCTTAGAAATAGAAACACGTCAACATAAGTCACAAGCAAATGACCATCATGGCAAATTATTGAAACTTCTAATGAAAAGCCACAAACGAATTCAGATAATAGATTTTCACTAATATTGTAATGGGAAAATTCACGGGATACCACTAAAAAGTTTGTTAATTCACAAAATATCACAGTTTTTTTAAAAAGTTTTTCAGATACCACAAAAAATAATTTTAATTCGTCAGATACCACAAATTACTAACCCAAAATTTTTTGAGACCAAAATACCCCTACTTGTTAATAAGCATAGTTCACAGTATACCACATAAAAAATTATTAATTCACAAGATACCACAAAACTTAATAAAATATATATTAAAATAGTAAAAAATAATAAAAATATAAGTTTATTATTTTATTGGTGAAAATTTTATAAAATAAAAAAAACACATATAAATAAAAAAAAATCAAAAATATATAAAAACTATATATCATTGAAAAGCTACAAAAACTTAATTAAATTTGTGGTTGTTATACTTTTTATAATTCTTTAGAGATTTTAGTATTATATATTTGGTATTTTTATTTTTTTCAATTTTAACTCTTATATGAACAACGTTAGATTTTACTAGTTACTTTTTCAGCATATGTTTATTAATTTTTTAATTAAAATATATAAAATGATATTATAAAAAAAATTAGACTATAATACTAACTACTATTTTATTTTTTTGTCAATATATTTAGCTATAGTATATAATATTTCTTTATATATGTTTAGTTCAAAGATACTATACAACGTTATTAAATACATTTTATAAAAAGTAAGTAGCAACAGTTAACTTTTCTTATATTTAAAACTGTAAAAAAATACCATATATATAATATTAATAGTCTTTAAAAATATGAAGAATAATAAAAGGTATAATTATATTAGAGAAGCCACAAATTTGATTAAAATTTAACAAAAATAGTAAAGATAATGATAATCTAATTTTTTTATAATCTAATTTTATATAAATTTTAAAATTATTTACAATAATATTTTATATTAATAGAATTATTAGAATAAAATATTATAAAAATTTGGGGAAATCATTCTCTGAACTACTTTGTATTTTTAATTTTTTATATTTTTTTAGTAATTTTATAATTATATATTTGGTATTTTACTTTTATAAAATTTCAACTTATATTTAATAAACTTATAAATTTTTATTATTTTTTATAAATGTTATGGTATCTTGTGAATTAAAAATATTTATGTGGTATACCGTGAGTTATGTTTATTAACAAGTAGGGGTATTTTGGCCTTAAAAAGTTTTGGGTTAGTAATTTGTGGTATCTGGTGAATTAAAATTATTTTTTATGGTATCTGGAAAACTGTTTAGAAAATTGTGGTATTTTGTGAATTAACAAACTTTTTAGTAGTGTTATGTGAATTTTCCTTATTGTAATAAATGAAATTTATTTATGATATGATTACTAAAAGGTAACTGTCAATGAAGATAGAAGACAGATAAAGAGCAGTGGCCAAACTCATTCATCAACTCCTGCTACCATCCAAGCACTTACAAAACATTCATCACATACATCAAATGTCAAAGCAATAATCACAGACCGCTTTTTCCATAAGCAATTTGGTCTATTTAAATTATATTGATCACATATTTCAGGCGGTAACATACATTTGTGCCAGCAGACGTTTACAAGAGAATACTTCAGCCTCCTGAAAACATGTTCTTTATGTTGAAAATAATATAAAAGCAGCAAGTCAAGTAATTTACATTGCGTATATGGAGGCGTGAAGACTGGATTTCAGTAGTAAAGACAAAATCAAGTGCTGCCCTGCGCAAATTAGTTGTCTTGCTACCTACATCAAGTCGAAACCTGGTATCAGATTACAGCCGGGAGATTGTACGGGACGGATATACTGTACTTGGTGAAGGCACATGTCACGGTGGCAAAGAAAAATACATGTCAGTATCCTATATCAAAGCTGAGGAACGGGAACAAATTCAATAACATTTTATTGTCATTAAATGTTTGTAACTTTTTAAATATAAGTTCAAAAAAAAAAAATTACACCATTGTTTATCTAAATTCAAGCTCTTTAAAACAAGACCAATCATGGATATATTTTGACAAGTTTAAAATTTATGTTAGTTACATGTACATATCAACATTTATCAATGACACTTATGATTCACCACATACAGTTTAAAATACACCAAATAACATTAATAATTCACCACAAAACAATAATGATTCAGTATTTGTTTCGAAATTTATTATCTAATTCACCACTTATTAGTTAATGAATCATGATACCAATTTTAATGAATCATAATATCAAATTTAATGAATCATAACATAATTTTAGTGTATCATCAGTAACATATAAAAATAAAAATTGTAAACAATAATACAACACAAAATAATATTTGGTACCTAAGAAAAATACATGATTCACCATATAACATTTAAAATACATTACAATACAATAATAATACACTAAAAACAATAATGATTTTTTATCGGTTTCAGAGTTTGTCATTTAATTCACTATTTATTAGTTAATGAATCATAATATCAATTTTAATAAATCATAATATCAATATTAATGAATCATATCTTCATTTTAGTGTATCATCGTAAACATATAAAAATAAATTTTTTTACACAATAATACAACACAATAATATTTGGTATGTATAAAAAATACACGATTCATCATTTAAGGTTAAAATACACCATACAACAACAATAATACACTATAAAACAATAATAATGCACTATAAAACAATAAGGATTTTTATCAGTTCCAAATTTTGATATCTAATTCACCACTTATTAATTAATTAATTAATTAATCATAATATCAAATTTTAATGAATAATAATATCAAAACTAATGAATCATATTATAATTTTAGTGTATCATCATATACATGTAAATTTTTTTTAAGTTGTCCAAACATATCCATGAGTGGTTTTGTTTTGAAGAGCTTGAATTTAGATGAACAATGATATAATTTTTTTTCATTTTGGACTTATATTTTAAAAGTTATAACCAATTAAAATTAATATAGTAAAAAAGTAGTCCAGTCAGCAAAACAATCCAGTCAACAGCTGACTGGACTGCCAAGTGGAGTGCCAGGTGGATGGACCACACCAAATATGACACGGGACGTCCGTGGCGTCGAATCTGCGATCAGATTAAGGTATAATATGACATGATTCTGTTAGAAATATTATGGGGGAGGAATAGGCCCAATGGAGGGAATTATATAAAATACCCATATAGACTAGCATGGCTCAATAATCCATGAGGTTCTATCCTAAAACCAATTGACATTAGGTGGAGTAGCTCTATGCTATATGAGCTACTTACTAGCTGTATAATTTTTCAATATGGGACTCATACTTGATCTCCAACAGATCCCATAGCACAATAGTAGAACAGCCATTACAATAAAAATTTCAACAAAAGATGAGATACCTCGACAACACGAGTGGCATGGCCAAAGCCATGGCCAGTGACATAGTAGGCAAATGCCTTGGTGCAGCAGAAACGTCATCACTATCTGTCTCTATCCTCATTGTCTTTTCTCCAAACAGCACCTAATTAATCGAAGCATCTACTTTAAATAGTTCAGATTTCCTATAAGCCTAATCACATTGAAGGGATCTAGTTTAGTACACATAAGATACAGTATACCAAAAATGTTCTGATACGTATCTCATTCTCTCAAAGATGCTCTAAAATGAAGGAAAGGATTGCCGCTCAGCATATTGGATATGGTTTCAAAATTCTGCTCAAGATTTTAACTTTATATCGATTTTCATCAAATAATGAGTAACATAGATTTAATAAAGGATAAAATTATATATCCCACCCATGAGATTTGACGTATTTTGACAAACCACCCACATTTGGATATTACTCTCCCCACCCACCAATTTTGCACCGTTTTACATCCATCACCATTTTTCATGTTTCCATTAGTAATGTCCATGACTCGTGGGGTTCACATTAAGCCACCAACTTTACACCGTTTTACATCCATCACCATTTTTCCTGTTTCCTTTAGTAATGTCCATGAGTCGGGTTTGAGTTCATGCATTTGGCAGTAGCAAAAAATAAACTATTTGATCTTCATATCAATGGTGGAGAGCTACCGTTAAGTGACTGATCTATGTATGAGTTAGTGTAATGAACATGTCAATGTACGTGCTTCAATCAAGTAATTATGTAATCAAAACCAATATAGGTATAATCCACCACAGAGGAAGAGCTATAGTCAGAACTCTTGATTCACAATGATTTCAACCCGCAATCCGAAAACATTTTTAAAAAAGAAAAGAAAATATATATTTTTATAGTTATACGACATAACTCTTGATATATCAATCATGTAACCATTTATGTTTGATGGTTTTATATGTTATGTTATATTGTCTTGGTGACTTTGTGTAAAATGTATTGATAGTACAATATTTCTAATTTTTGGTTGATTTCGGGTCAATTTTGAGTTGATTTCGGGTCGATTTGGGTAGATTTCGGGTCGATTTTGGGTCGAATTCGGGTCGATTTCAGGTTGATTTCGGGTTTCGGGTCAATTTCGGGTTGATTTCGGGTCACCAGGTCGGTTTTGGGTTGACATAACATAATCCGTTTCGGGTTCGGGTCGGTTTTAGGTTGAGGTGAAACATGATCATGTCGGATTCGGGTTGAACTCAACCCGACCCAAAACCCGAAATTGACAACCCTAACTCTAGTAATACAATGAATATATGTGTGGATTATTCTCTAATATCATCTCTCACATGGTATCAGTTTCCCGAATCTAAACGATCATGTTCTATCTCCTCACTCTCGATCCTTCTCTGCACTGTCTCCCTGCCCCTGTTTCTTCTCCCGCATCCATCCATGGCGGATAACAATTCCCCCCACAATTCCCTTCCGGCCTCTCCCGCCTCACTCTCCTCCTCCTCCCTCTCCTCCTCGCCATACTACCACAAATCTCTCTCTCGGTGCCGTCGCCGTAAACCAGGCCCTACACGTCAACTCCATAACAAATCATGTCCGGATTGAGTTGACGCAATCGCCACCAAACTACACACTCTGGCAACATCTCTTTCTCGTGACGTTGGGAAAGTTCAATATGTTGAACCATGTCGACGGCACCCCACCTACCTCTGATGAGAGCTGGGCTCTACTGGACTTTATAGTCCTGTCCTGGATTTACGCCACCATACACCCAGAAATATTTAGCCTCATTCTTCGCCCTCAAGCCACTGCCTCCGAGGTCTAGATGGCGATTGAAAACTTATTCCGGGATAACAAGAAGGCGCGAGCCATCCAAGTCGAGGCCGAATTTCGTGGACTCCACCAGGGCTCCCTCACTATTAATGAGTATTGCGCCCGGTTTAAGTCATGTCTGATGCTCTCTCCGACGTCGATCAACCAATCTCCGATGAAAATCTGGTGCTCCAAACCCTCGCCGGCGTCAACGACTCGTACTCTAACCTACGGAGTATCCTTCAATTTCAGTGACCCTTCCCGACTTTCCAAGCCGTGCACAGGGCTCTCATCCTCGAAGAGACGTGCCAGAATAATGCACTGAGTGCTGCTACCGCGCTCCACACCACTGCTAACACCAACAGCGCCGTGCCACCCATCTCTGAATCCCCCGCTCCATCCGACGTGCCCAAGTTCGCCAACAACAACACCCGACAGTCCAACTCGTGCGGCAACAGACGCGGGCGTGGCAGAGGTCGAGGCCGCGGTCGCGTGTCCCTCCAAACGCAACTCTGGAATCTCCTCAACGGCCAGTCGCAATGCTCGTCCCCCGGTCTTCTCACAATTTTGTCATATTGGTGGCATAAACAGTTGGGTAACCCCGTGTGGATCCTACGTTCTACCCCAATAATATACCACCACATAAAAAACAGCTGCAAAACAGCCAGATCAAAACAGTCAAGTCAGTTGTGTAAAACCAATCAAATAAACCAATACAAAAAGGTCATGGTGACTAGCAATCATCTATCAACTTCTAGTTCATTTCTTAATCATCAGCGTTGGATAAATCCTTGTTGTAACATTTATTAAAAAAACCTTCTTCGAAAAATAGCTTAGAAGTCTACATAATAACGATATTGGATGAATATAAGGGTTTCTCTTTTCTCATGCAATACTGCTTTGTTGATGTTTTTTAATTGGAAACTCTGTGTAACTTACTGAGGTCAGAAGTCGTGACTCAACTATCTGAAGACAATGAGAACCGAAGCCAGAAGATAGCAGTTGAGAATATATCTTCTGGAGATATTTCAGGAAGATATTATCTTAGACGTTAATAAGTATAAAATCTAAACAGATTTTATATACTTCTTGTTATGGTTATTTTTATCTTCTGAATTATTAATTCTGGTTTAGATCTGTAGTATCTATATAAGTGATATTGCTCATTGGACAAATCACGTTTTTGCAATTGAGAGAAATACCTAGGTCAGAGAGTGTTCTCAAGCGAGTGGCTGTAACGAGAGAGGATTAGGGTTAATCTTTGTTCGTTACGTGTTTGCATAAGGAAAGTCTGTTTTCCTTATGTGGTTTTAGTATCGTGCTTGATACGAGTTAATATAGTGATTGTTTCACGTGTATCAGCACTCTCGCCTCTCTATCTGTTACACTCATATCTTCTGGGTTCGTCGTCAGTCTGTTACCCACAGTCTGATATCCTTTGAGTAACCTCCTCACTAAGAACGAGTCTTATAAGAACCTACAATTGGTATCAGAGCAAGGTTCCCTTTTTAGACTTAGAAGAGAAATCTTCCTAGGGAGATCGTTATGGGTTCTTACAACGTCAAGGCACCAAAGCTTACCAAGTTCAACTATGCTTGTTGGTGTGAACAGATGGGACATCAACTGATGTCAATCGACTACGATCTATGGACCATCGTCACGGAAGGAGATCTGGTACCACAGATCACTGAAGATGGAGTTACCAAGCCTAAAGAGAAGAAGGATTGGAATGATAATGACAAGAAGCTACTCAGCAAGAACAAGCAGGCCTTGAGGGTGATCGTCTCATCACTTTCAGAGGGTGATCAGCAGAAAGTTCTGGGTATACAATCTGCTAAAGACATTTGGAATTTTCTGAAAGTTGCCTATGAAGGAACAGATTCAATCAGAAAGGCGAAAGGTAAACAGTACAAGAGACTGTTTGATAATTTCAGGATGCTGGAAGGTGAGTCTATTACACAGACGCTTGAAAAATTCGATAAGATACTGTGTGATATGAAGGCTGTAGGAGTCACATTGGATAATCAGACTATCAACGAAAGGTGTCTTGACAGTCTTTGTAAGGATTGGTTGCACTACACTACTCTACTGGAGACAACCAAGGACCTATCTAAATTATCTCTTGAAGAATTGGGTTCGGAGTTGATGGTGTATGAAGGAAAGATGAAAGGTGCTATTACCTCGTCAACAGCGGGCAAAGATTTGGCACTGAAAGCTCGTAAGAGTACTACTGAAACAGATGATGATGAACTGGATGAAGATGAGGAGATCACCATGATTGCTAATGGTATTCGAAGAATCTTTGGTGGTAAACGAGGTCACAACACTAATCACAATCGAAATAAGTTCAAGAAGGGTCCCATAATTTGTTTCAGGTGTAACAAACCTGGACATGAAGTAAAGAATTGTCCTTTGCCTCCAAGGGATAACTTTCAGGAAAAAGTGAAGAAATTCTCTAATACAGCGGCCGCAGCCTGGGGTGAAGATGGTTCAGGAACAGACTCAGAACCGGAGAATGAGGACCAGGCTTGCATGACGGCTATTGTTCAAGATGTTGAGTCACGTGAGGATACTGATTTCTGCCTTATGGCTTTGGATAAGTGGAAGCAGACTCTCCCCGATGATGAGGTAAGTTTATTTCATTTAAAAGAATCTTTTGAATCATTGTCTAAACACCAATTGTTTCAACTTCTAACTGATGCTATGCTAAAACTTGAAACTCAGAAACAAGAGTTTGGGGTAAAGATTGAGGCTTTAGAGAAAAAATAAAAGAACTTGAGAATCCTGGTAATTCTGAAAATACAAATAGTTCAAAGTTTTCGCATGTCACGTTTGTTACTCCTTTGATATCTCGAGTAACTACATTGCCAGATTGGGCACAGTCTGAGTTCAAGTCATTAATTAATCGTAATGAAAATCTGAATAAGGAAGTGAACTCGCTCTCTGAGGAAGTACTAAAGAAAAACAGAGAAATTGAGTTGCAGACTCAAGAGAATCCAATCTGGTACACTGGTAAAATCAATCTTTGTAACATGCTGAGTAAGAAAGGAACGGACAAAAAGGGTCTAGGATATCAACAGACAAATGCGAAACAAGCTCAAAAACCACGTAGGTTGGGTTATATGAAGCATAGTATTAATTGTCGTTACTGTCATCAACACGGTCACTTCATAGATCAGTGTTACAAACTCAGAAAGAAAAATTCTCGCGGTCAACAGCTTCAAGAACCTAGTTTAAAGACTGTTCATTATAATAAGAGATTTTCTTCATATACCACTGGGCCCAAGCTAGTCTGGGTACCTAAAACTAACGTTTCAGCTTATTCTGTTACAGGCAAAATCTGAGTCCCATACCGAGAATTGGTGGCTCATGGATAGCGGGTGCTCAAGGCATATGAGTGGTGATAGGAGGAAATTTAGCTCTCTTACTGAGCAGAATGGAGGCAAAGTTAAGTTTGGAAATAATGGAAAAGGAAAAATCGTAGGCATTGGAACGGTTGGCCATGATGCCTATATTGATCAGGTTTGTCTTGTTGATGGGTTAGGACATGACCTGTTAAGTGTTTCTCAAGTCTGTGATAAAGGGCCATCCCAAGTCATTTTTGACTCTGAAGGTTTTCAAGTACGAGATAAGCTGACAAATAATCTATTGCTACAAGGAATACGAAAAGGAAATCTGTACATGATTGATGTCAATTCCTCAGTGCATGACGTATCATGTTTAACAGCAGCAGTTGAAGATGTTCAGCTATGGCATTGTCGACTTGGACATGCACACCATCGACTTATAAATAGGTTGCGTACAAAGGGGCTGGTAGAAGGTCTTCCAGCAAAAGTACTCGACTCATCTACTGTGTGTAAAGATTGTGCACTAAGCAAGCAAGTGAAGGTTCATCATTCAGCAAAACCATTGTGAGTTCTGAACGTCCACTTGAGTTGTTACATATGGATCTGATGGGACCAATGCGAGTTGAAAGTAGGTCAGGGAAGAAATACATCCTTGTGATAGTAGATGATTTCTCTAGATTCACTTGGGTTAAGCTTCTCTTCTCTAAGGATCAAACCTTTGAGTCATTCAAGGCTCTTATCATTCAGATACAGACACAGACAGAGAAAACCGTTCAATGGATACGTACAGATCAAGGAACAGAGTTCATAAATCACCAGTTTTCAGAGTTTTGTACTGAGAAGGGCATCACTCACACATACTCTGCTGCACGAACGCCACAGCAGAATGGGGTTGTCGAACGTAAGAATCGAACACTGCAGGAGATGGCGCGTACAATGCTTAGTGGTAGTGGTCTACCACAGAATTTTTGGGGTGAGGCTATTAACACAGCCTGTTACATACTGAACAGAGCTTTGATCCGACCAGTTCTTTCCAAAACTCCATATGAACTATTTAAAGGGAGGAAACCCTCGATTGGTCATCTACGCGTTTTTGGATGTCAGTGTTACATTCTCAATCAGAAAGCAACAACTCACGGCAAGTTTGACAATAGGAGTGATGAGGGTGTGTTTTTGGGTTATGCACAACACAGCAAGGCTTACAGGGTCTTCAACAAGCATACTCTACTTGTGGAAGAGTCTGCTAACGTAAAATTCGATGAGACAAACTTTGGAGGAAGAGTTACACACTCCTGCCCTGAATCATCCTTCATACCTGATCAGAGTTCTGAGACTGTAACCGACTCTGATGAAGATGTTGTCACTCCACCTGTTCAACAAGATGGTCTTCCTACAGTTGGTGATCCAACACCGTCTGCAGGTGTCCATACCGATAATGCTGAGTTACAGACACAGAATGTTCAACACGATACCGCACCTCCTGTTTTACGTGCTCCAACTGCTCGGCAGGCACCTGGTGTCGATGTTGATAATATTATCTCCAACATACATACTGGAGTACAGACTCGCTCTTCAGCTCAAGCTTTTTGTGCACATCATGGTTTTCTGTCACAACTTGAACCTAAAACAGTCAAGGAAGCGCTATCTGATTCTGATTGGATCAATGCGATGCATGAGGAGCTCAATGAGTTTACGCGTAACGATGTTTGGGAATTGGTTCCTCGTCCTGCTGCTCATAATATTATTGGCACTAAGTGGGTGTTTAGGAACAAACTGGATGAACTGGGAAATATCTCTCGCAACAAAGCTAGATTGGTGGCTAAGGGGTATAATCAGCAAGAAGGTTTAGATTTTGATGAGACTTTTGCACCTGTTGCACGACTTGAAGCAATAAGGTTGCTCATTGCATTTGCAGCAAATAAGTTTCAATTATATCAGATGGATGTGAAGTGTGCATTCTTAAATGGTTATCTAAAGGAAGAAGTGTATGTTACTCAACCTCCTGGCTTTGAAGACTCAGAACGGCCAGATGACGTTTATCGTCTCAAGAAGGCACTTTATGGTTTGAAACAGGCCCCTCGGGCATGGTATGATAGACTCACTACTTTTCTGATTCAACAAGGGTTTAGTCGGGGAACTGTAGATCGCACCTTGTTTTTACGGAATCTTGGTTCTGAGATGTTGCTCATTCAAATCTATGTGGATGATATTATTTTTGGATCTACAAATTCGGCATTGGCTAAGGAATTTGAGACTCTTATGTCAAAGGAGTTTCAAATGAGCAACATGGGTGAACTCACATACTTCCTTGGGCTGCAAATTCGCCAGACACCTGAAGGAACACATATCAGTCAAACCAAATACACTTCTGAGCTTCTTACGAAATTTCGGTTTCAGGATGCAAAGTCTCTACCCACTCCGATGTCCACGACTCTTAAACTAGGCACTGAGTCCACAGCTGAGCTAGCTGACGAAAAGAACTACAGAGGGATGATTGGATCCTTGTTATATCTTACAGCTAGTCGTCCCGACATCATGCACAGTGTTTGCTTTTGCGCACGGTTTCAGTCCTCTCCGCGAATTCCGCATGTTAAGGTTGTTAAACGCATTTTCCGTTATTTGTGTGGCACACTTACTCTTGGCTTGTTTTATCCTGCGGGAATATCTCCAACCTTATTGGCTTATACGGATGCTGATTTTGGGGGGTCTCTGACTGATAGGAAGAGTACTTCTGGTTCCGCACAGTTTCTGGGTAACAGTCTCATCTCATGGTCTTCACGAAAGCAAGCTGCTGTTGCTCTTTCTACCACGGAAGCGGAATATGTTGCTGCTGCTGCATGCTGTGCACAAACTTTGTGGCTCCGTCATCAACTGCATGATTTTGGTATCTCGTATGGACCTGTTCCCATCTATTGTGACAATACAAGCACCATTGAACTTGCAAAAAACCCGGTTCATCACTCTCGATCAAAGCACATAGAGATCCGTCATCATTTTCTCCGTGACCAAGTTGAAAAGGGAACAATCCAGCTACTTCATTGTCCCACCAATACACAAATTGCAGACCTTTTCACTAAGCCCTTGGGTCGAGATCAGTTCAATTATCTACGCTTTGAACTCGGAATGATCAACGTTCCCTGAGGTATGGTTTCTGCACTATATTTAATTTCCTTCTTTTGTTGTGTCATCTGTATGAGTTACTAGTAATATACTCTTGGTGTTTAGTTCAAAATGGTGGTTGTTACTGATAGTTCCACAATGAGCCAGCGCATGTTTTCTTCTGTCTTCTCCTTCGTAGTTCCTTAGTTACTTTTTCCTGGTCTTTTGGTACGGTCTATTCCTATTTGGTAAAAAAAAAAAAGGGAATTCGAATAGACTATTGTTTTTAGCTCACTATCCCTCATTTCAATTCCGTTCTTTTCTTTTTTCGTTGTCCCGCTCTTCTTCTTCTTCCTCGGTTCTTCCTTTCGTTTTTTCCCTTCTCCACCATGGCCTCTGCTCACACCACCTCTCCACTAAGTAATCACCATGGTTCTTCCTCTGCCCACAAATCCACCGACTCCCCCGCCCGAAATGGCCACCTCCGCACCACATCCACAAACCCTAACCCACCAAACCCTACTCCGCAGTGTTCACCGCAGAACTCCGTCACCAACTCTCTCAAAACGGCGGCCAACTCACTCTCGGAACATGTTGCTGATTCCGTCTCGCCTTCCTCTCCGCATGCTGGCTCCGTTACTCCCACAGGCTGTGCCTCTGTTGATCAACCAGCTTCTCCGTCTGGGCCAGAACCCTCGACTCGACCGAGGACTCGTAACCAGCATAAACGCCAGGCACCGTCATCAGCTCCGTCTCCTGCCACTGTCAAGTCACCGACTGGTGCTTCTGGCTCCAAAGCAACCAAGAGACGCAAAGTTCTTGTTTCTGGACCGCGGACACGCCCCTCTGTTAAAGATCCCGTAAGTTTCCACAAACACCTTTTTTATACGGGATGTCAAGCTTCTGATCTGATAATGGGCAAGGTTATCGACTGCCAATGGTTACGCGCACATGATCTGGTCGATGTTGCTGAATTTATTGAATTTCAGAAGTGGGATACTTTGCTTAGTTCTGAAACTGCATATTATCCTGAAGCTCTTTTACAGTTTGTTACTAACATGTCCATGATTACTGAAACGGAGTTGCAATCTAAAGTTAGTGGAATTTGTATCACTTTATCACCTGGTCTGTTAGCTCATATTCTCAATGTTCCGCTAGCTGGGCTATCTGAGTTCAATCCTCAGAAATTTGATATCGTTCCTCCCAAGGATTTTCAGCGTCATTATGGTTTGACAAATGTCAGTTCCCGTCTGAGAAACTACCTGCAGCGAGATTTTGATGTGCTTGCAAGGTTGCTTCATCTAATTGCTTATCAGGTCATTACACCAAGATATGATATGCGTGAGCGTGTTACTCCTGTTGACCTAGCTCTAATGTGGTGTCTCGAACATAAGTTGGAGATTTCTCTACCAAAGGTTATGATAGAACATTGGAAGAGGGTGATTAATAGTCAGAAGCCTGTTATCTGCTATCCTCTGTGGCTGACAAAGGTGTTTCAGTTTTATCATGTTCCTCTTGACAACATGGCGAGTGTACCTATGAAGGGCTCGCACTACTTGGGATCACATACTCTAGCAAAAATGTCTATCGAGCGTACTTCATCTGGTTGGCAACTGAAGCGGTCCCCTCCGAAGCAAGATGCTACAGCTCCTCATCAACCTCCCACTTCTCATGAATCTACTTTACTGGCTATGATCAACACACTGATTGCAAACCAGCACGCCTTGGAGAAGCGTGTTCTTGCCCTTGAGACCCAAAGCCTTGCCACAAAAGACCCTGTCTCTGCTTCTGAATCTGAACCTACTTTTTAGTTGCTTTCCTTAGGGTCTTTACTCTGTTTACATTCTGCTGCTAAGGTCATTGTGGAATTGCTATGTCACAGACTCATCTTTTTGGATTATTGCCGGATTATTTTACTTCTTGTATCTCTTCTTTTGATTCGGCAAAAGGGGGAAGTTACTTTGTGTGCCGGAAAATATATCATTGGGATTCTGTTGTGACTTTTGGTTTATATGAATGGCTGTTATCCTTCCTCCTATGTTTGCTTGCGTTGATCTGTTTTTGCTTATCTATCCTACACATTGATAAGTATATTTTGAGGGTGAGGTACACTTCTATAGTGTTACTAGATCGTGCAATCATTCAGGGGGAACTACACCGGCACATGACACAGAGTTTGCCTTAATCAAAAAAAGGGGGAAATTGTTGATGTTTTTTAATTGGAAACTCTGTGTAACTTACTGAGGTCAGAAGTCGTGACTCAACTATCTGAAGACAATGAGAACCGAAGCCAGAAGATAGCAGTTGAGAATATATCTTCTGGAGATATTTCAGGAAGATATTATCTTAGACGTTAACAAGTATAAAATCTAAACAGATTTTATACACTCGCTTGTTATGGTTATTTTTATCTTCTGAATTATTAATTCTGGTTTAGATCTGTAGTATCTATATAAGTGATATTGCTCATTGGAACAAATCACGTTTTTGCAATTGAGAGAAATACCTAGGTCAGAGAGTGTTCTCAAGCGAGTGGCTGTAACGAGAGAGGATTAGGGTTAATCTTTGTTCGTTACGTGTTTGCATAAGGAAAGTCTGTTTTCCTTATGTGGTTTTAGTATCGTGCTTGATACGAGTTAATATAGTGATAGTTTCACGTGTATCAGCACTCTCGCCTCTCTATCTGTTACACTCATATCTTCTGGGTTCGTCGTCAGTCTGTTACCCACAGTCTGATATCCTTTGAGTAACCTCCTCACTAAGAACGAGTCTTATAAGAACCTACACAATACTGCTTGGATCTCAATACTTCAGCAAATAATGCCTTGTGAGCAAAGAGGCAATTCATGTCTTCTAAGGCTAGCTCGATTTGAAGTTGGCGTAATCAAAAGGCTTAAGACCCAACATAGACTATATTAAACTAAATAAATGCAATTTCATGCTTGACTCAACAGCAAAACTTCATCCCGGCTTCTTTTTGAGATCCAGTGCCGTGTCCCCCAAGGGAAGGATACTTCCAAACAATACATAAAGACAGAAATAAAAGATTATTATAGTCCTTTCATAACCTGGATTCGAAATTGATTTATCCATTAGTATGGGATCTAGCCAATATTTGAATAGTTTAGGATAAGGTAAAGGTGCCCGAGAGCTCTGGAAAAGAGGTTCACAACCAGAATCTTCCAAGATGAAGGCAGATAAATCAACTAAGATTCATAGAGCAACTCTTATAGTATTGAATCACCCATCTAAATGTGGTCTTCCACCTAGTCTTAATGAGAGTTTTCGAAGAGGCTAATCACCCAGATAATCTAGAGAGAAACTTCAAGGCTAGGGGGTACACAGAAGATATTCCTAAAAGCAGGAGCGGGGCAAAAATATAAAATATGTGGGATCAATTTTGGTCATAGTTGAATTTGAAACTAGAACAACTCGATCACTCATTACTTCCATCTTTTACCACTACATCATGAATAATTTTGTGATTTATGGGATATTATACATATATTAACTCTAGTTACTCTACTATAGGAATTTCTGAATTCTTAAAAAATGTAGGTCAAGTGACTCCACTTGACCCCACCTAGCTCCACCCTTGCCTAAAAGCTCCTATGTAACCTCGGACTTAAACAATGACAGAGCCTTACCAACCAACACATAGGAAGCTCACTATCAAAGTTTTGTTTAAGTAACCTGAGGGAACAATAAACAAGTAAAAAGATTGAGAGCTTGGAGGGCGCTTGTAGAGAATCTAACTCCCGCAAAATGTCATCACCTGTGAGGCTTTTCGCTACCCAACACAACTACTAAGAACATCAATTAACCTCACACTTTTGCGTGCAAACTCATCATCAACAGGACTTCCTTTTAAATTCTCGCACAAGCATCTAGAACATGTGAACCACCTACTAACTTCAAACTCTTGCATGCACTCTCTTTAGTAACAAAGATCCCATTTCAAGCATTTCCTAAAGCGTTTGATGCGTACCTTTCCTTCTGTCTCATTCTAGAAAAATAAAATTTATGAAGAGAACTAACTTTGACTAAAGGAAAGATAAGCATATACATACCTTCTATCAAACACCTTGTAGGAGTAAACCAACAAAAACCAAATATAAAAAGGAAAACCTTCTCGATCTCGAACCAAGATCCTTAGCAATCACAAACTCCAAAGGTAATCGGATGGGGAGGGGAAAATCCAAATAAGAGTCGGTACGCTAAATGAAAGATAAGACAATACTGTTGTGCCCTAGTTATTTTTTACTATTTTATTTTTCCGTTTCTGGTTCGCAAAGGGAGTTTATGACATTCTCACCTTATATTAGTAACCTTATGACATTTTATGATCATTTACATTGGCTTGATGAAGGAGGGTTAGAATTGTTATTTTCCTTTATTATTATTTTAAGTTAGGAAGGGATTTTCCTAATTTTACATTCATTATTATTTGCCCTCATTCCTCACTTTCATTTCACGTTCTTCCATCTGCGGTCTCAACCTCCGCTCTGTTTCTCCTTCCCAACTTCTCCCGCTTTGCTCATCTCCTTCAACCTCTACTCTCTTTGCTCTCTACAATTCGATTATCCAAGCGTTCTGGTTTTTGGTGTCCATTGTCCGAGTTCGTTAGATCTCAAGTTTGGGGATTCCGAGTTTGATTGTTGTCCTTCGTTCCAGTTTCTTAGCTCCTCATTTTGGTTTTGACCTTTCTCCAATTCAGTCGTGAGTTCGTTGATTCGAGAGGGGATTCGAGAAGGGAGATGTGTAGAGTTTGTTGAGTGTGCTTTGCTTCGAATGTATGGTAGGTGGTAGATGGATTCTGTTGTGTGTGTTCATCCACGGGGGTTTTCGGTTTTGTTTGATTTCCGTATTTGTTTGTTTGATTCTCTGAATTGTGGTGTTCTGACTTGTTGAATTGTGATTTTTGTTTCGTTAAAACCCCGTGGAAGTGTGTTTCAATTGGATATTGTTACCCCATGGAAGTGTGTTTCAATTGGATATATTGTTATGATAAGACATGTGTAAATTATGGAGGATTTGTGTCATTGTTGTGGCCTGCTTTTGCTTCTAATTTTTGCAATTTTTGCAGTGTCTGGACATGTATATCCGGACGTGACCTCGGACGCCTCTGTTTTCCGCTGTTTTATGTGTTGTCCAGACTTTCATTGTAACACCCCAACTCGTAAAAAAATAATTAACGTTAATTAACATGGTCAACTTCAATACAATCGCAGCGGATTTCAATAACTCCCGGGTGTTACCGTCGTCAGTCACCCTCATGACTGGCAAGGCTTATAATCACTAAGTCACGGTCTGATACACTGAAAATACAAAACTTAAATTCCATAACAACAACATACCAAGTTTCTACAAATCCAAAATACAAGTTCTGTTCTACAATAGTACAAAAAAGGCCTATTTCGGCGCCCCTATTTCGGCGGTTGTAAAAACAACCGCCAAAATAGGGCCCCGAATAATCTATGCCTAAAAAAAGACACCTATTTTGGTAGTTCCTAGCTAGAAACCGCCGAAATAGGTGCCTTTTTTTTACCTATTTCAGCGATTGTCTTTACAACCGTCAAAATATGGCATTTTCCCGGGATTTTTTCTTTTTAAATTTTGGACTGTCAGGAAAATTTTAGTCTATTTCGGTGGTTGTTAGTAACAACAGCCGAAATAGACTTTATTTCATTTTATGTTTATTCTGCCGGCCGCCTCTCTTCTCTTACAATAATTTTGCAACCCTAACTGGCGAATACATGCTCTGCGCTCCTCTCTCCATGCTCTTCTCTCATGGTGATTTCGCAACCCTAACCGGCGATTATACATGCTCTGCACTGCTCTCTTCATCCTTTTCTCTCAAGGTAATTTCGCAACCCTAACTAGCAAACAAACATGCTCTGCGTGCCTCTCTTTATCCTCTTATCTCACGGTAATTTTGCAGGTGAACATACAAGCTCTGCATGCCTTTGTTCATCATCTTGTCTCACGGTAATTTCGCAACCCTAACTGACGAATATACATGCTCTGTGCGCCTATCTTCACCCTCTTGGCTCACGGTAATTTTGTAACTGTAACTGTCAACATACATGCTTTATGCCTCCGCCTCTTCTTGTGTATGTGCCTCTCTTCATTCTCATCTTGTGTCTGCTCCTCTACAGAGATGAATCACTGGAAATGCTGTATTAGATAGTGAGTGAGGTTGAAGACGGGGAAATAATTTTTTTTAAATACACCTATTTCGGCGGTTGTTAGCTAGGAACCGCCGAAATAGGTGTGTTTTCTAAAACGTGCCTATCTCAACGGTTTTTAGTTAATAACCGCCGAAATAGAGTACCTATTTCGGTAGTTGTTCAACCGCCGAGATAGGATTGCACACCTATCTCGGTGCACTTCATTTCAGCAGTTCACAACCACCGAAATAGGCTATTTGGAATCGTCGAAATATACTGTTTTTCTACTAGTGCTACTTAGCCAAAATATACGTAAGAGTGTATAATACTACCCAAGGTATGACCAAAATCCAAAAGTATACCCCATACCGATTCTACCCATATCTACACTCTGATCGAATCTTTAATCCAACTGTGTACCTGTAATGGTTAGGCCACAACCGGCTCAACACAACTGATGAGTATGATAACGCGTAACCCGAGTGGTAACCGGGATACACACAACTATTGTTCAGTGAACATGCGATTTATTTTATTATACAACATAATGAAATGGAGTAAACATACAACATGACAACATGTAATAATAAACACTCAGTTAAACATTCCATCAATCAAACATTCCATCAAGAACAAGAGTAAAACGTCGATTATAGTGAGTTAGTATTTTGTTCAATCCTAGGCATTGAGATTATATTTGAAATCCTATATACGACCTTAATCAATTTATCTTCGGACAATCCTCACAATGGGATTGCCTCTTCCAAATTCAATTATCAAATGTGTTCAGATATGTATGAACCTTGTTAGGCGAGTACAAAACTCTCAAATCAAATACCGTTTGTGAGACATATGTTAAGTCAGGTATTTTTGAACCCTATCCAAATTGAGTATAAATACTCGACAACAACTTCCGTCGTGGTGACGTACTATCAAATTTCCCCCGTCGATGATCTGATGCCAAGGACGCCAAGTCAATGTTTGACTCTAGGATACAAGAACTATGGAAGCCGGATCTGATGCAGATACCGCCCTCCAGCCAAACTCCACGTGCGGCCGGTAACGTCACATATTTCCTCTCAACCCCACAGTAACCAAGTTCGTTAGTAGTATTAAGTGTTAGTTCGAATCATTACAGTTATGGATTTCGACTAAGTATTCAAAGGAGGTTAGTGAGTAATCCTCAAATGTTATTCATCGTAGGTATATCCTTCTCCTTAATCCTCTTGGTATTTTTCAACCGTAACAAATGTTCCTTGTGTTTGTTCTTAAACTAGGATCGAGTGTGTTTACCTTTAACACATTCTTCACATACAAAGTTTGTATCAAAATTCGTATCAGGTAAACCAATAATAAGATCCTTACTTTTGAGTTTGTTCAACAACCAATGATTTGTATGACCAAGTCAAGTGTGCAACAAAAATTGATTTTTGAGTGAACATTGAGACAAACTTGGTCATTTGGGTTGATTGTATTCAGACACATCTTGTAAATATTTCCTTCTTTGCGTCCAACGGCTTTTAAGGACCATGTATGCTCATCAAAAACTTTATAATTGAAGGATGAGAAAAGTACTAAGTTAAACCTATCACAAACTTGAAAATGCTTAGAAGACTATGTTGAAGTCCAATGACTAGATGGACCCCATCTACCTTAAACTTGAAGGGGTTACCTATGGATCCAACTCCCACGATTTTTCCTTGTTTATTGTTCCCGAAGGTGTCCTTACCTCCTTTGTAGGTTGAAAGTGAATTGAATTGATTGGGATCTCGTGTCATGTGCCGGAAGCATCCACTATCTAAGTACCAGTAATTTTCATTCGCCTTCATCTACAAAACAAGACATCATTTGTTAGTCTTGGGAACCAAGATGTACTTGGGTTCCCTTTTCGAACTAGATTGTTTTAATTTCTCACGTGCTTCAAGTATTAATCTAACACGTTCAAGATTAAAAGACAAATCTCTTCTCAATTTTTCACAGGCACTATCTCGATGTCCAAGGCATCCACAATAATCACAGATCTTGGTAGGAGGAAGGTTGACATATTTCTGATTATTTTTCCACTAGAAGTCAAACTTCTCTTTTTGTTATTGTCGCTTGGGTTTATTGTTAAATTTACAAACATTTTTGGGAATATCGAACTTGCCTTTATGCCACTTGAACTTGGATTGAGTGGATCCAACTCCTGATCATAAATTGGTTATCTTATGAGAAAGTTTCTCAACTTTCTTTCGGAGATTATCACAATCTTTACTAACTTGCTGGATCTTGGAGTTGGCCCACTCAGGCAATTCTGATGGAGTAACCAGATTGATGAAATTGACTGGTTTGAGAGAGAGAGAGCATGTTCCTTTTCTTTCAGTTTTTGAGTGAGTTGGTCTAGAAGAGGTGAGAGAGATAATTTGAGATTCGGAACTATTCATCTCATTCTGTTGAGAACAACACTTATCAGCAAAAACAGTAAGATCTTTTCTGAGGGAGTCAATCTGAGTGAGGGACTCCTCTTGTTCCCTTTGATTGGACTTGGTAAGACTTTTGGCTTGGTCAAGCTCCTTTTGAAGGGAGTCGACTGAGATCCTAGAGTTTTTCAGATCCAATCGAAGTGAGCAAGAAATAGTCTTGTCTTCCTTAGTTTCCTCTCTTAGAGCATGCATAATAATCTTTGGTTATTCAAGTTCTTTATTCAACTCAAATTTTCTTCTATTGAGATTCACCTTAAGAGAGTTAGTCTCAGAAACCATTTTAGCAATCAAAGTTAAAAAAAAACCTTTAGGAGATATACGATAAAGGTCTGTCTCTAGGTGAGAACGTGTTACCTCATTGTCGGGGATCATGGAGTGAGAGTGATCATGTGCCATGAGGCAGATTAGTCCGCTTGACTCTACGTTTGGATCGTTAGAGTCTAAATCACCCCATTTGACTGAGGCCATTAACGATCTTTCTTGAGGTTTTCCAAACTAATTCTTGAGGAGAGAGAAGTTATTTTTGAAATGACCGGGTTTGTTGTAGCTGAAGTAAGTGACATAGTTGAAAATTTGTTTAGAAGGATTAGAGAACGACCGACTCTGACGATTTGGCTGACTACGCATGAATTTGCGGAAATTCTTTACTATGAAGACAAAGTCTTCCATAGTCTCAGCCTCACTTTTCTCAACCATAATGTCCACCAGTTCAGCCTTTGCTTGCCGAATCTGATTGTTAGCAATGTAAGCACCTTCTTGACCATGTTGGGGTGTCTTAACCTGCAAAGCTTGATCATTAATTGCAGTAATTTGACTAGAAGAAGATGAAGTATTACCACAGTTCTTTCTAACATTCTTCTTGTACTTATCCACCGACTGTAGATAAGAGCTCAAGTCCTGACAGCTTCACCTGGATAGATCCTTGCAAGCTTTTGTGGAGATTATAGTTTCTGCCCACTCTTCTGTTAGGTTGTCAAGCAGCTTGTGCAAGACACACTCCCTATCCGGTAAATTGATTTTCTGTTTGGTAGTTGTTAGTAAGTAAAATTGATCAAGCACATCTTGTAAAGACTTACCTGGTTTTTGGAGAAAATTCTTGTAGTCCATTCATAGTTCTTGGGCCTTGCATTTTTTGAGCTTAGTGACTCCTTCATGATTTGCCCGGAGAATAGTCCAGATTTCATTGGCTGTCTTGCAATGATTGACTCTCCTTTGCTCAAGGATGGAAAGACAGGTGTAGATGGCATGGGATGTTTAATGATTTAGCTCATACCGTTTGCACTCAATACCAGTCCATGCATATTGATCTAGATTGACTTGGACGTCTCGTCCGATGACAATCTCCCAAAGTTTGGAGTTGACTGACTCAATGTGTTGTTCGATCTCATTCTTTCAATGGACATAATTTGTGGACGTCAGTCGAGGGTGCTCAAAGTGTATCTTGTTGTTTTGATTCACGAAAAGATTTGCCATGTCTTCTTGCTTGGAATATCAGGTAAACGAGGCTCTGATACCACGTGTAGGATTGGACAACTGACTCAAACCAACTCAAGGTGTGAGTCTGTGAGATGGTTTGGCTTAATCGAACTAAGTGTGCAAAAATACTTAAGATGTGGAAGGACTCAAACGGACTCAGAAAGATACACAATATAAGTTATTTTTATTTTATGGGCAATGAAAATAACTTACACTGCCACTAAGTAGAAGAGATCTACTCTGTGGTTCTCACTCACCTATCCAACACAATTTCTAATCAAGTGTGATGAGATCTCACTGGTGGAACGGAAGCCTTTAATGACGGCTGATTAATCACGGCTTAAGCACAAACCATGATCAATAGGAGGGCTGGAATTAATTAATGACGCTTATAGAAATAACCGTAAGCAACAATCGATCAGAGGTAGGCACACCTTTTTTACAACGGACTTTTAGATCACGGTTATCAGTAAACCGTAATTTAAAGTCCCTGTGTAGACACACGCTTTGACGATCAACATACTTTAGATTACGGTTTACTGATAACCGTAATCTAAAGTCCCCGTCCGCTGATGGTCAACGACGTCGTTTAACCTGACGCCAAATATTTCCCGCATTATTTGATTTTTTTACGCCGTTTTAACCTACCTAGCATGACTCTATTGATGTGAACAAAACAAATCTAGTACTTCTCTCTCTCTCTTTATCTCTCTCTCTTTATACAGACACAACTCTCTAAATTAATTCTTTCAGAAAGCGTTGAGAAAATAAATGAAGTTACAAGCCAATTTATACTGCTATTGGAATTGAACGTCATGGAGAGTTAGTTCCTAAATTTCAAGAACTAAGTACTCCTTCATTGCCTGAATCTCGGAAGCACGAGCCCAGTCTTCTGATTATTGCAACGTTAAAAGGATTCCGGTCCAAGTCTGATCGTTGGTGACCGTTGCAAGGTCAATGTTGTTGCTCCTTTACTTTCACAACTAATTGACGGACTCTCTCTAACTTTCAAGCTTGACTGACTTTGTCTTGTTTTGAGGAGTGCGATTGAGTTGATTGATCTGGTTGACTATCTCAACAACATCTTCATACTCCAACATTAACCCAGTGATGGAAATATTCATCAACTATCATGGATATATTTTAACCTAGTGATGGAAACATTTATCAAGTATCATGTATACACTTTAACTCACTAATTGAAACATTTATAATTTATCATGTATATTTAACCTAACCGGTGATGGAAACATTTGTCAGCATAGTATACATTTAACCCAGTGATGAAAATATTAATCAACTATCATGTACACATTTTAACCTAGTGATAGAAACATTTATTAGCTATCATGTATACATTTTTGGGATCCCTACGAGA
The DNA here is from genome assembly GCA_023374045.1 of Limonium bicolor. Classification (NCBI taxonomy): domain Eukaryota; kingdom Viridiplantae; phylum Streptophyta; class Magnoliopsida; order Caryophyllales; family Plumbaginaceae; genus Limonium; species Limonium bicolor. Next base: position 132,529,517 of record CM041779.1, on the reverse strand, counting down.
AGGCAGACTGCACGTTCATCTAGGTCTAGGAAGGTTCAACAGTCTCCTATTCCATGGCCATAACTGGGGGATACACGAGTCAGTGATGGAAATATTTATCAACTGCCATGTATATATTTTAATGTATTAATGAAAATATTTATCATTCATCATGTATACATTTTAAACTACTATGGAACATCTATAAATAATCATATACATTTTAAATTGATGATGAAAATATCAGTGTTGTCATGGATGCATCTTTATCTTCTTATCAACACATTGATAGATGGCTAGGGATACACTATTTAGCCTTTAGTGGGAATATTCATCAACTTTACATACTAAAACATAAATAGTCATGAAGTGTTCAATTTTTTTTACATGAACAAAATCCTAGCTATTTATACTAATTTAGCCTCAATATTCTCATTATTTTGATTTGTCTACCTTTTAGATGTTTTTTTATCTCATATATGTATATATAATTTTAGCACTTTTACTTTCTCTTTTTTAGTCTTTCCCTAAAAACATTATTGTTATGCAAAGTTACTAATTAGGTGGAACATTAGGCTTTTATTTAAAGTAATACTTCCACGTTCAATTTTTCCTATAGAAATATTACACAGAATTTATTTAATTTAGAAAAACATTACATTTATTTAATTTAGTATTTGAAATATCCCTAAAGAATTAAAAAGGGTAATTATAATTTAATTACCTATATATATGTATAATTAATTAATAGATGAAGAATTTATATAAATATTTATTTGATTTAAGGAAATAAAACCTTAATCATATTTGTATAAATAATAGTATGGGTTGAGACAATTATAGAGGAAAGGAAAAAATATTAAAAAATAAAAAAAAAGAGTTAGTTGATTTAATTATGCAACAATATACCTTGAGATCTAAAGGTATATTTATAAAGAGAAATTACTTGGTGGAGTAATTTATAATATGTAATATACATCGTTATCGTTACATGAGGTAATAAAACGAATTAAGATGTTAAAAGTGTGAAAAATTAACTAACATTTTAACTTAGCTTTTGTGAATATGTAAATGAGGCAAATAGGTTCGATATCGCTGGGAAAAAATGGACATACCCAATTAGACCCTGCCAAATAACAACCCACTCCATTCTCTTATAAAACCCTAGCACCATTCTTCAGCTCCCAACCAGGGTGTTGATAGGGACTTTTTAGAGTTGTTTCATAGTAGATATCTGTTAGAGATTAGTTCCTGTGGTAACCGTTTTACTTGGTCCAATGGTAGAGCCTGTGCTCGTTCAGACAAGGTCATTGGCTCGACTAAATGGAATAATCTCTTTCATGAACCTATAGTTCATGTACTCCCTAGGTTTGTATCAGACCATAGCCCTTTATTGTTGAATCTCCATCATCCCCGCTTCTCATGTTATAGTTCCAAACCATTTAAATATATAACTGCTTGGGGCACTCATCCAAATTTTGCTCAAACTGGAATAGAGAAGGTTCTCTAAATGAAGCGATTGAATTAATGGGTGGACATTTAAAGTCATGGAATAGGAATGTATTTGGTCACATAGGCATGAATAAAAAGAGATTATTGGCTAGACTAGCTGGTATTCAAAAGGCGATTGACTCGGGTAATAGTAGCCATTTAATTGGGTTAGAGCGTAAATTACCTGGTGAGTTGGAGGTTTGGCTGCAACGCGAGGAGATGTTGTGGAAGCAGAAATCTAGGAACCAATGGATTAGTATGGGGGATAAGAACACGACGTACTTTCATATTAAAACAAGAACTAGAAGGCAAAATTCCCGCAATTATAAACTCATGGATTCTAGTGGGGAGTATAAAACTCTATGTATAACGATGAATATACTCTGTATTGATTGATGTATAAGACGATTACAATATTGTAGTATTTATAGAGATACTCTGAACAAGTATCTGATTATTCTAGAACATGTACTGGACTATAGTAGAGTGGGCCGTATTCTAATATTTGTATTGGGCCCAAGTACAACGTTACTCTAACATCCTCCCTCGGTCCAAACTACTGTGCAACGGAAGTTTGGAGCGCACTCGAAGAAACACGGTGGGAGACAGAGCCTTAGTCAAGATGTCGGCGAGCTGGTCTTCCGACGGGACATGTTCAACCTGGAGAGCACCACAAGCAACGCGTTCTCACACGAAGTGAAAATCCACCTCGACGTGCTTCATCCTGCTGTGAAAGACAGGATTTTTGGTGAGGTAAGTTGCACTTAGGTTGTCGCAGAGTAAAATTGGGTTTTTAATTCGATGACCTAGCTCCTGCAAGAGTTGTAAAAGCCAAATTGCCTCAGCCGTAGCAGTAGATAAGGCCTTATATTCAGCTTCTGTGGATGATTTAGCGACGGTTTTCTGTTTCTTTGAACTCCAGGACACCATGTGAGGACCGAGAAAGATGCAGAAACCTGATGTGGATTTTCGGTCAACTGCTAAGCCAGCCCAATCTGCATCAGCAAAAACGGTAACTGAATCTATGGGAGCCGCGGGATAGAAGACACCAAGCTTGCGAGTGTGAGTCAGGTATCTTAGAATTCTTTTGACCGCCGTCCAATGAATTTGTTGAGGACGATGCATGTACTGACGTACTTTATTTACTGCAAAATGTATGTCTGGCCGGGTTATTGCAAGATATTGCAAGGACCCAACAATACTCCTGTACTGAGTAACATTCTCAAATAGAGGCGAGTCTGAATGATCTAGTGACACTGTAGGCGTAATAGGAGTAGAGCTAGGTTTTGATGAGGACATGCCTGATTTAGTCAAAAGGTCGTTGATGTATTTCTCTTGTGTAAGCAGAACACCCTTAGAGCTTCTGTACACTGAAATTCCTAGGAAATATGACAAATTTCCCAGATCCTTAACAGGAAACCGTAGAGTTAACTGCTCCTTAAGCTTGGACAGTAAGGATAAGGAGGAGCCAGTTAGTAATATATCATCCACGTAAATAAGCATGTAGACAGTATCCTTTCCCTGAGAAAATATAAACAAGGAACTGTCCTTGACTGATTTCACAAAACCAATCTGTAACAGATAGGAACTTAAGGTAGAATACCAAGCCCTTGGCGACTGTTTTAACCCATAGAGAGCTTTCTTCAGCTGACAAACATGGTGAGGATAGAGCTTACTCTTAAACCCTGGGGGCTGTTTAACAAAAACAGCCTCTTCTAGTTCACCATTAAGGAAAGCATTTTGTATATCCAGATGTTGTATAGGCCAGTTAGAGGCAACAGCAATAGACAAGACAGTTCTGATTGTAGTGACCTTGATAACTGGGCTGTATGTGTCAAAATAATCAACCCCCTCTGTTTGATTAAATCCTTGGGCAACCAGCCTTGCTTTCCTGCGTTCAATAGAACCACCTGCATTACGTTTTGTCTTGAGAATCCATTTGACTCCTAAAACATTCATTCCTGGTGTAGAAGGAACTAACACCCAAGTCTGTGTTTTAAGTAGAGCCTGATATTCTTTCTGAATTGCCTCTTTCCATTCATCATACTGCTGTGCCTGAGTGAATGATGGCTCATCTGGAACCAAAGTGGTGGTGTTACACCAAGGCACAGTGCCATCTGTGCGAATTAGAGGTTTGTGGATGTTGGCACGGGCTCTAGTAATCATAGGATGGGGTAATGGTGGAGAATCTGAAACAGGAGAAGGAGTAGATGAGGGTGTTGGTGGTAAGGATGAAGTATTCTGAGTGGGTGAGGAAGGAATGGTCTGAGTAGGTGTTTGGGAAGTATGAGGAGGTGAGGTTGGGGTAATCTGAGTAGATGATGATGGGGTAGGTATAATGACAGATGTGAGAGTAGGAATAGGAGCTAGTTTTGGGGAAAGAGATGGTGAGGTAGAATCAGGTGTAAGGAAAGGAAACTGCTCCTCATTAAAGATAACATCACGATTGACATAGAGTTTCTTGGTGGCAAGACAGTAACACAAATATCCTTGATGTGAATTGGAGTATCCCAAGAAGAGACACTTTTGGGATCTGTAGGCAAGTTTATGAGGTTGATGAGGTCTGAGATTAGGCCAACAAGTACAGCCAAAAACTCTGAGTGTGAAGTAATCAGGGGGTTTTGAATACAACTTTTCAAAGGGTGTTTTGAAAGCCAAAATTCTTGTGGGTGTTCTGTTTGCAAGATACACTGCTGTGTTAACAACATAACTCCAAAACTTAAAGGGTAGCCCTGAGTGAGATAGGAGAGTGAGGGCTTTGTCCATGATAAACCTATTTCGTATTTCAACTGCCCCATTCTGTTGATGGGAATAAGGGCAAGAAAATCTGTGTTGGATGCCCTTGGTTTTAACCAGATCAGATAAAGCAGTGAATTCTCCACCCCCATCAGTTTGTATGCTTTTAACAGTAGTGCTGAACTGATTCTCAATCAACCGCAGGAAAGTATCAAATATAAGTCGAACATCAGATTTAAAAGCCATAGGAAAAATCCATATGTACTTAGAGCAATCATCCACAATCAGTAAGAAAAATCTGAAACCATCTACAGATGTAATATAGGCAGGTCCCCAGACATCGAGATATAAAAGGTCAAAAGGTGAAGTAGAAACAGTAGTACTAGAGTAATGTGGTAAGGCATGAATTTTGCCTGCACAACAACTGTCACAAAACTCATTAAATCTAGGGGATGTGGAGGGTAAATGGTAGTCACACAGGACTTTATTTGTAATAAATGATGAGGGATGGCCAAGACGTTTGTGCCAAATTGTGGAAGTAGTCTTAGTTCCTGGTAGAAGCTTAGTGGCTGAAACCTGAGGGGTGTAAATCTGTGGTAGGGCATAGACTCCATTCTTAACCGGACCTTGAAGGAGCACTCTCTTGGATGTAAGATCCTTCACAGCAAATCCATTTGCATAGAATTCAAAATACACATTATTATCATGGCATAGTTGTCTCACAGAAATCAAGTGCTTATTTAACAAAGGAGAATGATAAATCTGATGTAGCAAGAGGTTACCAGAGGAGTGAGGAATTGAACCAGATCCCTGATGAGATATAGGTAGGCCTGAGCCATCACTTAGGGAAATGGTATCATGTCCTGAATATTCTGAGGAACCAAGGTTTAGCCTGCCTAGGTCTCCGGTAAAATGATGTGTAGCAGCTGTATCAGGAAGCCACTCAGACTGATAATAATTTCCAGCTACATTGCTAGTGGCATTAGCAGAAAAGGAGGGAGGGGGAGCTGGTTGATAGGTCTGATTGAACCTATGGTAACAGACACCAGCCACATGCCCTTTCTTTTAACAGATTTGACAGGTAGGTCGGTTATCAGGAGTTCCATTAAAATAGGAACCACGTCCTCCTCCTCCTTTATAATTTCCTTTTCCACGTCCTCCTCTGTTGCTTCCTCTTCCACGACCACCTCTGCCTCTGTTATTGTTTTCTCCAGAAAAGGTTGCCTCAGTGGCATTTAGACAAACACTATCAGTGACTGATTTTCTGGATTGAGCCAGAATGTCTTCATAAATCAGCAGGTAATTATAGATCTGTTGAGGAGTACAGATCTCTGTCCTAGTAAGAATATTAGTAACCACAGCTTCATACTCCTTAGGTAATCCACGAAGGATATATGTCTGAAACTCACGGTTGCTGACTTTATGACATGTTATAGCTAGAGAGGCAGCAAGATTCCTAGCTCTATTATAATAAGCAGTCACATCTTCCTCTGATTTCTTTGACAGACTAGAAATCTGTAGCTGCAATTGTCCAAGATGTGCAGCAGTCTGACTAGAAAAAGAAGTATGAAGTTCATACCAGACCTCAGCAGAGGTAGACAAATCGATTACCTGACTTGCAATTTCTTCAGTGAGAGAAATCAGAAGGATAGACAACACCAATTGATCCTGCTGGATCCATCTGAAATAATCTGAATTGCTTTCACCATTGATGGTCCGAGCTGGACATGGATAGCTGGATTCCACATACTTGTACAGATCATTTCCACGCAAGAAAGGTATGAGCATACCTTTCCAGATTCTCCAATTTGTTTGATTTAATTTCACTAAGTTTGCTGCAGCTGACATGAGAGACTGATTGCTTTGTGTTGTAGTTACGACAGCAGCAGATTTTGGCTGTGGATTTGGAGTTACAGTCTCTCCGATTGATTCATCAGAGAGAGTCGTCATTGGAAGATATTTGAATTGTGAAGGATCTGCTGGATCGAGGCGAGAGTTTGGAGAGAATGTGTTTGATCCAGATCCAGATCTGGATCTAGATCTGAAAAGGAAAAACTCTCATTGTAGCTCTGATACCATATAAAACTCTATGTATAACGATGAATATACTCTGTATTGATTGATGTATAAGACGATTACAATACTGTAGTATTTATAGAGATACTCTGAACAAGTATCTGATTATTCTAGAACATGTACTGGACTATAGTAGAGTGGGCCTTATTCTAATATTTGTATTGGGCCCAAGTACAACGTTACTCTAACAGGGAGTGGGTAACAGAGGACCTTAGGCTAAAGCAAATGATGGTAGATTATTTTATATCTCTGTTTAGTGCAGCAGGTGAAGGTCCCCGTAGCAAGATTGGGAATTATTTTGAACCTTTGGACCATAGCATCTTAGAAGAATTGAACAAACCTGTCACCCTTGGGGAAGTAACTAGAGTTGTTAAGAGTATGGGGGTCTTTAAAGCCCCGGGAAAGGATGGATTCCCTGCTGGATTCTACCAAAAATTCTGGAACTTGGTGGCACCAAACGTGATGCAGTTCGTTCAAGACTGTTTCCGTTTTCAAAGAGTGGATGCCAAGTTGAACCAAACTATCATTACTATCATACCCAAAGTTGAACAGCCAGCGGGGGTGAACCAATTCAGGCCAATTGTGCTACGCACAGTTCAGTATAAAATTTTGACTAAGGTTATATCGAATAGGCTGAAGTCATATATGCCTGATTGGGTTTCTGACTGTCAAAGCAGTTTTGTTCCAGGAAGATGCATCACAGAAAATATCATATTAGTCCAATAAGTCATTCATTATATGCAAAACACTAAGTCTAGGGAAGGGTGTTTGGCTATGAAATTAGATCTTGCTAAGGCTTATGATAGGCTGTCATGGGCTTTTATAGATGATACTTTGGTATGTTTAGGAATACTCGACAACCTGAGGATATTAATTATGAACTGTATAACGATTGTCTCTTTTCAAATTGCTTGGAACGGTTCCCTTTCAAATTCTTTTACTGCAGGTAGAGGGATTCGACAAGGGGATCCCCTATCCCCTTTTATCTTTGTATTGTGCATGGAACGGTTTTTGCAACTTATACAGAACAGAGTCAACCGTAAGGAGTGGAAACCTGTAACTCTTGGTAGGAAAGGTATTTGTATTTCTCACTGTTTCTTTGCGGATGACATAGTTCTCTTTGGGGTGGCATCTCCTAACCAGATTAAAGTTATGTGTGAAAGTGTTTCTGAATTTTGTGAAGCCTCTGGTCAAGCCGTTAGTTTGGAGAAATCCACTATTCTGTTATCAAAGAATACTAGTCCTGAAAGGGCTAGAATTATCAGCATAGAGTCAGGCATTCCCATTACTACCAACTTTGGTAAATATTTGGGTGTATTCTTGAAACATGGCAAATCCGGTGGATTAAATCACAACCTAATCTTATCCAGAATTAGGGAAAAACTAGCAGGTTGGAAGTGTAAGACTTTCTCAATGGCAAGTCGGATTACTCTGGTCAAGAACTGTATAGCTTTTATTCCTATCTATGTTATGCAATCTCAGGTCTTTCCTATCAATATATGCGATAAAATTGACAGGTTATGCAGGGAGTTCATCTGGGGCCACGAGCCGGGAAGTAGGAAGCTACATGATATCGGGTGAGATACTCTTTGTAAGCCGAAATCGATTGGGGGTTTAGGTATTAGGAAGTCGACAATGGTGAATGTAGCTTGCTTCGGTAAAATTGTGTGGAAATTAGTCAGCAATCATAACAGCTTCTGCAAGGATGTTTTATTGCAGAAATACCCAAATCCTGCAGTTAGCCGGGGTTCGATAAATTGGAATAATATTCAGAAATGCGCAAGTCTAATACAAGACGGACTCGGCTGGACGGTAAGTAATGGTAAGCGGGTTAAGTTTTGGACTGACTGCTGGGTTGGTAAGTGTTCTCTTGTGTCGCAAACCATTTGTGAAATTCCTCAGCAGGAACTAGAGGTGACAGTAGCTGACTACTGGTCATGCGAATCTGAATGGCTCTGGAAAAAGTTTGAACACTTCCTCCCGACTGAGGCTCTTATTAGTATTAGTGGTATTACGATTTTTCCTGATGATGAAGACGATTTTATCCATTGGAAGTTAGAACCTGGTGGGAAATATAGCGTAAAATATGCTTATAGGTTCTTATCTGAGTGCAATGTGAATCGTAATTCTATTTCAACAAATGAATCTGGTGGTGTTAGAAATGTCTTTAAACACATCTGGAGCTTGCAGATTTCAAGAAAGAGTTAAAATATTTCTATGGAAGGTCGGTCATAATAAACTCATGACGAACTGCAGGCGTGCTACTATGGGTTTAACTTTGGACAATTCGTGTCATTATTGTAGTGAGGTAGAAACTACTTTACATGTTCTTCGTGATTGTCCAATAGCTAAAAAAATCTGGAACCGCGTTATCCCTTCAAATGGAAATAATTCCTTCTTTAGCAAGGATCCGGCGGAATGGTTCTCAGATAATATTATCCATACAGGAAATGTTCTCATCCGTGGAAAGGGAAATATAATATTTGCCTTAATCTGTTTTAATTTATGGTACTGGAGGAATCGTAAAGTCTTTACTGATGAGAGTCGTTTGTATCTTCCTTTCAGACAGATAATCATCGCTTGCTTGGAGCACCGTAGAGCATGGCGGATGATCAAAGAAACTCAACAGGCCCGGCTCTTACCATGTGCAACCAGTGCAGTCGCACAGGGCCCCCTAATTTTTAGGACCCTGATTTTTTTTAATGTATGTTATTGTGTATAATAAAAAACGTAGAATACTTATGATCTGACTATCATTATTACTTTGTACTCATAAGTATTGATTCGTCTGAAGAGTAGCTATTCATCTTTTCTTCTTTATACAAAAGTTTTATTAGTATCCGTTAGAATCATTAAGAAACTGCTAGAAAAAGCTTTTCATTTTCCAATAATACAATGAATCGTCAGATGTACTGGACACTTTTACCCTATGTATACCCATTACTCTCAAAAAGAACTGTCAATTCAAACTCATATCTACACTCTACTCTACAGTATTGTTGGCAGTTGCACAGTTGCTTCGGTAGAACACTACAAGAAAAATCAGATTTAGCTACCACTGTATATCAGTAGCTAAGTCATCAGTTTTGGTAGCTAAACACAACGGGCTACTGCATTTTATGAATTAGCTACTGATATACAGTGGTAGCAAATGTCCTAGTGGCTAAATTAAAAATAGCTACCGTTTTGGAATGCGGTAGCTATTTCGCTTTGGCCTCGCTACTACTTTTCCTATAGCTAGATATTGCTACCGTTTTAGAATGTAGTAGCCAAATGACTACTAGTGTAACAGTAGCAAAATGGCTTCGAGTATAACAGTTGCGAAATCATTACTAATACATCAGTAACAAAATCGATACTAGTGTAGCAGTAACAAAATCGCTACTAAAATATTGGTAGCAAAATGGCTACTAGCAAAGCAGTATCAAAGTTGCTACTAGTATAGTAATAACAAAATCGATACTAGAATGGTATATATGCTAGCTCTACACTACTACGGGCACCACCACCATTCAATCCCACAAGAAGTGAGAGCCATGTGCCCGCGTAACTTGACTATCCTTGGTAGCTATTTCGCTTTGGCCTCGCTACTACTTTTCCTATAGCTAGATATTGCTACCGTTTTAGAATGTAGTAGCCAAATGACTACTAGTGTAACAGTAGCAAAATGGCTTCGAGTATAACAGTTGCGAAATCATTACTAATACATCAGTAACAAAATCGATACTAGTGTAGCAGTAACAAAATCGCTACTAAATATTGGTAGCAAAATGGCTACTAGCAAAGCAGTATCAAAGTTGCTACTAGTATAGTAATAACAAAATCGATACTAGAATGGTATAATATATGCTAGCTCTACACCTACTACGGGCACCACCACCATTCAATCCCACAAGAAGTGAGAGCCATGTGCCCGCGTAACTTGACTATCCTTAGTATAAATAGACCTCTCATACCAATGACATATTTAATTCAAACTAGTGTGTTAAAATGTGCATAGAGCAAGAATCGATCCCTCGATGTTTGGGATGAATATAGAATGTCTTAACCATTGTGCCATGATAGTTATTCACATCATATATAGAAACTACGTGTATATATTGAATGTTTGATACTGTAAATATAAATGGAAGTTTTTGCCGAGACATGATCAAACCAGGGATATATTAAAATTAATAAAATAGATATATGGTTGATTATATAATATAACAAATTAATTTAATGAGACCAAAATAGTAAAGTTAATAAAAATTTAAGTATATTATCGGCTTAAAATTATAAAAATTAAAAAATATACATCTATATCTTTTAAAAATCCTTGAAATGTCAGAAATTATACAAAAAAGATAATATATTATGTAAAGTTACTTATATAATTAAGTCTTATTATATAGCGTTACAAATACTAATATAATATACATCATTACATGACAATTAAAACTTTTAAATAATATATTATGTTTTTGTAAATTTTTATAATATATATTTTTATAAATTTTAATAGATGTATAATACTGTATAATATTGACTAATTTAAATTGTTTTAACTTTACTATTTTTCAAAATTCTATTAATTTGTGTGTTGTTTTGTAAATTAAAAACATTAATATATCGTATATTTATGTACATTTTATTATAATTTTGTATACTTTTAACATTTTATAAATTTATACACATATATATATATAAATATTCAACTTACTTTGCAAATTTTAACCTACACGTCAACTAATTTAAATTGTTATGTTTTATTAGTTTATGTGACTTTTGTAAATAAAAGTATCATATAGTAATAAAAACTGTATTAAATTAAATATATATAATATATATATATATATATATATATATATAATATATATAATATATATAAACACACATATATATTATACACTTAACTATTTAAATTATTGTTACTACTATTTTTATATTAATTTTGTAAATTTTAATCAACATATGTACTAATTTAAATAATTAATACTTTTACTCTATTTTATAATGTATTAATATGTGTGATACTTTGAGACTTAAAAATTATAATATCAAAAATATATTATGTTAGGTATATCTTATATGATAAAATAAATTCTAGTAGTAGTATATAGTTTAATTTTTTTCATGAATTAGACAATTTTTATTTAATTATTATTCTTTTTCAAAATTTTGATAGCTAAAAGCTAACCAATATACATATTGAAAAAATTAAAAAATTAAAAAATTATATAAAAAGATAATATGTCCACTATTGCAGTAGTAGTATAGGTTAATATTTCAAACTATGTAGTAATCACAAGTTTAAGTTATAAGAATAATAATTTTTATACCGCATTCATTTGTTGTATTCTAGCATAATATCAACTAAAGTTTATTAGCATTATTAGTCAGTTACAATTTCGTTATTGAATTATATACGTATCACACATTTAAATTATAAGAGAATTATTATTTTGCTATCACTTAAAAATATTAGCTATCATTTTTTATAATGTAGCACAATATTAGACATAATCTCATTAACATCATTAGTCGGTAGCAATTTCATAATTAAAGATACTAACAATTTTTATGCTTGCTAAAAATATTCGCTACTGACGCCCAAACAGTAGTAGAACGACAACCGTGATGAGTGTTAGTAGCAATTTTATTAACTTAGCTTATCTATTTGGTAGTAGCAACTTTTAGTAGCAATTTAGCTACTAGTTATAATATTTTTTGCTACTGCTGCTTTAATAGCGGCACAATAGCTACCATGATTGAGTTAGCCACATCTTACAGTAGTTATTCCGTAATTTAGCTACCAACATTGGTAGCTAAATTGTTCTTACAAAAAGAACCAAGATGAAATAAAAAATAGCTACTACTAATGGTAGCAGTCTTGTCAGGCGATAGCGATTTGGCTACTGTTTAAAAAATCTAGCTACCATTGTCGTTGTTGTAGCAAAATAGACACCACTATGTTAGTACCATTAAAAATCAGTAGCAATTTTTGAAAGTAACTACCAATATATGTGTGGTAGCAAATCATTGGTAGCTAAATCTGTTTTTTCTTGTAGTGGAAACTACAAAATATTTTACTCTGAGTACTCTCACTGTCTCACACTGACACAATCAAATCCATCAGACATCTCAATTTTGTCTTCAGTGTTCATTGGCTGCGTTCGGCATTGTTGTTTTGTGGTTGTTTTGGTCTGGCTGTTTTATGGTTGTTTTATATGTGGCAGTATATTATTGGGGTAGAACGTAGGACCCACGTGGGTCCCACGTGAGGTCCACCCCCAAAAATACCACATTCATGCGGTCACCTAACGCAGCCAATTGTGTGTGGAAGAGGTCAGCCGAACAGAACAGAGCGCAAGTACAATACTACAATAGTACATAACAGGGCAGGTACATACATGATACATCTTTTTCTTTTCAGTTTCTATTATCTAGTTAATAGTTATCCTTATCCAGTCCAGTTAATCTCTCGTCTGGTCATTGTTAATAACTCATATATTAATTTAATTATTTGTAAATTGTAATATATAGTTAATTTTTTCCCATTATTCTCGTACTAGTTAACAACTTAACGGTTGAAATGTTAACTTAATTATTTATAAATTATACAATATACACCAGAGTGGTTAATTAATAAATTGAAATTAAGAGAAAATGTTTGTAATTTTTATAATTGTTTGTTTTCGCTTGCATTTTGAAAAATAAAAATAATGGATTCATGATACAATTTTATATTTGTTTTAAAATTTACGGGATGTTTTACATATAAAGGGCCTCATTTCACATATTGAGCACGGGGCCCAACATTTTCTAAGACGCCCCTAAAACTCAACCAGAAATGGTTGATATTGGTGGAAGCAAACACGGCGGCACAAGTATCTATTGGCAACCCCCATTAGAAGGATGGTTGAAAATAAACATTGATGGTGCATTTGATCCAAGTGCAGGGAATGGTGCAGTCGGGGGAATCTGCAGAGACCACAAAGGAAACTGGGTGACGGGATTCATATTAGCATTTGGAAAAAAAAGTGCCTTTCATTCGGAGCTCATGGCGTTGAGATTCGCCCTCTTATTGACAGAAGATAGGCGAATGAACCGTGTAGTTATCTGTTCTGATTCATTGTCCTTAGTTGAGTACTTCTATGATTGTCCAGATAGTTTCCCATTTCGCCCCCTCATTAGAGAGTGCAGGAGCCTAATTAGGCATGGATGGGATATACAGCTAGTATATACGCCCAGACATAGTAATAGAGTAGCAGATAAACTTGCAAAATTAAGATTGTATAGGGAGTTTGGTTTAGATATACTGGACTCACCCCCTACCTGTATTCTTGTCCTTTAATATCAGAAAGAGGATGATCCTCTGTTTTTCGATCAAAAAACAAGAAGAAGTAATTGCTTGTTCAGACGGTAGATAGTGCGGAACGCCGCTCTCACTATAGTGCGATAATATTTGTATTAATTTTAAATAGTCATAACTTTAAAAATATTAGTCCAAAATAAAAAAAATTGCACCGTTGTTCATCTAAATTCAAGCTGTTTAAAACAAGACCGTCATGGATATGTTTTGACAAGTTTAAAATTTTATGTTAGTTATATGTACATATCAACATATACCAACGACACTTATGATTATCACCTATAATTTAAAATACACCATATAACATTAATAATACACCACAAACACTAATGATTTTTTATCGGTTCCGGAGTTTGTTATCTAATTCACCACTTAATAGTTAAAGAATCATAATACCAATTTCAATGAATCATAATATCAAATGTAATGAATCATAACATAATTTTAGTGTATCATCAGTAACATATAAAAATAAAATTTTTAAACAATAATACAATACAAAACAATATTTGGTACGTATGAAAAATACATCATTCACCATATAAGGTTTAATCTATATTACAATACAATAATAATACACTAAAAACAATAATGACTTATTATCGGTTCCGGACTTTGTTATCTAATTCAACACTTATTAGTTAATGAATCATAATACCAATTTCAATGAATCATAATATCAAATTTAATGAATCATAACATCATTTTAGCGTATCATCAATCACATATAAAAAGAAAATTTTAAACAGTAATACAACATAAAACAATATTTGGTACGTAAGAAAAATACATGATTTACCATATAAGGTTTAAATACACCATACAACCTAATAATACACTACAAAAAATAAGGATTTTTATCGGGTTCAAATTTATAATCTAATTCACCACTTCTTAGTTAATGAATCATAATATCAATTTTAATGAATCATAATATCAAAACTAATGAATCATATATGATTTTAGTGTACCATCATACACATGTAAAAATAGATTTTTTTTAAAGTTGTAAAAACATATCGAATTTGCGTTGCTGTTTATGTAAATTTACGCCACTCATTATACACAACCTATTTACAGTGGGTGAAAATTTCGGGGTAATGGGTCGGGTTGAAGCTCACCCATACCCGACCCGATTAAAATTGTATTGACCCATACCCGACCCAATAATATTCGGGTTACAAATTATCAACCCATACCCAACCCATATAAAATGATTAAACCCATACCCGACCCGTTTAACCCAACATAATTAGGCTATGCAAAATTTAAAAGACCTGGAATTAAATTTTTATATGATAGCTCAAACGGAGTTACAAATTAATGAAATCATACATTCAATATGGTAGATATTCCAGAGTTTTTCATTATCATCCGTCTTTTTTTTCTTTTTCCACATACATGTCGTGCTCAGTGGCACTTAACAGAAGAAGGCGATGTGTACGCGACTAGGCCCAATATAACTGTATTTCTCCTTCAGTATAGAATCAAAACATAAACAAAATCTACAGAGTACAGAAGATATAGACCATAGTGGGAGCTGTGGAGGAGAGAGCAGCACACTGTTTTTGACAATCCACATAACGAATACTCTTGTTTTTGCTTTAAGAAATAAAACAATAAGTAGTATTATCCAATAAACAACCTCTCATAAAAAAGATACTACATAATCTGTATTATACTAATAGTAGGTTAGCACTTACTTAGTAAAATATTTATATTTTTATCTAATTTTATTTATTATTATTTTTTAATAAAATAAAATAAACGGGTCGGGTTGACTACGGGTTAGGACTTTAAACCCATACCCAACCCACAAATTTAATAGGTAACCCATACCCGACCCATAATTAAATGGGTCAATAATCGTGACCCAAACCCGCTATTTTCGGGTTGGGTATGGGTCGGTTATCGGGTTTGGGTAAAAATTGCCACCCCTACTATTTACCTTCATTTTCAACGCCTCGTTACACTTCATTTTTTTAGGGAAATTTCATGAATGCCACTATATTTTTGGCTAATTCATGAAATGCCCTAAAAAATAGAAAGTCACAAAATGCCACTATATTTTCATAAAAGTCAATGAAATGCCACTATAGTCATTGACCAGATAGAAAAAAGACAAAAATACCCTTAGTAGTTAATAAAGTACTTTTAAAGTTCACAACAAGTGTTAAAAAATTCACAAAAAATACAAAATACACTAAAATATCATAATAATAATTTTTTTTAAAAACTTATAAAGTTGAAAAAAAAAATAAAATCATAAAATATTAAAACAAATAAATATTTCATTTTTTAAAAATTATTTAGTACCATAAAAAGAATATTGTGTTCTAAACAAATAAGTTATAACAATTAAGTACTATAATATTTTTTTAGAACACAATATTCATTTTGTGGTACAAAATAAATTTTAAAAATGAAATATTTATTTGTTTTAATATTTTATGGTATATTTATTTATTTTTTCAATTTTTATAAATTTTTATATTATTTTATATTTTTATGTCTTTTGAATTTTTTGTGAATTTTTGTGAATTTTTTAACACTTATGGACATATTTTGAACTTTCAAAGTACTTTGTTAACTAGTGGGGGATATTTTACTCTTTTTTCCATCTATCAATGACTATAGTGACATTTTATGGACTTTTACAAAAATATAGTGAAATTTTGTGACTTTATTTTTTTAGTGACATTTCATGAATTAGCCAAAAATATAGTGGCATTTCATGAAATTTCCACTATATTTTTGGCAAATTCATGAACTGCCACTAAAAAAAAGAAGGTCATGAATTGCCACTATATTTTTGCAAAAGTCCATGAAATACCACTATAGCCATTGACTAGAAGGAAAAATGACAAAAATACCCTTACTAGTTGACAAAATACTTTTAAAGTTCATAATATGCCATAAGTCTTAAAAAATTAACCAAATTCATAAAAATCAAAAACTATAAAAATATCATCATAAAATATTGTAAAAAAAATATTTTAGTTTTAAATTATTCAATACCATAAATATAATATAGAGTTTTGAACATACAAAATATACCAATCGTTCTACGAATTTATACCAATTAAGTACCAAACATTTTTTAAATTATTTTTCTATAAATTTAAATTACTTATTTAAAATAAAGTATTGTATTTTTAAATATTTAGATTTTTTTTAAAAATTATATTTTTATATTGCATATAAATTTATGACATAATATTTTGTAGATAACAAATTCATGTCATAAAGTTACTATAAAATAGAATATAAATTTTTAAAATATTTTTCTCAAATATTAGTTTAAAATACAATTTATTTTATTTTTATAATAATTCAAATTAGTAAAAAAAGATAATTTAAAAATGAATTATAAAAATTTTGGTACTTAATTAATACAAATTAGTAGAAAGATTGATATTAATTTTGTTTACAAAACCCAGTATTCTGTTTAATGGTAGTGAATAATTTAAAAAACATCTAAAAATATTTACTTTTTATTAAATTTTTAAGATATTTTTAGTATTTTGTTAATTTTTACAAATTTATAATATATATATATTATATTTTTATAGTATTTAAAATTTTTTTATGAATTTTTAACACTGAATGACATTTATGAGTTTTAAAAGTATTTTGTTAACTAGTAGAGATATTTTTATTATTTTTCCTTTTGATCAATAACTATATATACTGATATTTCATAGATTTTTACAAAAATATAATGATATTACATGATTTTTTTTTTAATGATATTTCATGAATTACAAAAAATATAGTGATTTCATGAAATATCCCTTTTTTTTATTTATCAATTTCTTATCCTCCTCATTCTATCTTTTCTGCGCTTCCTTCTCTTCATTCTGAAACATAATTAGCGAGTACATGCTCTGCACCTCTCCTTTGCCTCCCTGAAAAACCAAAACTGACGTACGAGGAACATATACGCTCTGCATCTATCTTCATTCTCTTCCCTTCAATTTTCTATCATTTCTCTGCACCAGCCTTCATTGACGAACGGGGAACATACATACCTAGTCCTCCTTTCAGTCTCTTCTTGTTGAAGTGCTGAATATTGCAGGTTATGCAATGCAAACGGAGGTAAGGTTTTGCTGGTTCTTCTTCGATTTCCCCTTCATATCTTTTGTTCTGAATCTGGAATTCAATCGAGCTCTGCCTCATAATTACTTTGTTCTTCTGTTCAAGTTGTAAAAATCGTAACCAGAGAGGGAAAGTGAAGTGGAGTTTCATTTATGGTTCAAACCGACATATTGGACACCAGCAGCTTCATAATCTGGCTACAACAGAAACCGAAACAAAACCAAAACCTAAATCTATTTTAGGGTTCTTGGAGTGGTGAGTGAATCGGTCCTATATTTGTTTTTATTTTGAAATTAATCTGTGTATAATATCTAACCATAATTTCCTGATTTGTTTTGTCATCAGCTTCTGTAAAATTGTGAATACGGTGAATAAGGTGAGGTAAATCGAAAACTGGACTCGAGATTAGAAAAATATAAAAATTAATCGACCAATTCATAGCTACATGTTACCTTTAGCAATCGGTGGCTCAGGATAATTTTGTAATTAATGGAGTGTGCCGGGATAAAAACTGAAAACTAAAAAAAAGATAAATAATATTCGTGTGTCACGGATACAAATTATAATGATTTGTCAGTTAGCTGCCGATTTGGCTGTTTGCTGATTAGGTTACTTTTTTACCGTATTAATTTTAAATGGTTGTAACTGTTATATATAAGTCCAAAAATGTAAAAATGATTTCATCTAAATTCAAGCTCTTAAAAAAGACTAATCATAGTTATGTTTTTGACAACTTTTAAAAAAATTATTTTACATATATATAATGATACACTAAAATTATAATATGATTGATTAATTTTGTATTACGATTCATTAGAATTAATATTATGATTTATCTTTGATCTTTACCTCAATTCCGTACCTTCAACATTTCTACAGCGCCCATTTCAGTGTCGGTGCTCACGTACTTTCCACCATGCATCGGCAACGGTCAGTTCATTTTTCACTTCACCTTGCCTTTCCCTGCCACTTCAACCGGCAAGTTGCCCTGCCGCCATGTTGCTATCAGAATGTCCCTCCATCGCCCAAATTTCTCCCCGCTGCCACCACCACCACCACCACCATCCCAAGACCTCCTAAAAAGCTTTACCAAACTCCTGTGGGGTCAATCCCTTCCACCCCAACTCCTCATCTCTACCGCCCGTACAATTTGGACCTCAACATGGCGTCTCATGATGTCCCAGCTCGCCCCCTCCGACCGGACAGGCTCCTACACCCGACCCACTTCCCAATTCCAGATCAACCTATCATCACAAAGCCCGTCAATTTCCGCACCGCCAACCCTTCACCTCTATGTCGGCCTCCCATGCCCATGGGCCCACAGAACCCTAATAGTTAGAGCACTTAAAGGACTTGAGGATGCAATCCCCGTCTCTGTTGCGTCCCCTGGACAGGATGGTTCTTGGGAATTCAAGGACTGGACATTGAGGTCCGGGAATTCCACTAATGGGGTTTCGGTGATTGTTCCTAGCAGGGATAAGGCGAATGGTTGTGGGAGTTTGAGAGAGGTTTATGGGTTGAGGGCTGGTGGGTATAGTGGGAGAATCACTGTTCCTGTGTTGTGGGATGTGAAGAGGAAAGAGGTTGTGTGTAATGAGAGCTATGATATTATTCAGCTTTTGAATTCAGGGTTTAATCAGGTTGCAAAGAACCCGGAATTGGATCTCGCTCCTGTGGAATTAAGGCCCAGGATTGAGGAGTGGAATCGGGTGATTTATCCTAATGTTAACAATGGGGTTTATAGGTAACATGAATCATCCTTGCACACATTTATTTACTTTGTCTTGAAAGTGAAGACTTTGTTCTCGTTGTGTGTCTGTGAATTGAAGAGCTTGATGGCTTTGGCCATTGATCATTTCAGAACCCGGCTTGATCATGAAACTCTTTTACCGGTTGAATATATGTTTAAGAGTTTGAGATATGATATTTCTTTTTGTGATGTCTGCTGCTGCTTGATATGGCTTGAGCTTCTGTTTGATGTACTCCTGATGGAATTCTCTTTGTTTTACTCCTGATGGAATGTGAAAGGTATGGCACTGAGAATCTGCTTTTCATTTTAGGTGTGGGTTTGCACAAAGTCAGGAAGCGTATGATATTGCAGTGAAGCAGTTGTTTGATACAATGGACATGTTAGATGATCATCTGAAGCATTCTCGTTATCTATGTGGACATCAGCTAACTCTTGCAGATATTTGCTTGTTTACAACCTTGATCAGATTCGATCTTGTTTACTCTGTGCTTTTCAAATGCACAAAGAAGAAACTATTGGAGTACACTAATCTTCACGCTTATATGCGTGACATTTATCAGGTAAGGATATGTTCTTGATTAGACATGGTGAAAGATCATATTTATCTTTGTGTCACCCTAAAGTATGTAGTTTAGAGACTGAACAAATAACTAATATGGGTAATCTTTTATGGACATGATAAAAAACATTCTTTTTTCTCTATCTCCTTTGAAGAGGTCTTGTTTATAGAGGAGCATATCATTATATGTTTTACGTTTAGTTTATTATCTGGCTATGCCTCCTTCATGGCTCTTGCCTTGTTAAATATAGCTTATTTTGATGACTTGAATGTGAATTTCGTTGTCTTTTGGCGAAAATGTATGAAAATTTCAAGAGCATCTATGAATCACTTGATGTGATGATTTTAACTCACTGGCTTTCTGCGGCCTGCCTCATACTGCTACTCCTTTCTGAGTGTTCCAGTTGACATTTGGGTGTCAAGGACATAGGACAGATGCTGGTGTTTGGATTATGTGTTTCTCATGAGTGCCTGTTGAAGTCTATAAAAAAAACTTGCATTGTTCATATCTACATTTATTATGTATTTTTTCTTCCAACTCTTTGATCGAGTGCTTCACTTTTGCAATCAGGCGACTAAGTTGTGAGTTGCGAATCATCTTTGTACACATTTTCTTCCTGGCCTTTATTTGAATCTGCTGTGGTTTCCTGAGAGTGATGTTTTTATTGTGAAACAGATTCCAAAGGTTGCTGAAACCTGCAATTTCAAGGAGATAATGGAAGGCTATTACAAGATTCTTTTCCCTCTTAACCCTGGTGGTATTTGCCCTGTCACACCTTCAAACTGTGAATATGAATTCCTCTCCAGACCGCATAATAGAGAAACCCTTTCGCCATTGTTGGATGATGTGAAAATAAAGACTGCATATGTTAACTAGTGAAAACACCTATGTATATTTTGACATATGTACATGTACGTGTGCCTTCCCTTTTGGGTGTATATCCACATATCCGTCCGTCCGTCTTACGGGTAACATATAACGCAGTCCGATAGAACATCCTGAAAGCGTTTCACTATTTGTGCAGAGTAGGTACAAGAAAAAGGTCTTCCAGCGAAGACATCGATAAATGAAGCATGGCTACAACTGTTACTAGTTTTATCTGTTTTGATTTGGGGTCTTTCACTTTCTCTGAGTCTTCTGATTTCCTTAGAACTCTCCTCTTTTATTGACCCGTGAACTTTAAGATTCCAGCTTCCAAATATGCCAGGTGCGAGGAATTAGCCCGTCTATTTTAAGAAATGAAATGCACCACATTGCAAACAGATATATAACGAAGAAAGAACCCCTAACATGTATAGATATTCTAGCTGCCTTACGTCTGGCAATAGAATTGATATCAATGTGGAGTACGGAGCTCTCTGGAGCCACCATGCAATGCAGTTGGATTCATTGATAGACTCATTCTGGGAGAAAACCATCTATACAGACATCCAGTGTACCAAGGGACAAAGGTTGTAGTGTTAGATTCTCTAATATTTAACTTTGGAAAGTGTTTATTTTGATATTTCAAATTGATTGATTAATTCAGGAATGCAGTGTGAATTCTCCAGATTATGGACCTATGCTTGCAAATGCACCCAATTGGTGTCTTGCTCCTTTTGACCCAGAGGGCATCTTAAGGTCACAGCTGCCTTTTCTTCTTTTTTTCTTGTCTGACAATTTCCATAAGTAGCAAATTTGCTGTTTTTCTTTGGTTAGAAAATAGTTCGAATACTAGCCTATGCTAAGTGTATTCAACTAGCAGCCTGCCTGTGTAATACTTTTATACTTGCACTCCAGTAATTGTTACAAAGAGGCTAGAGAAAGAAGTATGGTGCGTCTGTTTGGGGGGGGGGGGGGGGGGGGGGGGGGGGGGGGGGGGGGGGGGGGGGGGGGGGGGGGGGGGGGGCGGGGGGGGGGGTGGTGGGGGGTGTGTGAATGAGAAAATGGGATGTGTCTTTGGCATACAACACGAGCAAAATGTTCATAAAACAGATGTTTCTTTGATTCTGTGTTACTCAATTCTCCAGATATCCTTACGAAAAGGGTTCAAACTCTGTCTGCTCAAAGTAAATTATACAAAGTGTACACAGGCAATAGATCCTTTGACAAGTCATTTATATCATACTTGAACACAAACTGATAAGAACCCATTTCCAATTAGGAATAAAGTGTCTATGAGCTCGGGAAAGAAAGCACAGGATTGCTTATGAGAAGCTGGAGGTTGAAAAGGGAAAGGGGTTAAATACCTTGGGAGTCTTGTTTTGTAATTTTAAATTGTGGAAGATTATGGGACATTAGTTCTTTTAATTTGACTGGGATTATTCTGTAAAGCTGTATTTCCTAATTGACTACTGTTTCTCTTCTGTAGTCAGGTGGATTAGCTTAAATATTGATAAACTTATACCTGGGAAGGGTTTTTGAACTGCATTTCCTTATTTCACATCCTTGTTTCTACTTGAAGCCCTACTGACTCTAGTACTGACGTTCTGAACAAGAATTGTTTTTTGGAGATTGAAGTGTGTATTATTTCGTTTTTTATCATTAAGAGTGTTGTTTTTTTAGAAATTAACTAGAGTGTTGTTGTAACAGCAAAGTGTGCACAAAGCGACAAATACAAAAACACATTAGATCCAGCGGGAGTATTAACATCAAAAAAAAAAAAGAAAAAGATTTATGTTTTTATCTTTTCTGTATCACATTTTGTTGCTTTATCTGTTGATTTTAAACGTGCAGCATTTAAGTGGGGTTGTTAAAAAGTTGCAACTTTAGTGTGGCATTGTCATTGCATGTTCTAGGAATCCTTATGTAGATCTGTGTTGATTCGGTTATTACCTTTATTGACTATTGACTTGATGTATGAATTATCTGCCAGTTCATTGATGGCTGTGGTTACATGTTTGGTGGGACTGCATTATGGACACATTATTATTCACTTTAAGGTGTGAAGCCTCTCTCCATCTTTTTGAATTTTAATAATGAAAAAAAGAACACCGTGAAATCCATCTGAAGTGGGGTTTTGGTAGAGGATAAAAATGTGTGCAGCTTACGCATCTGCAAAAAATAAAAGTTGATAATACAGAGAAAAAGAAAATGAAAGAACGAGAAAGAGCTAGGTTGAGTTTGATGCATGAAACATTTCTTCACTAAAGACTACTTTATTTCCGGCAGGATCACAAGCAGAGAGCATTCTTCTGGTGCCTCTTCTTTTCCTCTTATTATTGCTGGATTTGTTTTGCAGCTTCTAGGTAATGTATTGCCTTCTCGAGTCTCATGCTCATGTGTGTAATGTTGAACTAAAATGAACAAATCATCTTAATCCACAAGTGATCACTGACTTAGATCCTTTATTTGCAGGCATCCCACTTTCTAAACCTTTGAACTCCTTCAGCTATATGTGTATCACAGCCGGTGCTTCAGGGATCGCATTAACAGTTGTCTACTACCTGGTAACCCCGTGTGCCTCCACTGTCACACTATCACCAAGTGATACGGTTTCCCTAAATGGTTCTCTGTAAATTCATGGATTTCTAAACCTTGCTATAATAATTCACTGTGTTTTTTTTTCTTTTGGTCAAAGAGGGGTCTTTCTCAGCTTATACTTTCGAAGTCTATGATATGTGTTACTTCTATTTAGATGTTTCACCGGTCGAATGTATACAAAATATATTTTGTACTATGATCTACCCTTTCTATTTTCTCCGTGAGACCCAGGGTTTTCTTCAAATCTTGTCGTAAGTTATGTGTTTGACTAAGTGGTTTATTTTTGCAGGTTGATGTCCACATGATCAGAAAACCTACCATCTTGCTGAAGTGGATGGGTATGAATGCTCTTATTATATATGTTGTGGCAGCCTGCGACATCTTTGTCATGTTTCTGCAAGGCTTCTACGGACGGTCACCCGAAAACAACTTGGTAGTTCAATCTTTCCTTTGAGTAGCGGATTCTCTGAATGTCTATAACTCCATTTCAACTTGATCTCTACCCAGTTTATGAGAACCAGTGTTTTGATCAATTCCTCTAGTTTCTCTGAGCTTCAGCGCTTTATTTCCTTCGGGGATGGGGTCCTGATTGTAGTTGTATTTTGTGCAGGTTGATGGGACAGAATCATTCCTTCAGCGAATTCCTCACTCAGAAAAGCGGGGAACGTTGGCATTTGTGATCCTTCAGATCACGCTTTGGGATCTATTTGCTGGTTATCTTCACATGAAACGAGTATACGTAAAGCTCTAGCGGTTCCTCAATGGAAGTAGCTATTTAGTAAAAGTTTTTTATATTGCAAAAACAGAAAAAGAAAAAAACAGATGAGAGGTCACAGGACCTCAATTCTGGTTAGTTGATCTGCACAGGAAGGTCAAACTTTGGTTCGTGATCTTAAAAGCATGAACTTAAAGCATATACGATCTTTTGAGCATGAATCCGATCCGGCAATCAGTCCTCGGCAAAAGATTGATGATTCCCGGCTAAGGTTTTGTTGTAAACTTTCCTTGGAGAAAAACGCTTCGAGGAAAAAGTCAGAGGTCTAAAGGAAAGTAGGGGCACAACTACACAGCAGCCCCTTCCTGGTATGCTGTAGGATAGGGCTCTGACCTCTACATGTAAATCATGGTGTTTGTTTGTTGTAGTAGCTTTTAAGAGGTGTTTGATCCTACTTCCAGGGCTGTCTTTTTAGAATAAAGATTCTGTTTGCAGGCGGCCTTGTGTATAAATTTTCAACATTGTGATGATTAACCTTGAGATAGTATGGTAAAATTCATGGCCATCTATTGCAAACGCTCGAAACAGCTAGTTTCATTTTGGTTAAATAGCCTCTAAATGTCATTCCAAGGTAACTTGCAACAAACAACAAGAATGGTATGTTATGACCTCCATGGCAGAGGTGAGGATAACTGTAGACAAAGGTTGCTCATAATCTCAAACAGATAGAAGTTTGACTCTGCAACTAGACCCCATTGCGTAGATTCATCTAGAATTCCACCTCGATCTCTACGTTCATCCGATCTTCTTTATTTACTAACTCTCAAAACCCAAATTATTTCATTATTTAGCCTTCAAACCCAAATTTCATTGTTCCTTCTTTGTAAAAAAAAAACTCTGCTATTGTCCAAATAGAAAAAGTTGTATTTAAAAAAACAAGACAATTCCACAAATGTATCTTGAAGATGCTCTGGTATGACATAGGTGAGGGTAAGTTTACAAACCACAATGTCATCATTTCCATAAAATAGGGTATTTGGGTAAGAGTTCTTACTACTTTATCACGAACTAAGGATGCATACTCCTTCAACTTCCACACATGGAACTTCACTCCATGATCTAGCCTTTGAGCATCAAGTTTATTAGCCATCTTGCTTAACCTTGCTTAGAAATCAATGTTAGGAGTTCTACAAAATTCATGAGAGGATCGAGTATGCAAGGTTTATACAAAGGCAAAAACCTGAAACAAAGTAGATAAATGAACACACTAGGATTTATGTGGGTTGTGAGTGTTTTGCTTCACAATTTCCATGGGCAAGAGAGAAAAAAGTTCCACTATTATGAGAGATTAAAAATAAGGACTTAAATTTACCCAAAACCATAAGCTTCAATAAGAACTGTAAGTGTTTCCCGTGTTTCAAGGGAAGGTAAAACAAGAAATATATGTATAACTAGACCTCATTCACCATGACATATCATCCTACTCTCTTAACCTCCCACATATTGCACATAAGGGTTGACAAGATCGAAAATAAACATATGTTCCGAGTCCTTTAAGTTCAGAGGAAATTGTAATTTAGTAGCTTAAGGTTAGTTGTACCTAGTTAGATCCCCTCAAATTATAGGAGTGATTGACTTTACACCTCATTTTCTTGAAAAATGGGGGTAGGTGCAGTAGCTTGCTTTTGAATTTTGACACTATTTCCTTGCCAATAAAGCAAGACTACCTACATTTTTCTGAAAAATTTAAAGAGAATGCATAAAAATCTTTCACTCTCATGTGTCTCTTACCAGTGTTCATTTTATATTTATTTATTGTTATATTTAAAGTATTATACACATTTTTACATATAATACATCTTATTTTACACTATGTGCTACATATTATCAAACTTGCATTATATAAAGAAAACATATATATATATTAAAATAAAGATATTTCACATATGAGCTCTATTTATAACGAACTGATACCCAAATTATGAAAGTATGGTTCTATCATGTTTCATTTTTTTATTTGATAAAATATTTTATCCTTTATTAATATTTGAAAAATATAATTTCATATTATCTACGCGGTTAACTAGTAGAGAAAGAGTTTGTACATAAATACTTATACAACAATAATTGAAATACCCTAAACATTAATTACCTTAATTAACAAGGAATTAATTAAATGAAAGAGTTTAATCAAAGATTAAACATTAAGGGGGTGTTTGTTTTGGGGTAATCATGCTGCTTGTTTTGTCAGTTTTTCATATTTTCAGAAAAGGGAAAGGGAATGGGATTACCCCAAAACCCTCTAACTTGATTCCCCACCCCCTACTAGGGAATGAGATTCCCTTTCCTCAATATACTTTGACTGATGACTAATGACCATTGACCGATGACTGGTGAATGTTGACCAATAATTTATGACTATTGACTGGCATCCAGAAGTTGTTGACCATTGACCGACAGTCATTGACCGGTTATTTATTTCATTTCCCCCAACTCTAACAAACAACCGAGAAAATCAAAGGGAATTCTTTTCTATTCCTTTCCATTCCCATTCCCGATTTCATTTTGTTTCCCCCGCTTGAAACAAACACCCCTAAATGATAAAGGCAAATGAGCCATTTTCATATAGGAAAATTATAACCTCTAAATATACATACATTGATACATAAACAAATATGTATATATAGTCCAAATGAGCACTAAACTCCACATAACATAATGGACTAAGGAGGGAACATTAACAAGAAGAAATCAACTCCTAATGTTAATGTAACACATTAATACATGAATTAAGATCACAAACAATGTGATAAGACTATATAACACATTTTATATAGTCAAAATAATTTATAAGTGCAATGACAACTTAGAAATACACCTTAGGACAAAGTAACAACATGTGTCTCACCTAACACATGAAACAAGTCCAAAATGTACAACACATGAGTCATAATATTAAAAATGGCACAAAAGACCAAAATACTCCTAGATGACATTTTGGGGCTGGAAATGATCATAAAATTAAGTGACCAAATGTCATTTTGCACCTTAGAAATATATTCTTAAAGCCTTAGTCATCACTTGACTTCTCATTTATCTTTATCACTTAAGTAAACTAAAGAGAACTCTCACCTCCTTTCCTCCCTTTGGCCAAGACCTCACTTCTTCTTCTTCTTTTAGATTTGTTCTTCATCCTTTGAAACCTTGAAGAACACTCCTATGGTGGACTAGGCCCACTTCTCCTTTTCTTTTCAAATATCCTCATTTTCTTCACCAACACCTAGCGGAAAACAATAGCTCTTCTTCTATACCATCCAAGGGTAATTTCCTACAACTTTGGAGCCCTAAATTTAACAACAAAGGCATGGAAGGAGCTTAGCAAGATTTAAACAAGCTTAAGGTAAGAAAGATGCTCTAAGGTTCCATCTTCTCTTATGATTAATTATGGCCAAAAACTATCACTTTATACACTGTTTTCTTCATCTTTTTACACACAAAATGAAGCTTCATCTAAATCCTTGGTTGGCCTAAAGTTCAAGCTAGAAAACAACTCCAAAGAGACTTCAAGGGTAAGTCATGTTTTAAGTTTTCTAAGTATCTTAACCTACCTTATGTCCATAGATCTATACTAGATATAAATTTCTACCTGATTTTCCGTAGTTGGCTGAAAGTTGAGGAGGAAAACTCACTTTGAGCTTCAAAGGTAAATCTTTCTTCTTAAGGCACATTTTTGTGCTTTAATTATGTTGTGGAGTCTAAAATACCCTAACTTGGTTTCTCTTTCTTGTCCTAAAGTATGGCTGGAAACGGAGTTCAAAACCTTAGTTGGTGGCCGAAGACACAAGGAGCTCAAAGGGAAAAAAATTTATATAAAGGTTGGAAAATCAATTAAAAAAATCTTAATCTAAGCCATATAACTCCTAAGTCATTATTTAAACTTGTTTGATGCAAAGATCTAACTTCCCTCTATTATAAAAATACGGTCATGAGTGAAGGAGATAAAAACCAAGCTTGGAACATCTACGGGTGAGTTTTTACCTTAAGACACATTTTTATGCTTTAAGTGTTATTATTATGGGGAACTTGTTATGGCCAAAGCTAACATGAGAAAAATGGTCTATTATGACCTAATAATGAACATGAAATGATATAAACATATTTGGTTATGTTATTTGATGATTTAATGACTTAAATGTCAAGGTTACAAAGTATAAGGACTTAATATGTAATAAGCCGAAAGATTGGGGCCTGGGATAATATGGCTGAGAGTTGGTGTGTCTTTAAGTTTATTTTGAGCACATTTAAATTTTATGTTATGGTTTTTATATTAGCCAAATGCTTAGGCTTGCCTTTATGAGTTTTAAGGTATATTATATGCTATAAAAGCATAGGTTATGATATGGGCAAAAATCTGGTGATACAAGTGTAACATGAGTAATTTAAGTACACTTAAAGAGTTGGTAGACTCTAGGAAATATTTGGATTGAATTAAGGGCAAAAAGTACTTTAAATAACCTCAGGAGTTATTTAATGATTGGTGGTAATATAACCTATAGTTGAGCTAAAGGTTTTGATGAAATAAAGTTGGGCTTATAATATAATAAAATAACCAATAGTATGTGGTTACCTTGGTGAGTAACACAAAGTATAAGTTTTAGAAAAGTTAAGGAGTTAAATGGAAAACCTAGGAAATACTAGGGGCTAATTTGTAATTTTGGAATTTTGGGGTCAAGGCCAAATGAAATACCCCGAGTAATTACCACTGTAAATTAGTGAAGATTAAATTAAATTATGTGTAATAATTACCATGAAATATTATGGTATTTAAAATATAGATCCAAACGGATGCTTATATCGCTTGTACCTATCGGTGCGTAAAGTAAATACCACTAGTGCGCCCAATAAATTGTATGAACATCCTATATACCTTGGACAAATTATAATCGTAAACGTAAACTCATACGAACACACATCTCGAAACCGAAGATGTTATGGTTAATAATGCGACGCAAACATGAGAACGTCGATATAGTCACCCGTATACATATATATATATACATACGTACAACCAACGTTATAATATTACCACGTTACGTGCACAAGTAATAACGTGACGTAACACAACAGTCGCGTAAAAATATATAGGCATATATATATGTATAACTAAAACGCGACGAAATAAAATAGTCGTTATAAGCAACAACGTGACAAGCTAAATTAGTTACATATATGTATACGGATGTAACAACAATAAAATAAGCATGAAAGTACAATTATAAAAAAAAATAGAGCAAACCCACTCTAGCCAGGATTCAAATCCCATACCTCTCGTACCCCTCCTGAACGCTGTAACCAGTTGAGCTGTGCTCATATTCGATAACTTTCTGCACTTCTAGACACAAAGGTAATGATACACTGTTAGACTAACTAAACCACTAAATTAAGTACAGAGAATTGAAAATTCCACAGTAACCACTGCTTTTGTTCCCCATTACCGACATGTACACAACAACCTCCCTCTTGCATTCCCACTCCACCCTCTTGGAACTGGAGACCACACTCCTACTCACGCTTTACCCTCTTACCCTCTCGCCTACTTCTGTAAATTCATTGGAATCAAAACAAAAGAGGACACCAGACCATCCCATGTCCCCTGCTCTGTCCGAGAATCGGTGCAGCAAACAGTTGCATCCACCTTCAGAGTTTGTTGTGCAACTCACGGTAGATAACCCATGAATTCTCTAGGAACTTGGGAGCATTGTCCCACTAACTCAATCCTAAATACATCCCATGTATAGGGTGTTTCCTTTAAAAAAAAAAAGAACCAGAACAGCATGTATAAACCAGAGCACTGCTGCTGTCGGTTTCAGTGAAAGAAAAACAGACTACAGTCACCAAGTGTAAATCAGTCAACCCATGCCCCACCGTCGACTTCTAGTTCTAGAAAACCAGACAAGGAGGCAGCCCCACTAACCCATTCGTTCATGCCCATACTCTTTGAAACTTGGAGACCATAAACACCATCTAAGTGTTTTTGTTCCGATTGAAAATAACCAAGTGTTCCAGTATTCCTCATTGCTATCTGATTGCCAGCAGCTCAGAACCAGTCAAGCCATACTCCAATGCTGGGGTTAAATGCTGGGGAATCAGGCAGAAAGTAAGGGCACACAACTCCCACCAACAACCAGGCATTAATCTCCACTCCAGTCCGCAGAATCAGTGTAAACAGACAGCAAAAACCTGGAGCAAAGTAATCAGTTTCCTAACCTAACAAGGTGGATATCAGTTGCCTAATCCTTTTCATTCTCTTCTGTTTTGTTGTATCCAAAAGCTCTTGCATTTGACTCCTCTTTTCACTTCTGTGTGCATGCGTTGGGAATATCCTCACAAGGTGTGCAGAGACTTGCTAAGGAAAAAAAAAACTAGAACATTCTGGTGAATTAAAACCTACTTCACGGTAAGAACACAACCCACCTTCCTTACATCTCTTCCTTGCTTCCTGTTCTGCCCCTCTAAACTTCCTGTTTTGTTTTTATCTCGCAAGAACTCTGCATGATAACTAAGGGTAGAGCTCTGGAAATCCTGAGACCAACCCTCTCCAAGAACTCCTAAAGGTGAGGCCCTTGAAAACCGGTTTTTAACAGCAGTTCTGTAGTGTTCTTTTTCCTCTGTCTACTAATTTTCTAGATATGATATAGAGGTAGTGTTAGGTTAATGATAGTTACAAAGCAAAGATAAGACCCTTTAATGACCCAGTAGACTTGTGAGAACGTTAAAAAAAAACAGAAAGAAATAGTGAGCAGAAATCAGAAACCAACTCTATAACGGTTATTTCTGTAAAACTAAGTCCCAGAGGAGTTATAAGGATTCTACTGGTATAATGATGAACCTAACACCTTGTTAACACGCCTAACTAAGTTATAAACACTTTGGGAGAGTTAAAGAAACTCAACCTTGTACATTAACCGTGAAATAAGAAGAGTAGACAGGTGCTAATTCAGTTTCAGAAATTTTGTGTGTCTGTTTACTAACTTCTCAGAGGCAGTATGAGGATGGTATTGACTTAATAATGTATTTAAAACATTGTGGGTGCACCTGTCTAAGTTAGCAAAACGTTGGGGTGTTCAATAAGAGAAGAAAAGCCCATTGATGTACTAGGAGTGGAGGAGCAAACTGAAGTCATTTTCCAGTTCTGCAGTTTTACAGATTCTGTGTAAATGAGTTTCAAAAGAGTAGTCCCTGTTTCCTTGGGTTAATTCAAAGTTAAAACCTTATCAAAACACTCAACTGAGAAACTACAACAGCTGGGAAGAATTGGAAGTCAAATTGCAAACAAAGAAATGAGGTAAAGAGGTTACACCAGTTTCTAGTTTCTGTTTCAGTTTGTAGTTAGTACTGACATGTTTCAGTAGCTTTAATAATGTTTTAGGTCTGTATCAAACTTAAGAGCATGAGCATAAACTAAACTACGTGAGTTAGTAATTAGGTAGGAGCTGGAAGTCATGGCACTGAAAAAAAAAAAGAGAAAAGAAAACAACCTTGTATCAGCTTCTGACTGCTGATTTCCAGTCTGCAGGTGGTGTAAGAACTTTCAGTAGTGAAGCCCTTAGTCACTTAGAAATGTTTTAAAAGTTGAAACTGTATTACACTGAGTAACTAGCTAATTAAACAATCTGGGGCAAAACTAGAAATCTAGTTTATGATCAAACAAAAAAAAATGAAAGAAGAAGGTATATCGGTTTGTAAGATTGTTGTTTCTCGCTGTGTATTACCCTTCCTGAAGTAAGCTAAGAGATAGGGTTTACTTGATGACTGATCTAAAAGCTTACCAAAGTGTGGGGCTGAGTGTAAACAAAAGGGAGGAGTGGTAGGTCAGCTTAGAGTGCAGGAAGAAAAACCACTACAAGAGAACACATCAGTGTAGTTTTCAGTTTCTGCAGACTCAGCCCTTCTGTATACTAATCTTTCAGAAGCCTAAGAAATGTGTGGTGAATCTGTTTTGAAGTTGAGACCTGGATTAAACATTTAACTAATTGGGTAAGGGGATTGAGAGAAATTTAAGGTCAGGCTAAAGAGCAGAATGGGAAGCAACCAAAAAAAAAATGCCTCGGCTGGGCGTTTCAGTTTTATTTTCAGCTTCTGGAATTGTCTGGTTTCAGTACTAAGACATGCCAGTATGGTTATTAGGGCCATGTTGGTTTTGCCTTGAGATTTAAATCCCTACCAAGCCTCGTAACTCAGTAGCTAAACACCTGGGGGGGAAAACCTGAAATCAGTTTCAAGAGCAAAGAGAGAACAGAATACCAGCTTAGTAGTTTCAGTTTTCATTTCCTTTTCAGTTCTGTATAACTATATTTGTAGGTGCATTGAGAGTGTGCTTAGAGCTGGTTTCCAATTTAAAACATCTCTAATATTCTTAAGTGAGGTTATAAACGCTTTTGGGACGATATAAATCAAAGAAGTACATCAGAGAAGAAGTGGGATTGAGGATGCACCGATGGAGGCGTTTCAGTTTTTTTTTCTTTCTAACTGTGTGCTTCAGTATGGGTAACTTCCCAAGGTGCTAATAGTGGGGTGTTGTTTTAAAGTAAACCCAAACCACAGCTAATAACTGCAGCTAGACTTGCAAAACGTGTGAGAACATTAAATCATCAGCTGAGCTGACTAAACACAAGAGTCAAGAAGAAATAGAATCGAGAATTTCAGTTTGGTGTTTCTGTTTTCGAAGATGTTGTTCGCTGTCTAAACGGTTTTCAAGGAAGTAAAGAAGATGTTGTGGCTTTACAGTGGATCTAAAACATTATTAATACACTCAACTAGGTGGCCATACCCGTTTGGAATCTTAGACATCAGTCAACAAGCTGACAGAAGAAAAGTGCACCAGTTCGGTTTCTGTTCAGAATGTTATCAGTAGGTTGCTTATGTATAGAAAGAGGAGAAGTATTAAGTGTGCTGAATTGGTCTGAAATTGGACTTCAAATCCTACCAACACATCTATCTAAGAGAGTAAGCATTTTGAAAAAAACAAAAAAACCAACAAACAAAAACACAAAAAACGCTTTTAAAAAGGAAAAAAAAAACTGAATGGGAATATACCTGGAGTGGGTGTTCCTGATTTCTGAAACATGCTGTCTCTGTATGAGTGAGTTGCAGATGTGTTAAGAGTGATGCGGTGGATTAACAAAGAACCCAAATCATGGCTAAAAACCTTTAGTTAGGTTAGTGCAACATGCTGAGAAGGTTATCCATCAGTTTGCTACATCAGAGGTGAAGTTAAACACGGTATCACATGGGGATTGTGTTCCAAATTTGGAAACGTTTGGAAGTTCTGTATAAATAAATCTTAGGGGTATATTAAGGACTATATTATTATGATAATAGGCTTAAAACATTGCTAACCTAATTAGCTAAGGAGGGAATACATCTTAGGCAATTTAAAATTTGTTCCTAGATAAACTTGTCACAAGTTGGTGCTTGAAATACTCTAAAGTATTAGTTAGAGAAAGAATTTAGTTAACGTGTAAAACGTCGATGTAAATGCCCTAGGGGTAAACTAAAGTTTACGGTCATACTGGGAGAGTTCTAAGGGCTAATATCAGCTGAACATTCAACAAAGAATTCACCTAGGGAACGACCCCGATAAAATGAATAAACTAGGGAAATGTCACCAGGGTCGTCATTTGAAATTATAACTGACAATTGTTTTTAATCAACGTTAGGGCCGTAACGAACGTCAACCGGGACCCCGTGTGTGAGATGCTCTGCTTCTGAATAAGGTATGGACATGTGTGGTTCGTATGTTGCCGTGTTACACGGCTTGTGTGCTGCGTGCCTTTGTTGATAATGACCATAAGACTAGCATGAAATTGGATTGCTTGCTATGACTTGTATATGCTTGTTATATATATCACTGTGCATATTACTTGCGCGCACACAGTAGTGTAGTCCCTTCTCATTGATGAAACCTTGAGATGAAATACAACGAACTACGTAAACAAAACAGAGGAAATGTATAAAGGGAAACTCCTCTTAAACTATAGAGGACTTCTCATGATACCCACTATGGTGTCGAACTTATAATGATAACGAAAGTAAAAAAATACCTATTGGTGGAACACATCCCGAAGTCTAGAGACGACCCCGCTTCCTCGACGCACGACGCCGGGAATGGAGGATTGGCTATGAGAAGAAGTTCTTCAACTCGTGGTGATAAGAGAATTCACAAATAACCCTTAAAGAAACAAGGAAAGATTAGCACCTACATGAGATGGTCACGGGATCCAAACTATATCCCCAGACCTGGTGCAAGGAAAGAGGAAGGAAATACGCTTTAAGGGGACAAGAGAAAAGGAATGAAAACACACAACGCTCGAATGATCCCATAGTGAGGATCATGGGTATAAATACCTATGCACACGTTTTATTACTTACATGAATGTTTGTTGCTATACTAGCAGCTCGATGTGCTATGATGCCAGCATGTTGTGCTTGGTTGTTGTTGCTGATGTGTTACTACCTTTAAGTGTGTATGAAACTATGATGTACTGTGGGTGTGTTTTACTGCTTTATTATAGCATGTAAATTGACTTAATAATATTCGACCAAGTAGTCGTGTGGCCCGGCAACATACGGGCTACACACGTTCATACTCAGCGTAGTTTGCCGAGTCCTTCCCAAACCAAATTTTTACAGGTATTATGCCGGACGATAGCGGAGCGTAGGCGGGATGGCTACCATGGGGGTAGTCCATCAGGGCATAACGTTTGAGGATGTGGCTATATGTTTAATGTACCCGAGATGTAATTTTCAGTTTCTAATTTGGCAATTTGTTGTAGACACTCAATATTTGAAATTGCATCTTATATCGTATATATGAGTTTTAGTGAGAGCTGTTTCCAGTCATGCAGACCGTAACTTGATGTTGGTAGAAGTGGTCATGTCAACCACGTGGGTGGTTGGCGTCTGTAGCACCCGGATGTAGTTTATACCGCTGCAAAGTTAACTTATGATATTGTCAGACGCTTCATTTAACCTATGGATGTTTTTATTCGGGGGTGTTACACGAATTCAAGGTCAAACTTGGGTGGACTTTGGGGCTTTTACCAACTTAGGAGAAAGAAAAGATTAAATTGGAATTTAGGAAGAAATAAGGAGTTAGATGTAAATTTTAGAAAAATATGGGGGGTTAAAGTGTAAATATTGGAAAATATAGGTCAATGCAAATTATTGGTCAACTAAGGAGGGAAAAGTTGAGGGTTGACCAATTAAGAGAAATAAATGATGGAAATGTGAATTTGAGGAAGATTAGTAGCTATTTGTAAAGTTTAGAAAGTATAAGGGGTCAAATTGTAATTTTGGAGAAAGGATGAAATCAAACCGACCAGTAGGGGTCTATTCGCAATTTATTTGAAAACTTGGGTTGAAATTTGGGTATTAAATTGGAAGATTATAAAAGATGTGGATTAGGAGTGAAAATGTAAGTTTGTCAAATTATGCGGGTCACTTGATAATTTGAGGAAAATAAGGTGAAAGTTAAGGAATGACATTTGGGTCTGTTTGATAATAACAATAAATTGGATTAGAACATTAGACTAAGTTAAATTAATGAGTTAGAATTATAAGGTATGATTTAAATGTAATTATAAGGTTAGAAAACATTTGTGGGCGAAGTGTGTAATATGAGTAAATATAGGGTAGGTCATGAGATATAAGAAGTTAGGAATGAAATATAGTATAAGGTTGAAATATTTCATGACATAGCATTAAGACTATGATTTTAATATGAGTAATTAGTAGTCTTTTGATGGAAAATTGCAACGCTAGTTACAAACTTGAATA
Source organism: Limonium bicolor (assembly GCA_023374045.1). Taxonomy (NCBI): domain Eukaryota; kingdom Viridiplantae; phylum Streptophyta; class Magnoliopsida; order Caryophyllales; family Plumbaginaceae; genus Limonium; species Limonium bicolor. The sequence goes on along the minus strand of CM041779.1, from coordinate 132,493,458 downwards.
GATAAAAGGAGAAGGCTAGAGGTGGGAGGTTTTTGCTAGCGTAGATAAAAAAAGTTAAGATCCGTAAAATTTTCCTTACTCTTATTAAGCATGTGGGTTTGATATGAATTGTGCTTTTCCCTTCTTAACTAATCAGTTATTCTTTGGTCTGATGTGTATGATTGTAAAAGTATAATATTGGCTTATTGTGCGTTTTTCCCCTTAGGTTTTAGTGTCAAGGCCAGAATATGTCTGATGAACTTGATCGAGTTCATATCATTACAACTATCTAAATTTTTTGTACTTTTCAATCACTTGTGAGCATGTGGAGTTCTGATAATTACTTTGATGTTAGTGTGTGTTCATTTATTCTATCATGTAGTGTCATTATTGCTTTTTTATATAATTTTATTTGCTTTTAAGATATGAGGAAATGAAGACTTTAGCAGAGGATATGAATTTTGATTATATAACTAAAGCAGTTAACATGACTGTGACTACTCATGTCTAAATTTGAGCATCATCTGCAATCGTTTAAGTGCTATTCTTTCCATGCTCATGGGGAGCAAAATATCTTGTTAGTCTCACTGTTAATTGGTTCTTCTTCATACTGTCACATAATGTGGTATTGAAAAATAAATTATGTTCTGAGGATGCATATGTTCCATACTTTTTCTTACCTTTTGTTTGCTCAAACTAAGAAGGGTTTACTTATTTTTGTGTCTTGAGAATAATTCATAAATTAGAACAACTCATTTCTTTTTTTTCTCCTTTTATTAGTGAATAGTTTTTCATGGAACAACCTTTATTAGAGAGATGCCTGGTGATTTTATTTATAGCAGTCAAATGAATGTTTTCTTGCTTTCCTTTGTATTAGTGTACTCTTTTGTAGTCCAAGTTTCAGAAGCATCATCAACTCTATGAGTCACAAATCGTGGACAAATTCCAAATGAGACATATTATGAAATCGTTGGTGGCTACAGAAAGGAATTCAGGTTAGTATTTGTGAGTTTCTTTTTGTTTTGATGATTGTTGATGTTACCCTTTATTGAATATAGAAGCTGACTGACAGCATGAATTTTCTAGCTTACAGAACAAGTAAAAAGAACCAAAGCTACAATTACGTAGATAATGACAGAGGTAAGTATGTATTAGTCGTTATTTTTAATTCTTTCATTCTTCCAGTTTGATATTATCATTGGGCATGAATTTGTCTAGCTTGACATGTTTTCTATCTAAGTTTTTATCTACTTTAAAAAACAGGAAAGTGAAACTCAGTTGTTATCATTTTGCAGTGATACAACAACCCAACTATTACTGCTTCTACTATCAATTCATCACATGTGTTGTTTGTGTTCAAAGCAGTAATTGCGCCATTTACGGTTCGTTTTTTACCTTTGTTCTTGCTGCTGATTTTGCTTGGGAATATATCATTTTTCGCCGCTTTTTTTCTTTTCTGGATCTTGTTTTATTCTCCTTTACTGGTCATCAAACAAATGCAATATATATAAGTACTAGCCATGAATGATAATAATATGTGAAACAACAATTACCTTTGTCCTGATCTTATTTATTCTTGTAATTTGGTGCTCTCTAGCTGTAATCATTTGCTTTAAACTATATTCAAGCTTTGAAATGAAGAAAGGAGGACTGCTAATGTTTACCATCTAATTGACAATGACTAGCTATAAGAAATGAGATAGTAGCTAGATGGTCAAAATGAGAAGAAAAACTCATCTGTGGCTGCTAAATATGTGATTCTTTCATATATGTTCTTTTTTTTTTGTGAATGGCAATCTTATTTTGGTTATTTACATTCTTTTGGTGCTGCTCTCTTTGGACTTAACCAAACCGATTAAGATCACTCTCGTGCACATGAGCACGGATAAGAGCTGGATTTAGAAGTATGTTATGGGCTGACTGAAATGAACCTTGGTGCTGGTTATGTCTAGTTCAACCTTATGTGTTTTAGTACAAATGATGACTATTGGTTTGTTCTATTCCAATTCTTATATCAAATTTTTGATTAGTTTTTTCTGTAATAGAATGGCTGACCACTATCACACTGATATGCTAATTTCTTTAGCCCTGTGCTGTCAGGAAAGAGTGAGGGAGAGATTGAATCATCTGCCCACAATATTACAATTGCACTACCAGGGAAGAATGAGGCAGAACTTAAACCATCAGTGTAAAATATGACAACTGCAATGCTAGAATAGAGAGAAGAAGAGGCAACTCATCTGCGCAGAGTATTGTTGCTACTGCATTGCTAGGAAAGAGCGAGGAAGAACTCAATCATCTTCTCAGATTATTGCAATTGCTCCATTAGGTATAATATTACAATTAATGTAGAAGTTGAATTTATAAATGTAAAAAGTTTACTAGAAGTGTAATGATATATGTATTTGGGATACTTTAAATATACATTTAGACGTCATTTGAATTTGTTGTAAAGTGACTACAATTAAAGTAGAAGTTGAATTTATAGATGTAAAGAGTTTACTAATAGTGTAATGACATCTACACATAAGAAGTTAAATATATTAGAGCACATAAAGATTGTACAATTGAGATTCCACGGACTATGCTTGATATAAAACCAATGATGGCAGGGACATTGTATGTGTATGTTATTATTCATCGGTAACTACCGACAAATGATACCCCTTAATAATTCCTTTGGTAATTACAAAAAAATAGGAATTTATTTGCTAATTGGTGATTGATAGGAAATCTTGGTAATTACCGATGGATCGAAAATTTGTTGCTAATTCGTGATGAATAGAAAACCTCTTGGTAATTAATAATGGATAGTAGTTTTCACCTCATTTATGATAATGGTGACGAATGTAACTTCTTATTGGCAATTGCTTACAAATATATTTCACCTCATTAGTAAATTTTAGCGACGGGGAAAACGCTTACAAATATATTTTGATGGTAGTGCGTCGGTAAGATATATTACCAACGAATTTTCTTATTTTACTAACGAATTTTTTGTTAGCAATCACCTTCTAGTAGTGCTAGGTGATATGCGAAATATATCTATTTTTAGGGCTTTAATTCTTCCTATTTTGATAACAATTCATGCCATATTTCTCACTTATCATATATTTTCCTTAAATTTATGTTTTGATGTGAACTGATACATTTTATGTGTAAAATGCAGATACAATTCAAGGAATTGCATTCTTCACTTCACTAGCTTCGTAAAGCAACAAACGAGGAGCAAAACGGAGTCCAAAAGAAGAATCTAGGCCCCGTTGAAGTTATATTTGACTGTCCAGAGGTGATGTCCGTACTTGTGTTCCCGACTTGCATGTCCGTACACAAGTCGAAAGTTGAAAAAAATAAAAAATTGCACGAAAAGATGTGTCGAACATAAATGTCGGACGTCACCTGTTCGGACAGGACGATAAAAGCAGCAAGAAGCACAGCGTTTCAGTAAAATAAAGATAAAAAATTCTAATTTTGATAGATCCGCTAGAAACTGCTATATGATGACGATTAGGGCAGCAAAAATCAGCACGCCGCCACATAAGAGGGCCTTGTGCCTCTCTTATTCATCTCCAACCTACACCAACAATCACCACCACCATCACTCACACCATTATCATCCACCATTGCTCCATCATCACAACAAACCCACACTAGACCACCACCATAATTCGTACTCCCCACAATTCCACCATTGTCACACCATATTTCTGATAGAGGATCAATGTGACGGCAGAGATGGAGCGGGGATCCAGAGTCAACCTGATTAATCGGAGTTTTCTCTTTTCTCTATCTTAATCGGAGTTTTCTCTGTTATTTTTCCTCTTTTTAGTTTTATGTTAGCGTAGTTAGTTTAGCTCTCCGAATTGGGGTTGCAAACCGGATCTTTATATTTATTTTGTAATATTTTCACTAATTCATTAATGCAGTAGTTTAAATCCAGCTCTTCATGTGCTTTAATTCTCTAGCTAATTATTAAAGCAATCTTTGTCGTTTTCTACTCAAAATGCGACGCTGAGATCAGTTAACAAGACATAGGAAGTTAAACCTGATTAACGGCTAGAAGCATGGTTTGCCTATAGGTTAATCTGTCTCCAATAGGAATTGGTTATAAAGCGATTGGTTAGAATTGACGTGGGCATGGTTTGCGGCTTGTTATTCTGCCAGTTAGGATTCGTTGTACAAGAACCGGTCAACGGATTAATTAAGATTTCTGAGTTTATTGTAGAATTAAGGAAGAGTTTATTTAGAATTTATAAAGTGAAGGTTTGCAGAACAATCCGGGGTGCTTCATTAGATTTAAGGGTTTCAATCTTTACTTCTTTATTTAGTTTATTTTACTGTTTTACTTTAGTTTGTTGAGTCATTCTTTTAATTAAACTAATTAAACCTGAGAAAGTGATGTTTCCTGTTTTCTTATTTTAGTTTAGTTTCTCAGTTAGATTAGTAAATTGTCAGTTAGTGAACGGGTCCCTGAATCGCAACAACCCACTTAATTCACTATTCCGCAAAACGATAGGTACATTGCCTAGGTAGAGATAGTAACATATTTCTGCTAACAAGTTTTTGGCACCGTTGCCGGGGACCTCTGGCACGGTTAATTGACAATTTTTATTTTAATTGAGATTTTAGGATTTAATTTTTATTTTGTTCTCTTTTTGTTTTTACTTGGTTTTAGTTTTTTGCTATTTTTGTTTTATTTTTTTTCTTCACGTTCACTAATCTCTTATACTCATATACGTACAATTTTTGTTTGAATAAGATTATTAATTTTCATTTTTTTTATTGCGTTTACATTCTAGATTTAGGAATTTTGTTTTTTTCTTTTGTTTTGATTTTTCTTTATAGATTTGATTATTCAGATTATCTGGTTTCTTTGATTTGGTAGTTTCTTTAGATTTAAGTTTGGTTTTTCTTTTAATTTGTTTATTATTGTTTAGTTTGTTTTCTTTTATTTTTTAGGTTTATTTTTCTTTATTCTTTTGTTTAATAGATTGATCTTAGTTTATTTTAATTAGGAGATCTATTTCTTTAATTTTATTTTAGTTTGTAATTTTTATTTTCATTTTTCAAATTAATTTTGTTTTTTTTTTGTTTTTATTATGTTTATTATTTATTTTCCGTTTTATTGTATTTTCGTTTTTATTTAATATTTCTTTACCATTTTTATTTTATTGTTATTTTTTTTAGCAATTTTCTTTTAATTTTTTATTATTTTGTTTTTTGTGTTATTTTATTTAGTTACTTTTGTTTTTATGTTCTTTTCTATTTTTAGTTTTATTTTACTTTTTATTATTTTTTTGTAGGCAAAGATAGAGGATAACATGGTTAAGTTGAGGAGAGTGCTGACACAGTTAGAAACGATGGTTGCGATATATAATGAACATAGAGTAAAATTTGTATGGGTATAATCAGCAGAATACTCAAAGTTACAACCAGAACCAGCGACAAGATTATTACCAACCGCAACAATCATCTTATCGACAGTCTTATTGGTGGAAAAGTGAGCAGACTATAATGCAGATGGAGGACGAGCAATTCTACGCCTATCAGGAGCCTCATAAGGAGGATATGAGCAGGATAGAGAGTATGCTGGAGGAGCTCCTGGAGCAAAGAAAAATCACTAATGCTAAGTTTCCAATATAGAAGCCAAATTTGCTGAGCAAGAAGCTATAAACCAGAGTTAGGAAAGACAACTTAATCAGATCTTGTAGCAGCTAGCACAGGAGCAGACAAATTTCCTCCAAAATCAAAGTCATTCGAACCCACTGGGCCAATTTCAAGTAGAGATTTTGAGGAGTACAAACCTTTTCAACCCTGCTATTTTGAAGCTAAGGAGTCTGATGGAGAGGTTGAACGATACATTGATGAATTATATTACCCTCCCTCTTCAACCTTGACTCAACCGGACTGTCCAGAAATAGAGAATGTTTTGCCTTAGCCTATCTGCGACCCAGTAGAGATAGTAAAGGATGGTTCTATTGAGCCTCCCCAACTGAAGAGGATGTTGACATCCTTGAATATGAGGAGAAAGTGCCACCACCAACTAGTCATGAACTTCACAATGACTTCAAGGAGCCTCACCAATAGAAGAAGGATGTTTACATCCTCCAATTTAAGGAAGAAAATCCATCAACACCTGGTTTTCTTATCAAGATTCGTTACCAGCAATATCTCCTCAAACACAAGGTTTTGTGGAGTATCTATTTTCCTATTTTATTTGTCGAGATAACGCTTTTTTTTTTATCCAAGTGGTTTTCTTTTAATTATTGCCTACTTCGCTTTCCTGGAAAGGCCGTTGTCTACTTTTATTTTTGATCCAGGATAACGAAGCGGGAGTCTAGCCAAAGACTATAAAGACGGACAACTTACTGGGAGGCAACCCAGTGGTTAAATAATGATTTATTTTGTGTTTTTGTTTTTATTTTTCTTGTTTTTATTTTTGTTTTTTTTCTTATTTTGAAGTGGAAGTGGTGTCTGTGCTTTAATGCAACGCTCTTTAGTGTTTTTGTGGTAGTTTGCAAGTGTGTGCAGGTGAAATCTTTGTATGGTGTTTGATGTACCCCCAAGGCTGGACACTTGCTTGGACGCAAGTGTGAGGAAAGTTACTGAAATACCCGTGAATTTTGGCATAAGATTAAATTAACATATAGTCGAGAATGTTATTATTAGAATTTATAGAGGCCCAGAGAAGCTATATATTTACGTTCGTCTCAAAAAACTTTATTATGTCCAAGAATACAAATTGGATTTTACTTCTTCCTAAAATATTTTCCTCTTCCCAACTTATTTATTTAGCTACTATGTATTTATTCTTTTATCTATTTATTGAGATATTTCTTCTCACCCTTTACTAACGATCGGTTAGCCCTTCTTTATTTTCACCTTAACCAAATAATATCTATTTATTTCCCTAAATCTTGTATCTAGATCCTTCCATGATCTTAACGTTATTCATACTTTTAAATTGAAATCTTATTTATAAACTCATTCCAAGTTATTTTACATTATTATTCCTTGCGCTAAACTAGGTATATTTATTAGTTAATTACTAATTCCTTAATATTTTCACATCGTTTCCTATTTAATAACACGATCGTAATCACGATCTTCTTCATCTTCAATACGCCGTCTCTACGCTCCTCTCTTTCTTCAAGCTCCCAACCTCTCTCAATTCTCGTTCTTGTTTCCCCGTCGCCGTTAGGCCGCTTCTTTGGTGCCGGATCAGGTAGAAGGGTAAGGGGAATCCATCGGTAAGATTAGATAATTAATTCTTTGGTATTTGAGTAGTTCCTGATTGTGCTTCTACTTACAATTCTAGACACCGAATTCCCTGACGGACGCTACTACTGATCTGCTGAGTGATTCTGTGGCTGTGAGCGTATCCAGGTAAATGTTGTGCTCAACATTCTTTACCTCTGCGTTTTGCGATTATCGATGGTTTCGATTTACTGTGGTTTGAGATTGTGAAAGTTTGGGAATTATTTTCCCTGTGTATTCTGGTGAGATGTTTTGCGAAAGGGTTTGAATAAATGTTTTGGGAGACTTTCTTGGAATTGGTTATTGGATTGATTGGTACCTCTTGGTGCTCCGTGTATATTGTTGGTGCCTTATTGGCGCTCCGTGTAATCATTGGTACTATGTACCCCGTGGAAATTCTTATTATTTTGCCTGCAGACATTACTTGCAGTTAAACTCTAATGATCTACTCCTTTGGGTCATAAGTTACCTTCTGGGGGTTGTACACACTTAAGGACGTAGAGTGAGGTGGGATTCTAATTGTTGCAACCCGATTTGGGGGTCGTCCGTGTAAACCATTGATTTGATTCTTTGAAAGTTCTCCCCGAAATGTTTTACTAATGGTGGTTGGTGTTGGTGAAATTGGTTGACGTTGTGGTGTGAGTTAATGTTTTGCAAATGTAAAATGAGTTTCAAGATGTATTTTACAAGTTGAGGCAATGTTTACTCAGTTTTGCTGATTTGCGTGATCCCTTCGCGTTTTCTATTGTTGTTTTATGATCGCAGGTACTCATGGCTGAATTGGGGGTAGGGGACACGCTATCACATAGCTTAGGACAACTGGATAATTACTTCGCATAATTTTGAGTTGAGTTGTGTTTTGGAATATTTATGTTTCACATGTTTTGGAAACGTTTTGGTCTTTGGTTAATGATTTAAAGCTTGAGCACTCTTCGTTAGAGTGTGGCGGTAACACCTTTTTGAATTTTGCTATTCCGCTGCTACTTAGTTGAAGTGTTTAGTTGGTATTGTTTTCTGGGAAATTATGTTTGTGATGGAGATTTACTTACTGTTTAAGGGATCTTTCGATAGTGTTTTCGTTATTATTGGAGGTATTGAGTTATTGCAATGATTCTTCATTTGGTTGCTAAGTTATTATGTTTATTCTAATGTTGATTTGGTTTGTTTTAGCTTTTAAAGATGCATATCAGGACCTGTCCGAACGTCCGTCCGGACATCCATGTTCGGACAGGCCCAAGAGTTTAAGAAGTTTTCTCTGTTTTGTCGTGTCCAAACTTCTGTCCGAACTTCAATGTTCGGACAGCATGCGAGGACGAGGTCGACTTGCAAGTCTCGACTTATGTCCGAACTTGTAAGCTCGGACCAATGTTCGGACACGCCGCGTAGGAATTTTTGGACTTTGAAACTTGATTTGTGTCCGAACTTTAAAGTCCGGACGTCATTGGTTTTCTGACTTTTCAACTCTCGACTTGTGTCCGAACATCGATGTCCGGACACAAGTTCGGACAAATGGATTTTCGCAGTTTAACTTTCTCGACTTGTGTCCGAACTTCCCATGTCCGGACACAAGTTCGGACCAGATTGTTTTGCACTTTAAGGGCTCGTTTGGAGTCCATTTTCGAAGCCGCCGTTTCACCGTTGGATTTGTAATTTAATAACCTATGTTTTAAGGCAAAATCCAGGGTGTTACAAGGTGGTATCAGAGCCGTTTTTGGTAAACAAGATAAAATTTGGATTAAAAAGGAAATTAAAATGTGGGGTAAGCCGTTTGGGGAATTGTTGTGCCTGCGATACTGCTGTATGTGGTGTATTACTGTATGGGTATTGAAGTTCATTCTCCGTTTGTGTATTACAACGATTGTGATGATGTTAGCATAACTGAATGAGTATTGCGTACTGGTATTGGAGCTATTAGATGTGCTAGCTCCTAATATGGGGTAGAGACTTAATATATATGGGGATATGGGTGGCTGTTGCTTACATTGCGTAGTACTTATGATCAGGAGTTCGAATAGAGCTCTAGGGAGTACAGGACTGGCTGACAGACTGAGTTTTCCATACCACACTAGAAGCAGGAGTCGCAGAACTCAGATGGCCGCCAACGACCCCATGAGGCAGTTGCAGGAGTTGGCTCTTAACCTGGGACAGATAGTCCAGAGGCAGGCGCAGAGGGATAATGTGCCGGAGGACTATACTAAGAAAATTGCCCTTCTGAAGCATACATCCTTCAAGGGAGAGGAGGACCCGGTGCTACTCGAGGACTGGATAAGAGAATTCGACAAGATTTTGAGGCAGTCAATTGCCCAGCTGATCGAAGGGTAAACGCAGCAGTTTACTATTTCAAGAGTGAGGCAGACATCTGGTGGTCCGCCAACAGAGATGTGCTATTGGCTGGGCCTAATTTCGGTTGGGATGGCCTGAAGGAGGCCATGAGAAGGCGCTTCTACCCGAGCATGTCAGGATGCAGAAGTATTTGGAGTTCTCAGAACTCAAGCAGCTGTCTTTGAGTGTCAAGGAGTACCATTCGAAGTTCCTGGAGCTGGCCAGGTTCGCGCCTACGATGGTTCCCGACGAGGCGTCGAAGGTGCAGAGGTTTGTGGGCGGGCTAAACTGGAGTCTGCAGGAGGCCCTCAGTGTGCTGATAATCCCGACGCTCCAAGATGCGTACGAGAAGGCTGCTAACCTGTACAGGGTGCAGCAGAGAAGAGGAAGGAGGTCCTGGCTGGTCATAAGAGGAAGATGGAAGGAGGAGATGAGCCCCAAGGATGAGAGGATCAGTCCCACAGACATCAGCAGAGGAGAAGAGGTGGAAGCCTCACTCGGACCACAGAGAACGGGAGGCCGAGACATGGGGGAGATCAGATGGGTGAGCAGAGGCGAAGTGACCAGCCCCAGCACCAGTCTCAGAGAGGAGAGCCCAGACAGGAGAGGCACTTTTACTGCAAGAGGTGCAACAAAGATCACCCGGGGAAGGATTGTGAGGGAGAACTTGGTCACCTGCTTTCGCTGTGGAAGCGGGGACATCGATTATTCGAGTGCTTTCAGAGCCCCCAGGAGGTAGTCAGCAGAGAGGCTACAGCGGCGACCGCTCATTCAGGCAGTCCGACCAGCAGGGCAGAGGCCCGAATCGGAATCAGCGCGTGGGGACGCTCCTCAGCGTAGTAATGGAGAGGGCGGCAATGGTGGCAATAGAGGCCAAGGGGAATACCGAGGCAACCAGCCGCGGATCCAGGGAAGATAAATGTGATGAGTCGGGCCGAGTTGAGGCCGAGGTAGACGTGCTGGCAGGTACCTTTACTGTTCTTTGTACTCCTGCGCGTATTCTTTTTTATACTGGGGCGACTTATTCTTCATATCTGATAGCCTAGTTGGGAAATTGGGGATAGAGATTTTGTGAGACTTCCCCTATAGCTTTATCTATACCATCAGGACGGGTGATTACTTGTAAGAATGTAATGAAAGACGTAGGTAATAGACATCAAAGGGGAGTAATTTGTAATAGATTTGATCCAATTCGCCGTTGACCGACTTCGACATAATCTGGGGATGGATTGGCTGAGCAATACAAGGGAAGGATAACTGCAGCGAGCAGAAAATTATTCTCAGAGACCGTCGGGAACGGAGAGTCTCGTACCGAAATGTTGGAGGAGAAGCCCGGAGTGAAGCTCGTATCAGCAATGACCTTCTCTCCAAGTAAAGAAAGGACAACAAGCATACCTCTGCTATGTCCAAGACCTGAGCCAGGGCCCAACGAAAAGAAGGAGATCTGAGTAGTAAGCGAATTCCCATATGTGTTCCCAGACGAGATTCCGGGTATGCCGCCAGACCAAGAAGTGGAATTCAGCATGACCTTGTGCCAGGCTCAGGGCCAATCTCGAAAGCTCCTTACCGGATGGCACCCTCAGAGTTGAAGGAATTGAAGACCCCGTGGAGGATCTTTTGGATAAGGGATACATTCGCCCTAGTGTATCGCCTTTGGGAGCCCCGGTCTTGTTTGTGAAGAAGAAAGGACGGGAGTATGAGGCTTTGCATCGACTATAGGGAACTGAACCAGATCACAGGAAGAACAGATATCCCTTGCCGAGGATAGACGATCTTTTTGACCAGCTGCAGGGGCAGGGACCTTCTCGAAGATCGATTTGAGGTCAGGATACCATCAGCTCAGAGTGGCAGAGAGAGATATCCCGAGACAGCCTTCCGGACTAGGTATGGGCACTTTGTATTCTTGGTTATGCCCTTTGGACTTACCAATGCCCCAGCTGTCTTTATGGACCTCATAAACCGTATCTTCCACCCCTACTTGGATCGGTTCGTGGTGGTTTTCATAGATGACATCCTTATATATTCCAAGGACGAACGGGAGCATGGAGCATTTGAGTCTAGTGTTGCAGACATTGAGGGAGCAGCAGCTGTACACGAAGCTGTCCAAGTGGACTCTGGTTAGACCGAGTGGCATTCCTGGGCCACGTCATCACCAGAGAAGGCTTCTCAGTAGATCCGTCGAAGATTCAGGCCGTAAAGAATGGCCAAGGCCCAGTAACTTGACTGAAGTGCGAAGCTTTCTGGGCTTGGCGGGGTATTACAGGCGTTTCGTGAAGGACTTTTTGAAAATAGCGAGACCTCTCACCAACCTTATGAAGAAAGTGATCAAATTCCAGTGGGACGACGACTGTGAGAAGGCGTTCCAGACTTGAAGGAGAGGTTGACCACAGCTCAGTCCTGACCTTGCCTTCAGGGACAGATGGGTTCGATGTTTTCAGCGACGCTTCCAAATATGGCTTAGGGTGCGTCCTGATGCAGCACGGGAAGGGTCATAGCCTACGCGTCGAGGCAATTGAAAGAATATGAGACCAGATTTCCGACGCCTGACCTGGAGTTAGCATTCGTGGTTTTTGCACTCAAGATCTGGAGACACTACCTCTATGATGTCTCGTGCAAGATCTTCTCTGACCACAAAAGCCTCAAGTATATTTTCACCAAAAGAATTGAATATGAGGCAGAGACGATGGTTAGAGCTGATAAGGACTATGACTTGGAGATTCTGTACCATGAAGGGAAGTCCAACTTGGTAGCAGATGCATTAAGCAGAAAGAGGAGTCATTCAGTGAACTCCATGTGGGTCCTTCCAGACGAATTGGTTCGCGACTTCTAGAGATTGGACTTGGAGGATGGAGTCCGAGCGTTGAGTGAGAAGTGAGACTGTTCCAGATGAGCATCTCCTCCGACATTTATGGGGAATACTCAAAGGACACCCTGGCGATTTAAGTTGGAACGAATCAGGGAGAAGTTGAAGGAGGGTAAGGCAGAGGGTTCGAAATCCTCGATGATGGCGGTCTTAGATTCAGAGGCCGTTGGTGCGTTCCTCAGAGTTGTGCAGATGTGAAGAAGAGACTGATGAAGGAGGCCCATAATACTCCCTATTCAGTCCACCCGGGCGGAGATAAATTGTATAAAGACCTGAAGAAGCTGTTTTGGTGGACGAAGATAAGCGGGAGGTGGCAGAATTCGTGTCTAGATGCCTCACCTGTCAGAAGGTGAAGTTCGAACATAAGGATGGGAGGATTGTTACAGCCGTTGGAGGTACCCAAATGGAAGTGGGACTCTATTTCCATGGACTTCGTAGTTGGACTACCGCTGGCGAAGGGTGGGAGTCACCATATGGGTGATCGTGGATCGACTCACCAAGTCCGCTCGGTTCATACCTATGAAGAGCACTTGGTCTATGAGTCAGCTAGTGGATGCATACATTAAGTATGTGGTCAGATACCATGGCGTGCCACAGACGATAGTATCCGATCGAGAGTCGAGATTTTTAGCGCATTTCTGGCAGCAGTTTCAGAAGGCTATGGGTACTAAGTTGAAGTTGAGCACTGCTTTTCACCCGGCGATAGATGGCCAGACGGAGGGACTATCCAGACCTTAGAGGACATGCTTCGGGCATGTGTCATGGGCAGACAAACTTCATCTAGTAGAGTTCTCATATAATAACAGCTACCACTCTAGCATTAAGATGGCTCCCTATGAAGCCTTGTAGGGAGGAAATGCAGAACCCTTTATGTTGAAGCGACATTAGCGAGACAGTGATATTGGGACCCCAGCTGATAGAGAGACGATGGAGCAGGTCCGAATCATCCAGAGCCGAATGAAAGCGGCCCAGGATAGGCAGAAGTCCTATGCTGACTTAAAGAGGAGACCGGTTGAATTCGAAGTTGGTGATAGAGTCTTCCTGAAGGTGTCTCCTGTGAGAGGGGTAACCAGATTCGGGAAGAAGGGGAAATTGAGCCCCAAATTCGTGGGTCCTTACGAGGTCCTGGAGAGAATTGGAGAGGTGGCCTATAGATTGGCCACTACCTGGTGAGCTGGAGAGAGTACATAATGTTTTCCATGTCTCTCAGCTGAAGCGTTATGTGCCCGACCCGTCCCACGTTCTATAGCCTGAGGTGCTGGAGTTGGAGCAGAACCTATCGTACGAGGAGTACCCCATTAAAGTGTTGGACACCAAGATTAGAGAGACCCGATCGAAGTCCACCCGAATGGTCAAGGTGTTGTGGTCGAATCACGGGACTGAGGAAGCAACGTGGGAGGTCGAAGAGGAAATGAAGAAGAAGTACCTCAGCTTTTCGAGCAGGTAACCGTTTAAGACTTATGTCAGGTCTGTTGGATTCAGCTTTCAGGATCAGTCTTTTGGTTGGAGTATTATTTAGGCTTAGCTTCGAGGGCGAAGCTTTGTTTAAGGGAGATGAGATGAATACCCGTGAATTTGGCATAGGATTAAATTAACATATAGTCGAGAATGTTATTATTAGAATTTTATAGAGGCCCAGAGAAGCTATATATTTACGTTTGTCTCAAACAATTTTATTATGTCCAAGAATACAAATTGGATTTTACTCTTCCTAAATTTTCCTCTTCCCAACTTATTTTATTCGCTACTATGTATTTATTCTTTTATCTATTATTGAGATATTTCTTCTCACCCTTTACTAACGATCGGTTAGCCCTCTTTTTTTTCACCTTAACCAAATAATATCTATTTATTTCCCTAAATCTTGAATCTAGATCCTTCCCATGATTTTTAAACGGTAATTCATATACTTTTAAATTGACAATCTATTTATAACCGCATCCAAGTTATGTTACAGTATTATTCCTTTCCACTAAACTAGTAATATTTATTAGTTAATTACTAATCCTTAATTATTTTCACATCGTTTCCTATTTAATAACACGATCGTAATCACGACTTCTTCATCTTCATACGCCGTCTCTACGCTCCTCTCTTTCTTCAAGCTCCCACCCTCTTCTCAATTCTCGTTCTTGTTTCCCCGTCGCCGTTAGGCCACTTCTCTGGTGTCAAATCCGGTATAAGGGTAAGGGGAATCCATCGGTAAGTTTTTAACACCCCAACCGCTAATCCTATGCTTACCGTCCAATCATCCCATAATCCAGAGTTACTCGCAGCGGAAATACTACTTACTACGGCGGGTGATACAACGCCGCTAACCGCCCATACGGCTAGCTAGGCTCATTCTACTTACAGTCACGGTCTGATGAACATAATATACCGAGCTACTATATTACTTACCAATACCCCGTACCGAATACTTACATCAATGGATCACCGAGTATTTAAGTGTATTCAATTACATCCAAATTCAACTTCCCAAAAGAATGAGTTTCTAAGGCTACTCATCTATACCCCAATCCAATACTTCCACTATCCAAAAAGGTGTACCCCATGGTACACCGGCTAACAAAAACTACAGCCGTGTACTACTTAGTACACCAATCATAATTCATTGTTTACAATCCAAAAAAAAAGACAAAAGAACAAGCTACATCTCTTCACCGCCTTCATCCTTCTCTTGTACCTGCGTGTAGTAAAAACGGTGCCCCTAGGGGCTCAGCAAAAGCTGCGCATAAACTCCGCATATACCGCGTGCTAGCTAGGGCACGCCGACTATTTGACGTCCACTAAACATGCGTTCATTAATTTCATACATACATGCTTTCATACAACATACATGCATTTACAATACATTACACATTCAAGGCAACAATACAATAGTGCATACAGTACTTACCTTCACGATGTTAGCCAAATTACGCATCCGGGTTAATCGGAATGCTGTTTACTCTTTTACTCATTTCACTTACTTTCTCTTACTTGCACTTACTTACTTTCAATTACTTTACTTACTCATTCTTACTTACTTACTTATACTCAAGTTAAGTCGTCGGACCTCCGGCCCTGGGGACTACTCCGTCCCACCTCCGGGATTTACTTGACTCACCAATCCGGGATGCTACCCACTTAAGGGATTTGGGCCGCGGACCAGTTTAAGAGTCAGGAATCGGATCCAACCTCTTGTGTCTCCTCATCCTCACGCGTGGCCGAAACTATATCGGACTTCTACTCATTCCAATTTAATTACCAATTTAAGTTAGATTGGTTAGCTTGTTAGGAATAAGTTAGAAGTCCAAGCACAATCATAATCGGTCACAATACAATACATCATACATACACATTCATATTCATCCATACATTTCATGAATTATACAAACTAAATTTAAGAAAATATTCGCAACATACAACACTACATATCACAAGTATGCATAGTAACTCCGATTCGTGCATTTATCTTATTTGGTGATCAATTAGCACACAACACACAAATCAGAGTAACCAAGATAGCATACGGGGCATGAGGAATTCATACCGTTCACCGTCGTACGTGTTTCCAAACGTTCCTCCGGTGTCACAAATCAAATCCTATTATATACATACAATTGAATGATTAATCTAACTATCATTAACTTAACTCGATTACTCCTACGTTACTAATCCATACTTACTAAGTCTTTACATTCCTTACACTTGTTTCATCTACTTACTCTTCATTACCCATCCATGGTTTACTTACATATATACATACATATGTATAGGTGGGTATACATATATATATATACTAGTTATAAGCTTACAGTTTTTTTTTTTTGAGTAATGGGTCGTCCGACCCAGCGTCCGACCCAAGCCCTGGGTCGGACCATTCCAGTAGGTTTACGTCCTCTGAAATTCTCCCTCCGACCCAGCACTATTTCCGTCCGACCCATACCCTCTGGGTCGGACCGTTCCAGAAGGTTCGGTCCCGTGTCCTAGCTCCGTCCGACCCACTGTCCGACCCATACTCTGGGTCGGACGAAGTCAGAAACTTCGACCACTATTTTTTTGCCTGTCCGACCCACGTCCGATCCACGGTCCTGGGTCGGACCATTCCAGAAAGATTTATTGTCGTTGCCTATGTCCCGTCCGACCCACTGTCCGACCCGACCCTGGGTCGGACGGTAGCAGAACATTGCTACAGATTTGTTTTCTTTCCCAATTTCACCCATTGCTTCCCCAATCTTCCTACATACATCCTAACATGTTTTAGTACAATTTAAACACTCTAAATCATGTTAATTCATTCCCTAATTCATTACACATTCTATACTAACTTATACACCAATTTTCCTAGTTTCACTCCACACTCACATTGCTTTCTTCCTTATTTTTGCTACAGATTTTGCCATTTACACTCTCCATCAATGGCTCCCTCTTCTAATGTCATTTCTACACCTCTAATGCCTTACAACTACATTAACTATCTCTCCTAACACCCTCTATTTTCTCTATTAAAATCTGTTACAACCTATGCCATTCACCTAGTTTCTAATCTCTTAAGTCCACTAGTTTCTAAGTAAATTTTGCCATAGTCTCCCCTATAATTTTACACTCTCACCACATTGTTTATACACACATCTCATTACCCAATCCACCTGTTTCATAGCATCATATACAAGGCTCCCATACACAATTACCAATACTAAACACTCATAAAAATTTCTGCACTCAACTACAATCCCAAAATAGTTTGTGACAGTTTTTAAAATTGTTTTCAAGCTTCAATACAATTTAATTCTTCCTCTTTTACACTATGGCTCATTACCATTCTACAATACCCATTTTACTCTTTTAAAAATCTGTTACACATATTATACAAGACTACACAAGGACAAGCAATTTTACCTTGTTATTTCACAAGCTTCTCCTTTCTTCTCCTTCCTCTTTCTTCCTCTTTCTTCTCTCTTTCCACCGGTCTTAGTAACCAAATCCTCTAACACTACAACCCATTCACATATACATTTCAATACACCATTTTAATACACAATTTAACCCTAACCATTATGTAAGTTCTAATGTAGGTTTTAGGGTTTAGAATTTATATTACCTTCCAAGGGTATGAGTAATGTTTGGAGTGGCTCAAGAACAAGTTTCCAACTCCACCAAGAGGCCAAAATCGGCTAGAGTACAAGGGACAACAAGAGTTTAGTTTCCAAATTTCGTTTTGCCCACAAGGCTAGAAAAAGATGGAGTTTTGAGAATATTTTTACCTTAGAAGAACAAGGAGAATGAGGGTTTCTAATGGTGGTCTTGAAGCTCCAAATGCTCCATACCCATGGAAGATGAAAGTTCCCTTTTTGAATTTTGAAAATATAGGAATGCTCTACTTGGTGAGAGGATTCCAATGGTGTAGTTTTTATAATTTTTGGAGAGGTTTGATGTAGTAACAAGAGGAGAGAAGTGAGTATTTTTGTGGGGGTTGCTAGTTCTCCATTGTTATCGGCTGGGAGGTAGAAGAAGAAAAAAAGAGAGTGAGGAGAGGAGCTGCGTGCATGAGAGAGGAGAATGAGGTAGGAGAGAGAGAGTGAGTGAGTGGGGTTACTTTTATGTTTTAAATTTTGTTTGTCTTTTGCAAATGAAAGAATTAATGGGGTGTGTGAGAGGGGGCCATCGGCTAGCACTACACACACACACACAACTTTACTTTTTATTTTGAAAGTGGACACATAAGTTTGTGTTATTTATTTTTCTACCCCACACTTCCCGTTTTTTGACAGTTTTTACTAATTTCTCGTTTTATTTGATTTTATTGGTTCTAAAGCTTCACTAATATTTATTAATGATTATTTAGTTGACCACCAAATTTTACGAGTCTATTTGACCCACTTAAAGACACGTTTTCCCAGTTACCTCGGAACGCGCTTTAAGGTTCGTTAGTGATTTTAATCCGTTTTAAGGATCCGTTTTTCTTCGGATTTATTCCCTTATGAATATTTATACTTAATTAAGCTTCTAAATTACTTATTAGTCTAATTAATCACTATTTTTAATTACGGGGTATTTCAATCTACCCCCCTTAAGAAACTTTGCCCTCAAAGTTGCTTAAGGTAAATAGTTTAAATAATTCTACTCATTAGGCAACCGATTGCCATAATGTGTCCTTCTACTACCACCTATGAGGTGTTTACTTCTTTCCGCATTGCAGCATACACACTTCGAGCATCATACACAATGTACATATACAATCCAACATTTCCAATTCTTACCATTCCACATTCGCATTACACAGATACATTACCATTACCATACAAGTTCATACACTACACACATACACATGCATACATACGCATACCAAATTCACTTGCACTACATGTGCCATGCAAAAGTTATTACAATACCTACACACTAAGCAAT
Source organism: Limonium bicolor (assembly GCA_023374045.1). NCBI lineage: Eukaryota > Viridiplantae > Streptophyta > Magnoliopsida > Caryophyllales > Plumbaginaceae > Limonium > Limonium bicolor. Next base: position 132,474,644 of record CM041779.1, on the reverse strand, counting down.
GCTTACCCCGAAGCAGCAAAAGCAAAGGGCTCTACCCCCCTTAAAAGGGGTACGACCCGTACCCGTATTGCTAATACTAGACTATCTAGTCTATGAACAACTGTGGGTACTTAGCCTTCATGGCATCTTCCACTCCCATGTCGCTTCTTCGACATCATGGTTAGACCATAGGACCTTCACCATTCGTATAGACTTATGGCGAGTGTCTCTGGTCTTCCTATCAAGGATTCTCACTAGGGTTTCAACATATCGCATTGTCGGCTCAATGGATAATCTCTCGGGCTCTAAGACATGAGAAGGATCAGCAATATACTTCTTGAGTTGTGACACATGAAATACATCATGGACACGCCCCAAGTCCTCAGGTAATGCTAACCTGTAGGCTACAGATCCAACTCTTTCGTTTGGTGTACGGGCCCTACAAATTTTGGGCTTAGCTTGCCCTTCTGACCAAAACGGAATACACCCTTCATAGGTGAAATGCGCAAGAACACTTGGTCGCCCACGGCGAACTCAAGGTCGCGTCGTCTCACATCCGCATAGGATTTCTGTCTATCTTGGGCTGCCTTCATATTGGCTCGATCTGCTGAACTTCAGCTTGCACTTGCTCAAGGTACTCCGGTCCTATGATGACCGCTTCACTCGACTCATCCCAACACAAGGGTGTACGGCAGGGTCTACCGTATAGAGCTTGGAAAGGCGACATCTTAATCGAGGCATGATAACTATTATTGTATGAAAATTCGATAAGATGAAGCTTGTCTAACCAACTCCCCTGAAAGTCCAAGGCACATGCCCGAAGTATGTCCTCCAGTGTCTGGATGGTCCTTTCTGTCTGACCGTCGGTCTGAGGATGGAAGGCGGTACTCAACTTCATTTCTGTACCCAACGCTTCCGTGTAGCTCTCCAGTATCTCGAAAGAAACCTAGTGTCGCGGTCAGATACTATTGTTTTAGGGACTCCGTGATGTCTGATAATCTCCTTGTCGAATAGCTCAGCTAGCTTCACTACCTTCCAGGTGTCCTTCATCGGTATGAATCTGGCACCTTGGTAAGGCGATCGACTACAACCCAGATCATGTTGAGTCCTCCCCTGGCAGGTGGGAGTCCTACCAAAATCCATGGAGATATCATGAAATTTTCCACTCCGAACTGGCATAGATTGTACCATTCCGCCCGGTCTACGATGTTCAAATTTTACCTTCTGGCATGTTAAGCATCTCAATACAAATTCTGTCCATCTGACTTCATTCCAGACCACCAGAAGTACCTCTTCATGTCTTTGTACATCTTGGAGGCTCCTGGATGGACTGACAATGTGGAACTGTGTGACTCTCGCAGGATGCGATCCCTTAGCTCAGCATTGCTTCGGGGACACATAGCCTGCCATTCAACTGAATCAAACCATCTTCATGTAGCTTGAAGTCATACTTCTTCTTTTCGAATGTACCATTCTCAATCTTGGTCTGATTTCGGTTAGGTAAGGGTCGCTCAACTGAGCATCTCGCACCTCGTCAACCAAGCTAGAAGAAGCGAGTAGCGAATGGAGCGAGTGTGCTCGACGGCTCAGGGCATCAGCTACAATGTTTGCCTTCCTTTCCTTATACTGCAAGTTGATGTCATAATCTAAAAGAATTTCCATCTATCTTCTCTGTCTCAAATTCAGTTCTTTCTTTCTGCGTGAATACATACTGTAAGCTCTTATGGTCGGAGTAGATGGTGATGCTTACCCCATAGAGATAGTGTCGCCATATCTTCAAGGCGAAGACAATGGCTCCTAACTCTAAGTCGTGAGTCGGGTAATCTCTTCATGCTTTTTCAGCTGACGGGAGGCATAAGCAACAACCTTGCCATGCTGCATGAGTACGCATCCCATTCCTTTGCCTGATGCATCACAGTATACCACAAATCCCTCTGTGCCCTCTGGAAGAGTAAGGATGGGCGCTGAGGTCAATGAGTCTTTTTCAGTTCTGAAATGATAACTCGCTCGCTTGTCCATACAAACGGTGCATCTTTCTTCATCAATGTAGTCATGGGCTTAGCGACTTTCGAGAAGTCCTTTACAAATCTCCAGTAGTAACCGGCTAGACCAAGAAAGCTCCGATGTCGGTAACAGTCTTAGGTCTAGGCCATGATCGTACAGCTTCAATCTTAGAAGGGTCAACTGAGATACCTGCGCTCGAGATGACATGACCAAGGAATGATACCTGATCTAGCCAGAACTCGCATTTGGAGAACTTCGCATACAGCTGGTTCTCGCGCAGTGTCTCAAGCACTTTCCTCAAGTGAGTTTCATGTTCCTCTACTGATTTGGAATATACAAGTATGTCGTCGATGAAGACAACAACCGAAGTGTCCAACTGTTCACTGAATAGACGATTCATGAGGTCCTGAATTTTAGCTGGTGCATTTGACAAACCGAATGACATCACTGTGAATTCGTAGTGGCCATATCTGGTACGGAATGCCGTTTTCTCTCAATGTCTTGTTCCTTAATTAATTGCAATTTGATGATACCCAGAACGGAGGTCCATCTTGGAGAAGACTGATGCTCCTTTCAGCTGATCAAATAGGTCGTCGATGCGTGGCAATGGGTATTTATTTTGACCGTAACCGCATTCAGCTCGCGGTAGTCAATGCAAAGTCGGAGGCTACCGTCCTTCTTCTTCACAAAGAGAACCGATGCTCCCCAGGGTGATACGCTCGGGCGTATAAACCCTTTGTCAAGTAAATCACGTAACTGCTCTTTCAGTTCGGTCATTTCAGCAGGTGCCATGCGGTACGGTGCCCTAGCAATGGGACCGATACCTGGCAAAAGATCAATTTCAAATTCCACTGCTCTCGGAGGTGGCATGCCGGGTAGCTCCTTAGGGAATACATTGGGAAATTCGGATACAATGGGTACATCGTCACTGAACTCTGGATCTCTTTCCAGGTCTTGCATATAACATAAGTACACCTCTTGGCCCTTTCTGAGCTCCCGGTACATGGCCATAGCAGATATGAGTGTGGTCGAAGGCTCTCTCGGTCTCTGGCGGTAAGATACAGTAACCCCAGAAGGACTCTTGAGCAGCAATCGGTGCTCGGCGCAGAGGATTCTACCCTTGTGCCGCTCCAACCAATTCATTCCGATGATTAAGTCGAATCCCAATCCATTGAATTCGATGAAGGAAATGGGAAACGTCTCATTTTTGATTTCGATGGTGGCTGATTGATAATATTTGGTGCTCTTTACTCGCTCCTTCGATGGGAGAGTAACCATGAAGTTCGGTAGCTCATCCGCATCTAGCTTCAACCTCTTCACAAAGGATGGTGATACGAAAGTGTGAGAGGCGCCGGAGTCGAATAACACATTGGCATCAATGCCGTTCACTGGGAAGGTTCCCGTTAAGATGGTGCCGCTTCTGCCGGCTTGTGCTTCGGTGAGGATGCTCAGGTTACCTTCGGTACCGAGTCCCCACAACCTATTGGATTCACAATTGGATAAGTATTGATGGTGGACACAAGTGGAATTAAATCAACACTGCTCTTTATTGATAAACCAACCATCATACATACCGTGTCTCTAATACACGTTACTAATAGATTACATGATACTATGAATTTAATACTTTCTAAAGGTAAGGTTCAGGCGTCCTGGTTTCATGTGTGTGGCATTGATTATTGCCGGCGGTGCCGTATTCAACTTGATCTTGTTGATCCCGTGATACAACATCCTAGAGTTTCCACCCATGATTAGGACATCTCCTGATCTCAATACCAATTTCTGTGCGAGGTCCATACGCTTCTGCTCACTATACAGGAATACGGCGTCATCACCAACAGACCAAGACACTACGGGCACTCCTTGTTCAAGAGATTCCGCTGTCTCGTCCTTGTCTTGGTGTAACCCAAGTCGTCATTCTTTCTCATAGAAGTTGACGATACAAAGGTCCGCTTCAAGTGCGGGGATCGGTTCATGTTCGCATTGTTGTGCAAGTTCTACTGCTTGTGTGACGAGTGTCTGAAACTCTGGAGGTATTGTCGGTGGCGTTGCTCCATCTTGTGTTCGTGTCTCCTGGTATGTCTTGGTATAAGGATTCCAATCCTTTCCCAAGCACATATCTTCAGTTTCATCTTCGCTCCACCGGGGAATTCGGGTGTATAAAATCCACCTGACCCGTTCCTAGTTCGTTGCATCGTCGGATGATTGAGATTTGCGCTTCGGGTGTCAGGTATCCCCTTAATAAGATCATACCTGGTCAGATGACCTGATACTGTTCATTGGTGTAGTAGTGGTTGGTGATGTCGGTCTCTTCTTGATTCAGGTTTACCGGTATCGGATAACAGATACTAAAGCTTCCTATGGTTATAAATTTCATCTACGGTGAGTACTAGTTTCAACTACTTCATTTCATGCTTAATACACACTTCAATTTATTTACTCATGCATTCACTCATACAGTTACTCTAATACTTAGTCATGCTACTTCAAGGATTAAAGGTTTTAGATAATTACCTGGGCCGAACTTAGAACCGGACCCATCACGGTCTATGACATGAAGGATAGGCTGCCTCTGAGGTACACCCCTCTGAGGACCCTGGGATCCCTATCCCTGTGGTGCCTGCTGGGCTGGTGCATCGCCAGATGCCAACCTCCTTGCCTTCCCTCTGCTTGTAGCCTTGGAAGTTCCCTTTTTGCTTAGCATTTTCTGGGCATCTATTGGCCGTGTGCCCTGGTTTCTGGCAGTTGTAGCATTTGATTTCTCTCCCATAGCAGTCTTTGCCGGGATGGTCTTGGTTGCACTTTTGCACACATAGGTGCGGCCGTCGGAGAAGGTTTTGGTGAACCGGAGCCAGAACTTGAGGTTAGAGGTTAGCACATGTGTGCGTGGGTATACTAATTATGGTACTTGTAAGAATACGATTTAGGAATAGAAGTTTACCCTTCGGTGGTGTGATCTCAGTGGCTTGGCAGCCACCGGTGCAGATGAACCAAGCTGAAGAAGCTCAACTGGTTTGCCCTGCTCAGCATGGGCACTGCTCTCACTTGGGAAGTTCTTGGAGGTCTGACCGAAGAACTTTCCCTTCTTCTTCTTCTTCTTCCCTCTCTACCCTGGTTCTACTCCTCGGCACTTGTGTTCTTACTATTAGCCTTGCGCTTCAGCGCGGTTTCTTCATCCCTTAGCTGGCAAGTGATCTCAACGCGAGAAGCCGCGTGATAACACTCCTGAAGTTTCAGGTATTAGTCGGGATTCTTATTTAAGAAAGGATAAGGAAGAGATTCAAGGAATTTAAGGAATTTAAGGAATTGAAATGATACTAAGGGTTAACCGACATTTACCTGAAGGGAGGTAAATCGAGTGTAGCCCATACCGTACCGAAGGCGATGGCTCAGACCGCCATAGAAGCGATCGACCAACACCTGGCCGGTGTATCCTAAGTCAGGTAGAAGACGGAGGATGGAGGTGAAGGTGCGGTAGTACTCGTCGACAGACATCTTCTCTGTCATTTTCAAGGCGTCCAGCTCTAGCCTTTTCTTGGTTTAACATGCTCGGGGTAGTATTTGGAACGGAGGATAGCAGCAAAGGACTCCCAATCAAAGGTAGGGTCATCGACATACTCGTGTTTGACTAGTTTCCACCAATCCATAGCAGCATCCTTCAGATAGTAAGCCACCACTCTCACTCGAACTCCAGCAGGAGCTTCGAGGGTCTCAAACGCCGTCTCCATCTCGGAGATGTAGGCTTCTAGTTTTGCAGGATCGCTCTCGCCTCTAAAGCAGGAGGACGGAGATTGCGATAGCTTTTACCCAGTTTACTTCTCTCTCTGGGTGGAGGGGGAGGGATTGGCTCCGCTTGAGTTTGTTGGTTTTGTTGAGTTTGTTGCATAGCTTGGATTACTGGGGTAGCATCTGCGCTACCGTGGCAGCAACGATTTCAGCTATCGTCTGCGTGCCGGGTCCGTCATTGCCCCCTCCTCTAGGGCAACCTGGACCTCTTCCTGACATCTGACATTTAGCAGTTACATTAGGCTCCGCAAGATATGACTCAAAGGTCTTGGAATTTAAGCAAGGTATCGTTCCTAAGAACGTCAAGGGTATCCGTTGTTAACAACGGTAGTTCCTAGTTAGGTTTCTAAGTATTTGTCTTAAGACGGTTGAAATCCTGACTCGGTAATCCCTATGCTCGGAACTATGGACATCAGAGCGTTAATACACTCTGATACCACTTTTTGTAACACCCCAACCGCTAATCCTATGCTTACCGTCAATCATCCCATAATCTAGAGTTACTCGCAGCGGAAATACTACTTACTACGGCGGGTGATACAACGCCGCTAACCGCCCATACGGCTAGCTAGGCTCATTCTACTTACAGTCACGGTCTGATGAACATAATATACCGAGCTACTATATTACTTACCAAAATACCACGTACCGAATACTTACATCAATGGATCACCGAGTATTTAAGTGTATTCAATTACATCCAAATTCAACTTCCCAAAAGAATGAGTTTCTAAGGCTACTCATCTATACCCCAATCCAATACTTCCACTATCCAAAAAGGTGTACCCCATGGTACACCGGCTAACAAAAACTTACAGCCGTGTACTACTTAGTACACCAATCATAATTCACTGTTTACAATCCAAAAAACGAAGACAAAAGAACAAGCTACATCTCTTCACCGTCTTCATCCTTCTCTTGTACCTGCGTGTAGTAAAACGGTGCCCCTAGGGGCTCAGCAAAAGCTGCGCATAAACTCCGCATATACCGCGTGCTAGCTAGGGCACGCCGACTATTTGACGTCCACTAAACATGCTCTTACAATAGATTACACGATTCAAGGTAACAATACATGCATTTACAATACATTACACGATTCAAGGTAACAATACAATAGTGCATACAGTACTTACCTTCACGATGTTAGCTAATTATGCATCCGGGTTAATCGGAATGCTGTTTACTCTTTTTACTCATTTCACTTACTTTCTCTTACTTGCACTTACTTACTTTCAATTACTTTACTTACTCATTCTTACTTACTTGCTTATACTCAAGTTAAAGTCGTCGGGACCTCCGGCCCTGGGGACTACTCCGTCCCACCTTCGGGATTTACTTGACTCACCAATCCGGGATGCTACCCACATAAGGGATTTGGGCCGCGGACCAGTTAAGAGTCACAAATCGGATCCAACCTCTTGTGTCTCCTCATCCTCACGCGTGGCCGAAACTATATCAGACTTCTACTCATTCCAATTTAATTACCAATTTAAGTTAGATTGGTTAGCTTGTTAGGAATAAGTTAGAAGTCCAAGCACAATGATAATCGGTCACAATACAATACATCATACATACGCCGCATTCATATTCACCCATACATTTCATGAATTATACAAACTAAAATTTAAGAAAATATTCACAACATACATCACTACATATTCACAAGTATGCATAGTAACTCCGATTCGTGCATTTATCTTATTTGGTGATCAATTAGCACACAACACACAAATCAGAGTAACCAAGATAGCATACGGGGCATGAGGAATTCATACCGTTCACCGTCGTACGTGTTTCCAAACGTTCCTCCGGTGTCACAAATCAAATCCTATTATGTACATATACAATTGAATGATTAATATAACTATCATTAACTTAACTCGATTACTCCTATGTTACTAATCCATACTTACTAAGTCTTTACATTCCTTACACTTGTATTTCATCTACTTACTCTTCATTACCCATCCATGGTTTACTTACATATATACATACATATGTATAGGTGGGTATACATACATATATATATATATATATATCTAGTTATAAGCTTACAATTTTTTTTTTGCAAGTAATGGGTCGTCCGACCCAGTGTCCGACCCAAGCCCTGGGTCGGACCATTCCAGTAGGTTTACGTCCTCTGAAATTCTCCCCGTCCGTCCCAGAACTATTTCCGTCCGACCCATACCCTCTGGGTCGGACCGTTCCAGAAGGTTTCGGTCCCGTGTCCTAACTCCGTCCGACCCATTGTCCGACCCATACTCTGGGTCGGACGAAGTCAGAAACTTCGACACACTATTTTGTTTTGCCTGTCTGACCCACGTCCGATCCACGGTCCTGGGTCGGACCATTACAGAAAGATTATTTTCGTTGCCTATGTCCCGTCCGACCCACTGTCCGACCCAGACCCTGGGTCGGACGGTAGCAGAACATTGCTACAGATTTTGTTTTTCTTTCCCAAGTTCACCCATTGCTTCCCCAATCTTCCTACATACATCCTAACATGTTTTAGTACACTTTAAACACTCCAAATCATGTTAATTCATTCCCTAATTCATTACACAATTCTATACTAACTTATGCACACAATTTTCCTAGTTTCACTCCAACACTCACATTGCTTTCTTCCTTAATGTATTTTGCTACAGATTTTGCCATTTACACTCTCCATCAATGGCTCCCTCTTCTAATGTCATTTCTAGCACCTCTAATGCCTTACAACTACATTAACTATCTCTCATACATACCCCTCTATCTTTCTCTATTAAAATCTGTTACAACTTATGCCATTCACCTAGTTTCTAATCTTTAAGTCCACTAGTTTCTAAGTAAATTTTGCCATAGTCTCCCCTATAATTTTACACTCTCACCACATTTTTATACACACATCTCATTACCCAGTCCACCTGTTTCAATAGCATTCATATACAAGGCTCCCATACACAATTACCAATACTAAAACACTCATAAAAATTTCTGCACTCAACACTACAATCCCAAAATAGTTTGTGACAGTTTTAATTGTTTTCAAAGCTTCAATACAATTTAATTCTCTCCTCTATATTACACTATGGCTCATTACCATTCTACAATACCCATTTTACTCTTTTAAAAATCTGTTACACATATATATACAAGACTACACAAGGACAAGCATATTTTACCTTGTTATTTCACAAGCTTCTCCTTTCTTTCCTTCCTCTCTTTCCTTTCCTTCCTCTTTCTTCTCTCTTTCCACTGGTTCTTAGTAACCAAATCCTCTAACACTACAACCCATTCACATATACATTTCAATACACCATTTTAATACACAATTTAACCCTAACCATTATGTAAGTTCTAATGTAGGTTTTAGGGTTTAGAATTTATATTACCTTCCAAGGGTATGAGTAATGTTTGGAGTGGCTCAAGAACAAGTTTCCAACTCCACCAATGAGGCCAAAATCGGCTAGAGTACAAAGGACAACAAGAGTTTAGTTTCCAAATTTCGTTTTGCCCACAAGGCCTAGAAAAAGATGAAGTTTTGAGAATATTTTTACCTTAGAAGAACAAGGAGAATGAGGTGGTTCTAATGGTGGTCTTGAAGCTCCAAATGCTCCATACCCATGGAGATGAAAGTTGCCCTTTTCGAATTTTGAAAAGATAGGAATGCTCTACTTGGTGAGAGGATTCCAATGGTGTAGTTTTTATAATTTTTGGAAGAGGTTTGATGTAGTAACAAGAGGAGAGAAGTGAGTATTTTTGTGGGGGTTGCTAGTTCTCCATTGTTATCGGCTGGGAGGTAGAAGAAGAAAGAAAAGAGAGTGAGGGAGGAGGGCTGCGTGCGTGAGAGAGGAGAATGGGGTAGGAGAGAGAGAGTGAGTGAGTGGGGTTACTTTTATGTTTTAAATTTTGTTTGTCTTTTGCAAATGAAAAGAATTAATGGGGTGTGTGAGAGGGGGCCATCGGCTAGCACTACACACACACACACAACTTTACTTTTTATTTTGAAAGTGGACACATAATTTGTGTTATTTATGTTTCTCTACCCCACAACTTCCCGGTTTTGACAGTTTTTACTAATTTCTCGTTTTATTGATTTTATTGGTTCTAAAGCTTCACTAATATTTATTAATGATTATTTAGTTGACCAAAATTGTTACGAGTCTATTTGACCCGCTTAAAGACACGTTTTCCCAGTTACCTCGGAAAACGCGCTTTAAGGTTCGTTAGTGATTTTAATCCGTTTTAAGGATCCATTTTCTTCGGGATTTATTCCCTCATGAATATTTATACTTAATTAAGCTTCTAAATTACTTATTAGCCTAATTAATCACTATTTTTAATTACGGGGATTTTCAAGGTTAGATAATTAATTCTTTGGTATTTGAGTAGTTCTTGATTGTGCTTCTACTTACAATTCTAGACACCGAATTCCCTGACGGACGCTACTACTGATCTTGCTGAGTGATTTTGTGGCTGTGAGCATATCCAGGTAAATGTTTGCTCAACATTCTTTACCTCTGCGTTTTGCGATTATCGATGGTTTGGATTTACTGTGGTTTGAGATTGTGAAAGTTTGGGAATTATTTTCCCCTGTGTATTCTGGTGAGATGTTTTGCGAAAGGGTTTGAATAAATGTTTTGGAGACTTTCTTGGAATTGGTTATTGGATTGATTGGTACCTCTTGGTGCTCCGTGTATATTGTTGGTGCCTTATTGGCGCTCCGTGTAATCATTGGTACTATGTACCCCGTGGAAATTCTTATTATTTTGCCTGCAGACATTACTTGCAGTTAAGCTCTAATGATCTACTCCTTTGGGTCATAAGTTACCTTCTGGGGGTTCTGGCACTTAAGGACGTAGAGTGAGGTGGGATTCTAATTGTTGCGACCCGATTTAGGGGTCGTCCGTGTAAACCATTGATTTGATTCTTTGAAAGTTCTCCCCCAAAATGTTTTACTAATGGTGGTTTGGTGTTGGTGAAATTGATTGACGTTGTGGTGTGAGTTAATGTTTTGCAAATGTAAAATGAGTTTCAAGATGTATTTTACAAGTTGAGGCAATGTTTACTCAGTTTTGCTGATTTGCGCGATCCCTTCGTGTTTTCTATTGTTGTTTTATGATCGCAGGTACTCATGGCTGAATTGGGGGTTGGGGACACGCTATCACATAGCTTAGAACGACTGGATAATTACTTCGCATAATTTCGAGTTGAGTTTGTGTTTTGGAATTTCTATGTTTCACAAGTTTTGGAAACGTTTTGGTCTTTGGTTAGTGGTTTAAAGCCTGAGCACTCTTCGTTAGAGTGTGGCGGTAACGCCTTTTTGGATTTTGCTATTCTGCTGCTACTTAGTTGAAGTGTTTAGTTGGTATTGTTTTCTGGGTAATTATGTTTGTGATGGAGATTTACTTACTGTTTAAGGGATCTTTCGATAGTGTTTTCGTTATTATTGGAGGTATTGAGTTATTGCAATGATTCTTCATTTAGTTGCTAAGTTATTATGTTTATTCTGATGTTGATTTGGTTCTGTTTTAGCTTTTAAAGATGCATATCAGGACCTGTCCGAACGTCCGTCCGGACATCCATGTTCGGACAGGCCCCAAGAGTTTAAGAAGTTTTCTCTGTTTTGTCGTGTCCGAACTTCTGTCCGAACTTCAATGTTCGGACAGCATGCGAGGACGAGGTTGACTTGCAAGTCTCGACTTATTTCCGAACTTGTAAGCTCGGACCAATGTTCGGACACGCCGCATAGGAATTTTCGGACTTTGAAACTCGATTTGTGTCCGAACTTTGAAGTCCGGACACAAGTTCAGACGTCATTGCGGTTTTCTGGCTTTTCAACTCTCAACTTGTGTCCGAACATCGATGTCCGGGCACAAGTTCGGACAAATAGATTTTCGCAGTTTAACTTTCTCGACTTGTGTCCGAACTTCCCATGTCCGGACACAAGTTCGGACCAAGATTGTTTTGCCCTTTAAGGGCTCATTTGGAGTCCGTTTTCGAAGCCGTTTTCACCGTTGGATTTGTAATTTAATAACCTATGTTTTAAGGCAAAATACAGGGTGTTACAGTTACTGCCCCAATGTTCAAGCTTAAGTGTGAGGAAGGGAACCTTCCTTAATCTATGATATCAGGGGAGTTTCAGCTTCCTTTATTTTTAATGTGTGTGTTCAGCCTACGAGGATTTACAATGCTTTTAATGCTTATTTATTTTATTAGTCCCTTGTCATAAATGAAATTTTTCATGAGTCTGGCATATTTTGAAAGGTCTTTTCTTGATTTTTATTTTTGAACAATGAGGACATTGCTCCTCTTAAGTGTGAGGAAGTAGAGATCTTTCCCTGAAAATATGCCAGGTGCGTTTTAATGCCATACCTGTTTTTGTTGTCCTATTGCTTGGAAAGAATGTTTCTTTTGAGTGCTAATAAATGTTCAATCTCTAGGTGAAAACTTTTGTTGAGATTTTTGAAAACGAGTCTGATGACCACCTCAAGAATCTTTCTACTTTAGGCTGTTTGTATGTATAGTTTTATTGAAATTATATCTGTTTTCACTGAAATTTGGTGGATTAGCTGATTATGAAAACTGGACTAGGCTAGTTTGGGATTTTGGAAATGATGTGAAAGTTTGGAAGGAAAGGATAAGGCAAGATACTCCGCTGATCAAAATTTTTCCTAACAATAGCAGGCCTCGTCTATCAGGTTATTAAGTCCTAGGGGTGCCTTAAACCTATCTACCTAAGGTCTCAGAGACTGGGATAGTTGGCCCAACACCGTTACACGGATAGAGAGAAAAGTTTGGGTTACAGAATAACTCTGCAGTTCGCAATTATTCATTTGTTTTGTATATATTTCTTTGAATGCAAAAACGTTAATTGCAGTTTAATTTTTTTTATTATGAGTATGTGGTGTTGAAAGGTATCACAGAATAAGGTGTTACTTCACACCCTTTTCATCCAAAGGTTAGAAGAAGAAACAGTGGAAGATCCGAAGCTATTCTATGTTCAGTTTCTATAATCAACTACTTCTCCATGCTTTTAACTCTACTCTTTTTCACTGATTGCGAAAACCTACAACAAATAGTAGAATACTCTTTTTATTGTCATTTTGTTTGATTTCCTTTGGCAGTTGTTTGTTCCTACGTTTCGATACTATGGTGCTTAAAAGTAGACATATTCTTTATTTTTTATGAGGACAAGCAAAAGCTAAGAGTGAGAAAGTTTTGATATGCAAAATTATCTATTTTTAGGGCTTTAATTCTTCCTATTTTGATAACATTCATGCCATATTTCTCACACTAGTAGAAAAATGGCCATTTTCGGCCCCTCATTTTCGGCGGTTTTTAAAATTTCCGTCAAAAATGTGTGTATGGTCATGCTATTTTCCGCGGTTGTATATAGTAACCGCCGAAAATAGGCAAGTCGAAGCCTCATTTTCGGCGGTTCCTATATACAACCGCCGAAAATAGGCAAGTCGAAGCCTCATTTTCGGCGGTTCCTATATACAACCGCCAAAAATGAGCTTCGACTTGCCTATTTTTGGCGGTTGTAAATAGGAACCACCGAAAATGAGGCTTATTTCTTATACCCTAACGCCCCGACTCGACATATCGAAGCTCTGTGTGCCTCTCTTCTTCCTCGCGCGAGCTCTCGCCCTCCAATCGCCCTCAAATCGCCCTCTCTTCTTCCTCGTCGCCGCCGCACCTAACGCCGCCGTCACCGCCGCCGTCACCGCCGCCGCCTGTCGCCGCCCCAGTCGCGCCCTACCCCCCGCTGCTGCTGCCAAAATCGAACGCGAACAGAGAATCGGGGTTAGTTTTTCTCCGATTCGAAACTTTTGAAATTTTGTTGAATTGGGTCCTAATTTGTTGTTTATATGTAATTGTTGATTGATATATGTATTCTGGAGTGTAATTGATTGATTGGTTTGATTGGAAATACAATGTGTGGGCAATTTTAGAAAATAAACTATACGCTCGCAAGGTGTTCGATGAAATGATTTAACCAATTTCAGTGATTTTTTTTTGCTATCTTACCATTGTTTATGTGAATTTTCAAGAAGTAAATGACCTTAGTGAATTGACGTATCAATTGTACTGTGTTTTCTTCATTTAGATACTACACAAGATTGGCAGTAGTAGTCGCGTTAGCTAGCTCATCGTCGTCTTCACTCGCCACCCGCTTCCGCTTGATCCTCGTCCTTCCAAATACCGGTTAGTTTTTTTTTCAACCTAAATCAATTTCAATTTATCGTGCATAATTGTTTGTATAATTTGTTGATTAAAATATAATAGTTAGTAGTTGATTGATTATATATATATAACACGATAGAATAACCACAAAATAATGTATATGCCAACAAGGTGTTCTATAATTGTTTGTGTAGTTAGTTTATTTATATTTAGTAGCTAGTTAGTTGAGTAGATATACATATATAAATATAACAAAATAAAATAACCAACTTATATATTTTATATATATATATCATCAAGTAGTATATATATTATAGATGTGTATATACATATAAGACAACCAAGTAGTATATACAATATATATATTATAGATGTGTATATACATTATATATAATATGCATATAACACAACCAAGTAGTATATATAAGATAGCGTATTATATATATTATACAGACTCGCCGTGTGAGAACCATATCAATATATATCCTTTTCCGAAGATAGGTTAGTTATTGTTATTTTTTATATTTTATATTTTAAATGTTAGTTAAGTATTATTACATTATAACACTTTTTTCTAAATATTTTTTAATTTTGACTGGTTGTTTGTAGAATGGACCGTGAATGGATGTACGGTCTGCGAGGGAATTATTTTGAATCGAAAGTGGAAAATGAATTTTGCAAAGCAGCTCTCTATCATCAGAAAAGGATGAACGACACTCACATTCCCTGTCCATGTGCACAGTGCGAACTTCGCAACAAATTCCCTAACCTACACGCTATCAGATTTCATCTATCACGACGTGGATTTATGCCAAACTATAAGATATGGTTTTTGCATGGCGAGTCTTTAGAAGCTAGTAGCAGGGTGCATACTTCCACCCAGCAGAACAGTGAACCAAGAAAGGTTACCGATGATACCACATTTCCTGATAATGAGTGTGATCAGAGTGACACTGAAATCAACGATGATAGTGAAAAGATTGAACAACTGAACTCTATGTTGCAAGATGTTGAGGATAATTTCACAGACAAGCCCGATGAATATCAAAGATTAGTTGACGCATCACGGTCCCCTTTGTTCCCCGGATGCACCAAATTTCAAAATTGACATCCGTGCTACACTTGTTCAATCTGAAAGCAAGATTCGGCTGGAGTGATAAGAGTTTTACGGCAATACTAGAACTATTCCACGACATGCTTCCAGATGATAACAATCTTCCTACATCCACTTATGATGCAAAAAAGTTGATGTGTCCTATGGGTGTGGAGTACGAAAAGATACACGCATGTCCAAACAGTTGTGTATTATACAGAGGAGAGAATAAACATTTGAATCAGTGTCCAAAATGTCATTTGTCACGCTATAAACATAAGGACGGCCAATCATCCAATTCTAAGAAAAAAAGTCCTCCAGCAAAAGTCATTTGGTATTTACCCATAATACCAAGGTTCAAACGTCTGTTTGCAAATGTCAGAGATGCCCAAAATTTAAGATGGCACGCAGAAGGAAGGAAAAATGATGATAAGCTGAGACATCCAGCTGATTCACCGCAGTGGAGGACTATCGATAGAAGATTTGAAGATTTTGCCAGTGATAATCGAAATTTGAGACTCGGGCTATGTACAGATGGGATGAATCCCTACGGCACTCTAAGTAGTCAACACAGCACTTGGCCTGTTGTATTGGTGATTTACAATCTTCCTTCGTGGTTGTGTATGAAGCGAAAATACATAATGTTATCATTGTTGATTTCTGGTCCTAAACAACCCGGACATAATATCGATGTATATCTTGCACCGCTGATTGACGATTTGAAATTGTTATGGAATCAGGGGACAGTGGTTTATGACGGTTACGGCAGACAAAACTTCACACTTCGTGCCATGTTGTTTTGCACAGTGAATGACTTTCCAGCGTACGGGAATTTATCTGGATACACGGTGAAAGGCACATTTGCTTGCCCAATATGTGAGGACGACACTTGTTCTGATCGTCTAAAGTTTTCTGGCAAAAACGTGTACATGTGTCATCGTAGATTGTTGCCAGCAGCACACCCGTACCGTAAAAAAAGGAAGTTATTCAACGGAAAGACTGAAACACATGTTGCTCGTATACCTTTGAGTTCTCAAGAGATCTATGAAAAGGTGAAAGACATTGAGAATGTTTTCGGTGTTCCGTCCAAATCTACCCAAAAAAACATCTGGAAAAAATGTTCAATATTTTGGGAACTTCCATATTGGAGACATTTATCTGTTAGGCATTGTCTTGATTTTATGCATATTGTCAAAAATGTTGGTGAGGCTGTTGTTGGGACTTTGCTTAACATACCTGGGAAAACAAAAGACGGAATAAAGGTTCGAAGAGACATGCAAGCTATGGGCATACGTGAGGAGTTGCATCCTCAAGAAAGAGGCAAACGAACATATTTACCTCCAGCATGTTACACTTTGTCTAAGAATGAGAAGATCAGCTTCTGCAAATGTCTTCATTCCCTTAAGGTTCCTACGGGTTATTCATCTAACTGGAAAAGTCTTGTGTCAATGAAGGACTTGAAATTGGTCGGGTTGAAATCTCATGATTATCACGTTCTGATGTTGCATCTCCTTCCTGTTGTCATTCGAGGTATATTGCCGAAGGATGTCCGAAATGCAATTACAAGACTATGTTTCTTTTTAAATGCAGTGTGCAATAAAGTCTTGGATGCTGATACACTTGACAGTCTGCAACGTGATGTTGTTGTTACGATCTGTCAACTTGAAATGTATTTTCCACCCTCTTTTTTGACATCATGGTTCACTTAGTTGTTCACATTGTTAGGGAAATCAAATTATGTGGTCCCATATATTTGAGGTACATGTATCCGTTTGAGAGATACATGGGAATTTTGAAGGGAAGGATGAAGAATAGATATCGACCTGAAGGAAGTATTATAGAAGGGACAATAACCGAAGAAGTGACAGAATTTTGTACTGAATACTTAAAGAGTGCAGTTGCTATTGGAGTACCACAACCTAGACACACGGGAGGGACAGAAGGTCAAGGTGTTACTGGGAAAAAAATTGTGGCAATTGATTCATCCTCAATGGAGTTAGCACATTTGTTCGTTTTACATCACCTTGAGATTATTGAGCCATTTTTTGAGAAACACATGACTACACTAAGAGGTCAATATCCTGGGAGGAATATTGTTTGGTTGACAAAAGAGCAAAACAAGACCTTTTGTTCATGGTTTAGAGACCATGTTATGAAACTTGCATCACTAGCGCCTGATAATGTAGGTGAAGAGCTCCGTTGGTTAGCTTTGGGACCTGGTTCCACTGCTGTATCTTACGACGGGTATGACATCAATGGGTTCACCTATTGGACAAAACGACAAGATGATAGATGTTTAAACCAGAATAGCGGGGTGAAAGTAGAAGCAGCAACAACTCAGTACACCCGAGGTGATCCAGCTTCAGCGATTTCAACCTCGAGGTTGTATTATGGATGTATTGAAGATATTTGGGAACTTGATTATCAGTTTCAAAAGTTTGTTATTTTCAAATGCAAGTGGGTGGATAACAGAAACGGTTATCGGGTTCATGATGGGTTTAATTTGGTTGATTTATCAAGTCTTGGTCCTACACAAGAGTCGTTCATATTTCCCAAGGACTGTGAACAAGTATTTTACATAGAAGATCCCATCGATTCCAGATGGTCAGTAGTTTTACCAGGGAAAAGATTTGTGATCACAAATGTTGATCAAGATGTTGATGACGATGAATTATTATTTGATGAGACACCACCCTTTTCTAACAGTGTTCCTGCCACCAACATTGTTGATATTCCAGACGATGTAGTGTATACTAGGTCTGATCATGATGAGGGTCTATGGGTCGAAAAACCATAAATGATGTGTTTGTTTGTTAGGTAATTAAATATTAATTTTTTATGATATCTGATTACGTATTTTTATATTATTTGTTTTTTTGTTATTAATATCATATTGTTTATCTGTGCAGACAGTTAAATGGATGATATGGACGACCCGGTCGGCGAGATTCTGAGTGACGCAGCCCGACCGAGGAAGAGGCAAACACGTGGAGGGAAGGGCCGCACGTCATGGGCCCGAACTGATGAGGGGGGTAGTGGCACCGCCGAGATTATAGTGTCTGATGTGCCAGCTGCAGACACACAGGCTGGACCTTCTGGGTCACAGATCCCAGAGAGCAGGACCGTAAAACCTCGAGGTCCTACAAAAGCTCTGAAGTCAAAAAAGATTGAGTCGAAGCCGCTGCAGTTTAATGAGTATCTACAACCGACTGGGGAATGGGCTGGAGACTTCACTACTGAGCTGGGCATCATAGTGCGAGAGTATTGTGATATCACTCTCTCCTGGCCTCAGGTTGACGAAGGATTGAAGAAGCAGATGTTTGAGATCGTACAGGTAAATAAACAATAGTTGCAGTATTTATTGATACGATTTATAAGTATGCATAACTAACATCCTTTTCATTTATGATGATATGCAGAAACGATATCGAATACCTGCAGAAACCGAGTACTACACCATGGTCAAATCGATGATGCGCAAGAAATTTTCAGATCATAAGCATGATCTGGTCAAATGGTTCATCACCAAGAAGCTTAAGCGGCCTGACGGCGACACACGCCAGCCTTGGGAGATCTACACAGCAATAACCCAAGAGAAGTGGGCAGCTTTTATGACAAGAAGATGGAGACGAAGGTACATACTAACTCTTAAATAATTAAGTATTGTATATACATACAAATAAGTTTTATATGTATATGTTTTTAATCATCATCGTGTTTGTATGTTTACTTGATAATAGGAGTATCGTGAGGCCCAGTCAGCAAATGCGAAGAAGAATGAATATCGTCACTTGCTGGGTGCTAAAGGGTTAACAGAAGAGTTCCTGAGTGGGTGGCAGAAGGGGAGTTGCCATCGGATATGAGCACTCTAGATGACCACCAGAAACGGGGTACATTTTGGAAGCTTTCACGCACTAAGAAAGACCCAAAAACTGGAGAGCGTTTGTATCCCTTCGAGAAAACGAAGGAAATTGTTGATAAGATGGTAAGTACTTTTGTTTAATCCTTATTTTTTTTTCAAATTCAGTATTACAATCCTATAATTTATTATAAATCCTATATGCATTTACTTCTAAAGGGTGAAATGAACGAGCAAGTAACCCAAGGGACTTGGGCTCCTGATCGACATGATGACCAGCTGTCTCGGGCGCTAGCTAGAAAGAAAGATCATCCAGGCCGAGCAGTGGGGTTAGGGGGGGTTAACATAGGGATAAGAAAAGTATTTGGAAACCCCGGGTCAAGGAAAGGAAGTAGTAGTCAGGAGAAGATGATCTCTTATGATGAGCATTTACGTGTCCTCAGTAACATCAAAGAACAGTGGAAGAATGAGATCTTTGCTGAAATGCGTCAGGGGACTGGTGCACCCCAGCCATATGCTCCTGCTTCTGATCCTTCTTATGCGTATGCTCCTGCTTCTGATCCTGCTGGACTGCACACAAGCACCGAGTCTAATGATCCGTATCCTTACGCATATTTACAGGTAAATTTTTATATCTTTAACTGTTTTATTACTTGTCATATCGTTTATTACATATTTATCAGTTCAATCATCTACTAATCTGATTAAATTGTAGGATCCAATAAACTGCAACCTCTTGCTCCCGTACAACAATGAAATATACATGTTGCAGAAGAAAGAGTGTACACATCACGCTCGAATGACGTGGTCCATGGCATGCCATTACAGCCGTATCACGGGAGAGTGTCTGTGGACGAACCGATTTATACGTGTCCTGATTTAGAACTCCCTGTACCTACGGAGGAGTACAACACGGTTCGGTCTGCAAAGGGTGCATTTCTTCAATGGCCTGTTCGCCTGATTCAGAAGTGTATGAAGGTACGCCCAATACAAACCTTTAATATAGTTATTGTAGTAAATTATAAGTGTGTGGATGTTCAGTTCATGATTAGTAATGTATGTCGATTGCAAATAGGTATTAAAGGAGAAAACAAAGTCTCCTGAAAAAAGAAGTCAAAGATTATATCTTCTGAATACAGAGCATCCACCAATGTCGTTCCCAAAGAAAACTTGGTGGATGATTCAATATATGCACGCTTGGGGCCAA
This sequence comes from Limonium bicolor, assembly GCA_023374045.1. Lineage (NCBI taxonomy): Eukaryota > Viridiplantae > Streptophyta > Magnoliopsida > Caryophyllales > Plumbaginaceae > Limonium > Limonium bicolor. Next base: position 132,454,544 of record CM041779.1, on the reverse strand, counting down.
ACATGAAAGTGTTGCATGATGTGATCCGTGACTTCCCAGCTGCTAAAGATTCTATCCTTCTTAGCTTTGAACCTGACATTCTTCACTATGAAGAAGTTTTAGAAGTCGACTTGTGGACAAACGACGTGCAGGACATCCTGAAATCTGACTAGGTGTCTATCACTGTTGTCCACTCATTCATTCTGTAAGTATTAGTCTTTTTTGGTAATTAAGTTATAAAGTGATGCCCTGAAACAATGTTAATTACTATATCTTTTAATTAATGAATAGGTTTTTGCATGAGAAAATGCAAACTTTTTCACTTACCAAGTATGGATTTCTATGTCCTGAGAGAACGTCATACACTGCTGTGACGTCTGATGTACAAGGTAGTAAGGTCTACTTACAGCATGCGATTACTAACTGCATCACAACGAGAAAGAAATATCTCCTGCTGCCCTACCATCAAAAGTAATAACTTGTGTTTATCATTTTAATTCCATTAAATGTTGTACTTGTTGATTTTGACATTATACTGACATGTTAGTGTTTTGGTATTACATAGTGGTCATTGGGTCCTACTGGTGTTGTGTTTGGATCGTGCACGTATACTATATCTTGATCCGCTTCGGCATTCATTACCGAATAATCTCAAGATAAAGCCACACCTTAACCTGTAAGTACATTATAAACCACTTCTTTATGCATTTCAATTCTTTTAATTTAATTTTGTTGTGCATGGATATCCTAATTTTATTAATATACATTTATGACATTTAATGTGCAGTATATATCAAAGTGTTATGATTTCACAGCTTGGTATAAGGATAAGAGGTGCTGTCCCCTGGACTGCAGTGAAGGTACATGCATCACTTGTTTTTCATTGATAGAACAAATGTATTATGTAATATCCTTTTTTTTCTCTGTTTAAGTGTCCACGTCAACCCGGGAGTTCGGAGTGTGGGTATTATGTCATGAGATATATGCATGACATAATCACCCTTTTTGGTGATATGCAAGATCAATTAGAAGAAGTATGTTGAAGTCATATATATATATTTTTAATTTTAATGTATTTGTTTAATGATTAACTCATTTTGTATTGTTTTGTTTTTCAAAAGGTTTTCCCTAGTGTTGGCGAATACGACAGACAAACGATCAACGCTATGTTGGAGGATTGGGCGGAGTTTGTCTGTATGAATTTAGTTTGATTTTCACTTTGTTTTTTCGATCGAATTGTTATTTAGAACGTTAATGTTTAGAAATTTATGGCTAGTTAGATTGTGAAAGATGACCGGTTTGAGTACAATGAATATCTTGGTAGTTGTATATGTATATGGTCATTTGTGACCATTTGAAATGGTTTGTATATGGTCATTTGTGACCATTTGAAATGTGTTTGTGGTCATTTGTGACCATTTCATCATTATTTTGATTTTTTGACAATTCTCTTACAAAGAGTGATTGACATCCTCTACAATATGATGTAGAGAGATGTTTGGATATATCTGGATGTTGTATCTATATATTTTACATTTTTTTACAGGTTTGTTGACAACATGTGGGATTGTAAACTAAACGAAAAAACCAAAAAAAATATAGAAATTTTCGTTTCGGCGGTTCCTAGTAAGAACCGCCGAAAATTTCTATTTTTACCTCATTTTGAGCTGGGACAGCCGTTATTTCGGCGGTTTTGGCGTTTGGAACCGCCAAAAAGAGTCGTTTTTTTCGGCGGTTATAAAACCGCCGAAATTTGGAAAGGCCTTTTTCGGCGGTGTAATATTCGGCGGTTTAAAACCGCCGAAAAAGGCCCAAAAGAACCGCCGAAAATGACTCTTTCTACTAGTGTCACTTTCATATCTTTTCCTATATTTATGTTTTGATGTGAACTGATACATTTTATGTGTCAAATACAGGTAAAAGTCATGGAATTGCATTCTTCATTCACTTCACTAGCTTCACAACGCAATAAACAGGGAGCAAAACGGAGTCCAAACGAAGAATCTAGACCCCGTTGAAGTTATATTGACTGCCAAAGGTGATTTCCGGACTTGTGTCAGGATTTTCATGTCGGACACAATCAAAGTTAAAAAAAAAATAAAAACATCACGGAAAAGATGTGTCGGACCTACATGTCCTGACATATGTCCAGACATTACGACAGAAGCAGCAAGAAGCGCAACGTTTCAGTAAAATAAAAGATAAAAATTATGATTTTGATAGATCCGCGAGAACCTGCTATATAATGACGATTAGGGCTGCAAAATCAGCACGCCGCCACAGAAGAGGGCCTTGTGCCTCTCTTATTCATCTCCAACCTACACCAACAATCACCACCACCATCACTCACGCCATTATCATCCACCATCGCTCCATCATCACCACCACCACACCAGCCACCACCATAACTCATACTCCCCACAATTCCGCCATTGTCACACCATATTTCTCACAGAGGATCGACGTGACTACAGAGATGGAGTGGGGATCTAGAGTCAACCTGATTAATGGGACTTTTCTCTTTTCTCTATCAGAATTTGTTTAACGTATTTCTATGTTATTTTTCCTGTTTTTAGTTTATGTTAGCGTAGTTAGTTTAGCTCCCCAGATTGGGATAGCAAACCGGAACTTTATATTTATTTTTTAATATTTTCACTAATTCATTAATGCAGTAGTTTAATTCCAGCTCTTCATGTGCTTTAATTCTCTAGCTAATTATT